>OY735233.1:12504760-12624760 GCA_963457665.1 Thysanoteuthis rhombus
TCCATAATTGACTATCGGGACGATGCATTGGTTGTTAGTCTTAGGTCATATCTTGACAATACTGCTGCATTTTTTCAGTCCACTTTGCTTGACTAAAGCAAGGCAGAAAGGAAACTATAACCTTTTATCAATGAAAAGTCGAATAGCAAAAACAAAACGAAAAAGTAAAAAAAATACAAAAACAGAAAAAAACAAAAAAATTGCACTGAGTGAGTTCTTGAATTGGAATATATATCACATTTGTAACATAACAGCATTTTTATCTGAATGTGTGGAGGAAGCAGTGATGTCACTGACCCTTGTGGGAAGAAGTCAGGATAATAGATAGAGAACAACATTGCAAGATATGGCGTTTGAAAGAATCAGCACACGTGCTAATTTGAGTAAATCCTCCCCCCTCCCCTCCTGCTCATCCTCCTCCTCCTCATCATCATCCTTTTAACGTCTGTCGTTGGGCAAAGTTCTTCCCCAAGATTTGCTAGAATTTTCTATCGCTGCGCCAATAGGTCCAGAACATTTCAAAATCGTCACGTCATCTCATTTTCTGCCCGTCGCAATTCTGCATGTGATCACTAGGAAACCCATGTTGTGAGTCGTGACGTCCAACAGTTATCTGATATTTTCGCAACATGGCCGGCCCATTGACCCGAAGATTCGTCTAATGTATTGTATTATTCCCGTTTTCCTATTTAATATCCTGTGCTGTCTTGTGACCTCTCCGTGTGATGCTAAGCATGATCTTTTCTTGGGCACACATTGCATTCACTTCAAGCAATTGTCGAGTTCATTAGAAACACTTTTAATCCATTAGAAAAATATTTTTGATGGCGCCTGATATAAACAGGAATTCGTCTCTTTTCTGACGGTCTAAAATAATCCATTAGCTGCTTGGGTCTTTTTTTTTAAAGAATTTGACACTTTGAATGAGAATGATCCCTCAAAAATATATCCGCCCATGAGAAATATGCAAAAAACATTCGATTGTGTGTGTGTGTGTGTGTGTGTGTGTGTTTCATTTAATTGAAAAAAATTAATATTTCGATGTTTATTAGTCTCAGCATCCGACTTTTAAGGCTGGAAATGAATCATATGGCATTTTATTGAAGAATCTAATAGGATTTCTATTTTTGGGTGTGTATGTATGTTACGGTGACACTGCAAAATCGGCTCATCATAGGGAGAGCATTGTGAGTACTGCACTTGCTAAATGAAAAATTGAAGCATAAAATAAATTTAGTAGTTGTCAGTACGGGCGCTGTATTTACCATGTAACTATAATGCTGAACTAAAGCCTGCTTTGACGTCGAAAGAGAACGTTGTAATGTCATAAGAGAACATTTATTTGAAAACACTTTTAAAAAAAGTTGTTTTCATTGATCACACCCCCTTTAAAAGCCTTTTTTACATGACCTGATATTCTGATCAAACTCTTTGCTGAAGTTGCAACCAAAAGAGAGGAGAAATGGTCAAGAGTGAAAGGAACCTTTTTTCTCTTCCAGGGGTTAAAGTTGAGGGAAACACTTTTTCCCTTTTTCGGGGGCGAAAATGTGTGGAAACTATTTTTCTCTCTTTTGGGGTTTCTCTCCAAGGATCAAAATTTTGAGATATGTAGTTTTATGTACAATGTAATCATTATACTAGACTGGACCCTCACTTTCCTTCCATCGCGCGAAAGGACGGCTTTGGAGAATGTCAATTATTTTCCTTCACATCAAGCTTAAAGGCAGCCAAAAGCAGTTTTCAAGCAAAGGTTCTGCTCTTGTGGAAAACTTCCGAAAATCCTCGTTCGCGAAGCGAAGCCATTAATTCACTCAGTCATATATAAATAATATTACAATATACACTCAAGCTATTTTAATGCACTATATATATATATATATATATATATATATATATATATATATATATATATATATATGCAAGGTGGCGTAACGGTTACAGTTATGGAGAACAAATCGATTTCGAATTTCGGTTGATGCCGTACAGGTACATGCCCCAGATGCGTACTTGAAAAAAACTATTACCTAGCCAGCTCAGGCAGTATCAAAAACAGATATTACAGAAAAATTACCTCGACAGGAGTTTAATCACGCATGCGCATACCCACATGCGCATATATACACGGTTAATACATCATTCAATTCAGATAACGTGAATAGAATAAACAATTAAAGAAAATGGGGCTGCTGCTACCAATAGGTAGCTGCTTCAACGTAGCACTTACCATTGTGCTGGACAGCCCGTTGGTAATGCAAAGGTCAACTAACTGCTTTCAATCCAAATTCTCATCTCGTTTATTCTCGGTGTTCTTCGTCTCTTTCAAAGCGACAGTATGTATTCATTCTGTTGTACCAAATAATGTCCATTTCTCAAGTACATATCTTGAATACATTAAGACCAAGAATAAACGAGATGCGAATTAGCGTTGAAAGCAGTTATGTGATCTTTGTATACCGACAGGTTATCTAGCACAATGGTAAGTGCATTGCTACGTTGTAGCGGCCACGTATCGGTCGCTGCAGCCCCATTATCTTTCATTGTTTATTGTATTCACATTATCTAAATTGAATGATATATGAACCGTGTAACGACGGGAAATTAAAAAAATATGCGTTATATCAATTTGGAACTTTATTTGAAGTGAACTCTGTTATTACACTGTGAATATATCATTTAGCCAAAAATGATATGACCGTTTGATAACAGGAGATCATATTTGGGTCTTTGCATTACCGGCGGCTGTTTAGCTCAGTAGTTAGAGCGACGCCGTATCGAAGCGATGCGTTCACCACGTAATAAGGGGAGATCATTTCAAATAGAATTTCAAATTGATATAAACCATTTGTAATATTTCTGTCAGATTGCATATCCATTTCCCAGTATATATATATATATATATATATATATATATATATATATATATATATATATATATATATATAAAATGAAATGTGTATACATAAAGTATCACCCATAAATAAGTACAAACCTAACGTTTCTGTAATAAAAAGTATTTTTTTCCTGAATTAGACATACCAGGATTTTATTATTTCTAGAGGAGCATAAAACAACCTGAACGGATATTATGATGTGTTATTTATTGCCAAACTCAACCGCATTGAAATTCTGTTGCCAAAAATATAAATATAGAATGGTCCAAAATTAGTACAACCCAACGGAAAAAGTTCATTTTATTCTATACAGTAAGCATATTTCCAAACCAAACGTGATTTCTTTCTGGGAAGGGATTTAAATAATCTCGTACATTAATAGCTCATGCGATGTTCAAATAGTTCTTAGAAAGACCTAAATTTCAGTGTACGGACATTTATTTCAGAAATGGTTCCACATGGAAAAGAACTCTTTCCTGATTCGTAAGAAAGTACTCCTAATTAGCATAAACAAAATAACGACTACCAAAAAATATCTACTCGACAAATGTTAAGCAAAAACACTGTTTGCCAAATTTGCGCAAAATTACAAGAAAAGTTTAAAGGTCGAAGGTATACTGAAGCGACCAGGTCGACCATGAAAGTCTATTCGTTATACCTGGAGATTGGTTGGTGGAGACCCGAGAAAATTGGCTAAGGAAGTAAAATTGTGCGTGCTGTGAATGTTTTGATTACTACAATCAAACATATCCTGAACAAGATAGCCTTACATGACCGACGACCGCCTAGGAAACCGTTAGTGACATCGAGACACAAACAGGCCCGTTCAAATATCGCACAGCGGAATGAAGATAAAAATTCGAAATTTTGGTCTCAACAGTTGAGCATCGTGGTGGATACGTCATGATCCAGGGTTGTATGATCTCGAATGGCACTGGTAAGCCGTATTTCCTTGATGGAAGAAAACATGTCGTTTTCATCCTGACGCTTTGGAAGAAGGGCTGTATTACAGCAGGACAACGACCAAAAACATTTCGCTAAGAAGACAACGCAGTTTCCGAAGGTAGAAGTGTTCGATTGGCTTATTATTATCACCGGATCTAAACCTAGCTGAGCACTTGTGGAATGTGCTTAAACGGAAAGTGGGAAAACAATGACCATCCAACATGTCAGAATTGAAAGACTGCTTACTGTCGAAAGGGAAAAATACATATCAATGACAATCGGTAAAAAGTGAAGTCAATGTCACCAAGACTAAAATCAGTAGTAGGAAATAAAGGTAGCTACACTAAATATTAATTTAAACTAACTTCTTTCGTAGGGGTGTTCTTTTTTTTGGAGAACTATTTATTCATATTTTTGGTTACAGAGTTTCAATATTGTACATTCAATCGTAAATAATAGCAAATAATTTCAATAATTTGATTGTGTAATATTCCGTTAGAAATGATAAAACCCTGTTTTGTTTGGGACAGAAGAAAATTATTATTATTTCTTAAAAATTGCACGAGTGTACTTTTTTTATGGGAAATATTTTGTATGTAACGCCTTTTGAAGAACGCGCATGTACTTCATTTGATTCAAAGCAGAAATACCGTTAGCGTCACTTTGATCTTCGACAGAAAGCATAAATAATCTGATCCGAAGTAGAAGTGTGAATCTATACTTAAATTTCCGGTATTTTGACAGGTATTATGCTCATATATATATATATATACATACATATATATATATATATATATATATATATATATATATATATATATATATATATATATATATATATGTTAGGGAGACCAGGACTCGTTAGTAACTTTTCTCACTTGGATTGCTGTAGCTTCCTGTGAAAATATTTCATTAAAACGCAAATATGACTAAAGGTTACAATGGAAGAGAGACTTCCTTTGGATGTCGTTCAAATCTGAAACATCTGTTAAGTTTATTATATCATCATTTAAACATTTTAAACAAAAAAAGTGTACAAGTCTACCCAACCAAGGGTGATAGTTGGTACAATCTGATTGAGCGACTTAGTTCTCTTGCTAGTAGGTATGGATGTAATGAATATTATATATATATATATATATATATGTATGTGTGTGTGTGTATGTGTGTGTGTATGTGCGTTTACTTTGATGTATGTTTGTGTCGTGCATGTGAATACGTTTGACCGAATTTCACTTATTGCTGGTGCATATGTTTGATAATAATAATAATAAAAATAATAATAATAATAATAATAATAATAATAATAATAATAAAAATAATAATCCATCTTCCTTATTTTAGTTCTTTTTTGTCTCTTGTTGGTCTTAATTTTCAGAATTGTCGATTTCACAAAACTCTAGACTTCGGCACATTCCTCGTTTTTGTCACACCACACCTTCGAGGATGAAACTAGAGTCTCTCTCAGCCTACCCGAAAAAATAATGCTGATTTACGACATTTTTCCATTTAATTAGAATGAAATTACTCAATTTTTTTTGTTTTGTTCAAATTCAACATCTACTTATTCCCGCAAACAGTGACCGATAAAAAGAACATTTTTCATGGGTGAGAAAGTACTCCAAGAAAATATACTGAGCCCTAAGGACATTGTAACTATCGAAACATGTGATTAGATAGATATAAAACCTGAAATAGATAAGGGGCAGACTGAGATGGATACATATAAAAAGACAGGTAGATATATAGATGGAAATAAACAGACTGAGATTGGTAGATAGGTATGAGGAAACTGACATAGAAATAAACAGATTTTCTCGAACTTGATGAGTAACTTTAGCAAAACGAATGTTAGATTCAGTGAACACGTTGAGGTCTGATACACAAAGATTAAAATCGAAAATGCAGAGCTGACGAAAGTTGATCACTACATCTACCTAGGACAACAAATCTCCATGAAATCCTCAAAAGAAGAAATCTAGCGAAGAACCAAGGTTGGCAAGCTTTCGGTAGAGTAAGCTCGACTTTCAAGAACAAGAAAATCCCATTAGTCCTGAGAAGAGAGGCATACAATCAATGCATCCCCCCGATAGTCACGTATAGAGCAGAGACATAGAACTTGACCAAAAGATTGACCCTCAAACTCAGAATCATACAAAGTACACATGAGAAAACCCTGCTCAAATTCACATGAAGATATCATAAGACAGCACAGTATATTAGAGAAAAGACAGGAGTACGGGATCATTGAATCTTTTACAAAACTAAGATGACAATGGGCTAGACATGTTGCAAGAATGTCAGACGATTGCTGGATCGCGATCCAGCAAATGAAGCTATTCTGCAAGAGGCACTTTTGTACTGAGCAGTCAGTGTGGTGAAGGAGGGACACGATAGTCTTCCAAAGACTCACCCTACTGGTCAGATAACTGGTCTTTGACCGGCGGTACCACAGAAGAGATACAGGGATAATAGATGTTCTAGGTAACCCCTTTCTGAAGCAAAAACAGAAAAGAAGTGGCTGTGACATGAAACTGAAGCTCTTTTTAATTTTTAGATTCTTTAGATTTAAATTTCACTTTGAAATTAACATTTGCAATGACTGTAGTAGTAACAATACTATATGGGACACTTTCTGTTCCACGGTTCAGTTCACTAGTCTTTTTAATTTGTTTGTCTTAATAAGAAACTGTCAACCCAAACTGTCAACATCGGCAAAATCAATATCAACATAAGATTCTTCAGTTTTTAAGTTGGTCTGGCTGACTGGCTATGTATGTATCACACGTACAGGCTGCACCAGGGGAACTCAAAATTTAATCATTTACTCCTTATGTCTAAAAACGTTTTTTGATTTGTTTTTATCGTTAATAGTGAGGTGAGGGTTAATTTGCATCGTAAGTTTATGCTAAATTGATCCCTGAGATTGTGTACGGCTGGATTCACGCTTTTCTTTTGAAAATTCAGACTTTTTGAGATCACAGCTAAACCGAAATCGAGAGCAATAATTTATTTATTGATCATATGTTCCAAATTTTTTCTAATTGATCACCCCTAACACGCTGCCAAAAACATGTTGACTTGACATTTTCTTTCGAGTGACTAACTAGACAGGTTTTTAATTTGCTGGCCTAGCCTTTACATTGGTTCTAAAATTGACGTCAATGGGAAAATTACGTAAATAACTTCGCGACCATACAGGCCTGGGGGTCGTGGGTTTGGGAAATAGTCTCCTCATGAGCTTCAGCAAAACAAATGTCATGTACAACAAACATATTGAGGTCAAAGACTCAATGATAAACATCGAAAATACAGAGATGAAGATACTGAACCACAACATCTACCCAGGAGAAAGAATCTTCATGAATCCTCAAAAGACGAAATCAAGCGGAGAATCACGCTAGGTTGGCAAGCTGGTAGAACAAGCTCAACTTTCAAGAACAAGAAAATCCCATTAGTCCTGAGAAGAGAGGCATACAATCAATGCATCCTCCCGATAGCCACGTATGGAGCAGAGACATGGAACTTGACCAAATGATTGACCCTTAAACTCAGAATCATACAAAGTACACTTGAGAAAACCTTGCTCAAATTCACATGAAGATATCATTAGACAGCACAGTATATTGGAGAAAAAACAGGAGTACGGGATCATAGAATCCATTAGAAAACTAAAATGGCTAGACATACTGCAAGAACGTGAGACAACCGCTGGGCATCATGACTCATGACATAGAGCTACCTCAACCTTCGAGGACTAGAAAATCTCATTAGTCCTAATAAAAAAGGTATTCAACCAATGCATCCTCTCGATAGTCATCTATGAAGCTGAAATATGAATTGACCCTCAAACTGAGAACCATGCAACGTACACAGGGGTGTTTCGTGCTCAACATCACAAGACAGCACAGTATATTAGAGTCATAGACATTATAGAATCTATTAGAAAGTTTAAATAGCAATGGGCTGGTCATATATCCGACAATCGCTGGACATCATGACTCACAACATAGATTCCCGAAGATCAAATAAGGAACTGAGGTTGACAGAAAACAGCACAACGTCAGTGAATACTGGCCCTGCGAGAGGTCCAACGATGGGGGCTAAAAGACTGATGATAGTGATGATGATGATGATGATGATGAATTCTGATATATGTATTTATACCTGTCACACTCAGTCTGTTTGTCTGTCAATCTGTCTGTCTACACAATACACCTACTGACAATCGTGGTCCTATAGACATTGACTCTAGTTTCGTGGACCCCTAGGCATTAATCCGGCAAACTCCTTTAATCGAACAAACCCCTTTAATCCGTTAATCCCCTTTTACCTGGCAACCCTTTCAAAGAATAAAGAAGAAAATTGATTTCTAGAGTTATGGTGAGCCACTACCACGATTCACTATCTTGGCGACAGTCACTTTTTTTTGGTTATGTAATTTAAAAGAAAAGTTCGTATGAAATCCCCCAAACGGAAACGATATCAATTGTTCATAATAAAGCAGCATCCTTTTTTTGAACAAATGATGCAATATCAATTAGTTTAGGTCAAAGATTCCAAAACTTTTTGAGCATACATTTCATAAGTGACCCCCCGAAAAGTCAATCAAAATGATATTCTGAAAATTAAATTTCAATGATTTAAAGAAGTTCTTTCTAACCAAGCACATAATTGCACAGAAGTATCCGAAATCACTTGATTAATTAAAATTGAAATGATACATTTCCACATCTTAATATTGATAAGCAGCATCCTTAATTTGCCTGGTCTTCCAAGGCCTCTGCTGCCACCTTTCCTTCTAGGGCCCTTTTTGAGTCTCCCAGTACCCCTGCCCCCAAGTGGGCGATGATGCCCACTTCATAAATCACTGGCTTAGGCAATCTTTCTATTTATCTTCACACCCTATAATATCCTCTTTGATGTATTAAATTTATGATCTCTTAAATCTTTCAAAGCCCCAAGATATCAACAAAATCACTCATGTCTTCTATTTAATACGTATTTACTATGAAAATTAATAGCAGATGTTTTAATATAATGTTTGGAGGTAGATGCAAAAATATTGAAACAATTTTGGTTAGTCATTCAATAGAAACCGTCTCATGACCAACGCCATTCGGCAGCATTCTCTCTTGGGGTTGATCAGTTAAAAATCGGAAAAAATGGTGATCAATGGACAAGTTTCTTCTCTCGCCTTTCGTTGGGTGGTGATCACTAAAAAGTCTGAATTTTCAAAAAAACAAAACAAAAGGTGAATACTGCTGAGTGATCAACTTGGTATATTGCAAATTGCCTCAAAAAGGATTAAAAAAACAACTAGAAAAAACGTTTTTTGATGCATAACTAGGAGCCCACAATTTCGGTTCCATCTTGCTGTAGTAGTATCAGTATTGCAGCTTGCGTAATCAGTAAGCAAGCTGTAACCAGCAATAAAATCGGTCAGCAGCAAAATTTTGCTAAAAAAGGGATTTTAACTCTTTTGCAGATGCTGAATATGCGAAAAACATCGAAATATTGAAAAAACAGACACACTTCTCTTGTTTGCCAACCAGATATTGACTTCTTACCATCATGACATTTTGAGGAACATTTTTTTTACATGTTTCTCCGCTATCCGAAAGTAGATCATTCTTATAAAAATCTTTTTTTTCTTTATGTCTATGAGGCAACAAAAGAATCCGAATGGTGCTGATCCACTTGCCTGATGTGGTCTGCGAAATAGATCTTCACTTCCCCAGCCATTTTTCTTTCATCTGGTTTTCCTATTTGTCCGAACCTCCCATGTGAACCGAGTGTGACACAAGGTCGGTTTAATGTCCACAAACGTGTGGACAGGAAAACACCCCAAATTCTCTTAGTCCTCGCAACTATTGTTGCAAAGACATAGGAGTTGGTCTTTAAGTCTCAGGACGAATCCTGCGACCTTAGGACTGGACTACACAGAGCAGTGCTGCGACGCAAAGAATAAAACCCCATTGGCCATGGCACCAAGTCAGCGTCTATCTGGTCGAAAATGGTCTGAAAATTAGTTTTTTCGCGACACTATTAACTAAATTAACCAAATACTACATTATATCGTAACAGTTCCAAGGGGTACAATCGACTGATTTGTATAAATTTAATTTCTAGCACCTGTAATAAATATTAAACGGAATATCTTTTCTTTTTTTATCTCCATACATTCAAGGATTTTATAATGCTTTGAGTCGATTTTAACTGTTTTAGAGTCTCAGCACTTGAAATGGTTGAGGATCAGTTTTCTAAGCAACGGCTGAAGCTATAGTCAGCGTAAGGGCGCTTTGTATGGTTCGATGTATACAAAAGATATGCCTTAGCATAAAAGTCTCCAGAGCCAAATTTCAGCCCAACCCGACAATCTATAAGTCAAATTCGTTGATAGAAATTGCGAATGGTGCAGACCGCATTACCAAATTAATACTCTAATGGAGAGCAAATGTTGACAACTTCAGCTCTCTTGCACCATTGGTATGACCAATACGCGTGACACATACATAGAAACATAAATACATACATGCATGCATACATACATACATACATACATAGACAACTGGACCAACTTGAAAACTGAACCCCCCCCCAAAAAAAACTATTTTGACAGTTTTGGTTGACGGTTTCTAACACGGACCAAATTGAACCCGTCTCTTGTTTGTGAATCAAATATTGATTACATACAAGCATGTTTTTTTCGGAATGAATGACATGATATCAGCTCATTGCCTGTTTGTTAATTATTGAGAAGTTTCCCTTATTTATTCATATTTTTATTATATATACCACGAATTGCAGCGTACGAGTCGACACAGCGTAAAAATCGGACTGGTTTGGTCAAAATTATAGTTTAGGTCTATTCACGCCGTATAAAATAACCTCTAAGCAACTGTATAAAATGAACTCTCATAATTAGCCAGTACTAAACCCCCATTTTTTCAAGATGTCGGTATATGTTATATAGCTGATACAAAAAGGAATGTAGGCAACGGGATCTGCATAGGACAAACACCAAGTAAGCGATAAAAACCACCAGTAGCCTACGATAAGTCACGGTATCTTTGTATCTATCTTTGTTTATGGTCGGTGCATCAGCTGTTGCAGACTGCATATGTTGTACTGCTTATACTTAATTTTATTATTTTATCATTCTAATCTCTGTGTTAAGTTGAATTAGTTCACCAAACACGAGTTTTAGCTGGAAAATAGTTGTGGCGGTCTGTTGGAAATATGGTAAGCAGTTGACAAAAATTGCTAGAAGATGTATTCCACTCGTTTACCAATCGGTGGTAGAAGTTCGCATTTTACACTTGCCGTATAAATCGACCTCTAGGCTTAGAAAATTCAACATATAAGGTGGATTCTATAATTAGGAAGTGACTTGACACCGAACTTAATGGCTTTTAAGACAGTTATATTAAAAACCAACTTTTCATTTAATCTTTTTTTATGAACCATTCGTCGTCCTCATTTCCGCTACCAACACATCGTCAGCACACTAGCACCATGTGGATGGAAGTGACAGAAAAAAAAAGGTAGGTTTTTAATGTCACATTGGCATTATACTGCGTTTTTTTCCTACTTGAGGAAGGAGGCTCACTGCAACGAGAAACCAACATGGCCGGACAACGACTGAACCAACGGAGCGAAAGAAATTAAAGAAGAAATATGAGTGACGTGAGAAACTAGAAGAAAATAACGCTATTACATACATACACATATATACATATATGTATATATAAATAGATGCAGCCATTTTATATACATGTATGTGCGCATGCGCGCGTGTGTATGCATGTGTGTGTTGATAGTTGATCTCTATCATTTTGAATTAGTTTTTTGTCGTGATCGGTGATTCCCAGACGGGAGGCACTTGGCCCCCAGGGGAGGAATTTGAAATCGAAGAGGATGGATTTTAGCCAAGGGAATAATTCGAGAGCAATGGATTGTTTCAATAATTACTGCTGTAGAATTATAACGAGGGAAAGAATTAAGGGATGACAATTTGAAATGAAGGAGGAATTGAGGAAATCTGGAATCACATTCAAAGGAATGTTACAAGGGAGTCTTAGAACCACTGGTGTGCATTTTCTTTATTCGCTTCTTTCTTGACTACTCTCCTCCTTTGTCTCCTTCTTTTGTTGTTTTGTCGTCCTTCTTTCATTCCTTGTTTCTTTCCTTCAATTCTTATCAAATTCTTCTATTGTTTTTCTCTTACTTTTCACTTTTGGGATATTGTCTTTCAAGTTTCTTTTTCTTCTTTCTTTTTTTCAAATTTCTTTCTATTCATCCATTTCATTTTCTATTTCTCTTTTCATCAATTCCTTAACATTTCTTTTTATTCAGTTCTTTCTTTTAATCCATTCTTTCCCTCTTCCTTTCTTTTTATCCGTTTCTTTCTTTCTTCCTTTCTTTCTTTGTTCAATTTCTATAGTTACTTCATTTCCGCCTTTGGTATTTCAGTTTTTTGTTCGTCAGTATTTATAGCTGTATCGTTTTCTCAGTATAATTATATGCATCCCTGTATCTATCTACCATCTACATCAGTTCATGCCTATTTGAGTCTCTCTACCTACCTACATATCTACATACTGGCATACATACCTAGATCAACTCCTGACTATCACAGTTCCCGATTCTTTTTATCTATCTCAATTCATGCCCCAGTTCGTGTTTCTCTCTCGCTCTAGCTTCCTCTGTCTCCGTCTCTCTCTGTCTCTGTCTCTCACTTTCTATCCTGCACATAAACAAAAACATCACATACATTCATGCTCATGCACATGCACACAAACATGCAAGTACACGCATATGTACACATATGGAATCTTGACAACCAGAAGTAGTAACTATTAAACATCAACAACTGGTTAAATGGGACAGAGTCAGTTCTGGTTGAGAATACAGTCATTGGATAAGGAATATACACTTTTTATGTTGGTCTTGAACTGCCCATTCCAATAAGATATGGGCATAAACATTGGGACATAGCAAAAGAGGCAAAAAGTCATTTAGTAGATGTATTTTTAGCCCGGAATGGACGTACACATTTCTACTTGTCAGCCCTGGATATAGCAAAACATCTAGTGTACCTATTTTAGCCCAAAATGGACGTACACATTTTTGCTTGTCTGTCCCCGATATACACGTAAACAAACGGTATTTTTTCCATTTGCTTGCATAGGTAATGCTAAACGGCTGGAAGCTCAAAAGATAAGGTTAATTTCTTAATAGATTTCTAAATAAATAATAATTTAGACAGATATGAGGCGACCGGAGTCTTGCTTTTTTAGCAAAATTTGAAGTCCCTGAAGTAAATTTTCTAGCAAATAAAGGGAAAAAAAGAAATTGTGGAGTCAACGATCTCGAATACCACAGGGGAAGAAAAGAAGAAGAAGAAGAAGAAGAAGAAGAAGAAGAAGAAGAAGAAGAAGAAGAAGAAGAAGAAGAAGAAGAAGAAGAAGAAGGGGAGGAGGCAGAGAAGGAATAAAGGAGAAAGGAGAAGAAAGAAAGAAGAAAAAAATGAAAGGAAGAAAGAAGAAAAAAGAAAAGAGAAGTAGTCGTAGTAGTGGAAGTAGGAGTGATGGTGAAGCATAGCTTGTGAGAAATATGAGACGTGAGAACGTTTTTAAAATGTTCCCCAGTTCTGAGGGTGAACTGTCTCCTCGCCTTCAATATCCGGAAATTCTTGCTTTATATTTTATTCAAGAATATCTTTGAAGAGTGTTAATCGTTAAAAGTGGGACAGAAATAAAACGAGGAGAGAAAATGAAACGCTGAGTAAAGTCACTTTAAAGAGTGAGTGTTCGTGTGTGAGCGTTTTTTAGTGTGTGAGAGTAGGAAGAGAGAGAGAGAGAGAGAGAGAGAGAGAGAGAGAGAGAGAGAGAGAGAGAGAGAGAGAGAGAGAGAGAGAGACAGCATAAGGGTATGCGATCATGGGGAAGAGAACGAGAAAGACAAAAGAAAGGAAGCAGTTTTCAGGGTATGATACAGCTTTACTGAAACTATCTGATCTCGTGAGTCGGTAAGTTTTCTCCAATGTCTCAGAGAATGGTATCATATATGTATAGAATTACGATTAGAACATGATGGTAAAAATAGTAATATCAATTAACTTATCGGTAAAACATAATGAATATATCAAAAGTTAGCTATTTTCAGAGTGAATAGTTTATAAACAAGTCTGGCCGTTGCAGAGTAAAACTCCTCTCCAATTTCTATTCCAACTGAAGATGATTGTTGCAACTGTTGTATATATAATGAATACATTCATATGTATATATAAGACTTGTTAGTTTGTCTCAGTTGGTGAGAGAATCGCTTCGCACTCACATGATCATGATTTCACAGTTGGGCAACGTTAATTTTATAGATAGGTTTGGTTTAACGTGACATGATGAATGAACATTGAAGGGTCTACTCCCCTCAATTTGGTGAGGATTTGATAGAAGTTTGATAGAAGTTTGACAATAGTAGATATTTTCAAGTCTCCGAGATAAACTTATCAGATCTGCATCATTTGGGCGTTGTGAGTGATTTGTCTCTCTATCATAATGATGAGGAAACGAGCCGGGTATCGGACAATACGGTTCATGAACATGCACCGATATACGTACCACATTTGAGCAGCATTGCTATAATTGATACGGCCATATCATGTTGGTTACGCGGCTTCTCGTCCGATTACCAATGTAAAACCTTATCAGGGCGACAGCTTGGAAATATCATGAGCTATAAGCACTTTTAAAAGGGAGCCTCACGGGTGGAATTCTGGTCTTGTAGGTCATAATATCTGATCAATGCTTGTGGCTTTGTGCCCAAAACAAGCTAAGCATCCTTAATACCGTACATTTTGGCGTACAAAACGACACTTGAAGCACCCAGAAAGCACCCTCCAAAATGAGGTCGTCCTATAGGCCAGATACAAAAGTAGCGACAAACCAGTGTATTAAAACCATGACTAAAATTGGGGTTTCATCTTATCTGAAAGTCGTCTTATCTGCCGAAATATACGGTAATAGTGGATTCCGGGGCGCCCGATCGTGGTGTGATGATGAGCGAACTGGTTTCGCAGATCAATAGTGAGTGCGATCCTTACTTGGTGCCCTGTTCTTATGGCCTTGGGTCAAAACTAAGCTAAGCTTAGTAAATATCTATAACAGATAGAAACAAGATAACTGTCTAAAAAAGCCTTACAAATTTGAAAGCAGATAAACCACGATTTTTTTTCAATTCGGAAGAATTATCACACTATCAAAAGCGATTCATCGGTTGAATTCTATTATGATATATATGTAGTAACTAAGAGTCTTTACTTAAATTTCAAGCAATGACTATAGCTATTATTGATAATGCACGTATACATTTTTGACTACCCTATAACGAGGTGGATCAACAAGTCCTTACCACGACGAAGTTATTAGCTGAATTTAGGTCTGAATATTTCACTGTATAATGTTTAAACTATTTGAAATATAGAGAAGCATGGGTTAAGGACATATGTACGTCAATGAGAAAAAAAGAAGAAAGGAAAGATGGTGGGAAAGAAAGAAAGAAGGAAGGAAGGAAGGAAGGAAGGAAGGAAGGAAGGAAGGAAGGAAGGAAGGAAGGAAGACAACAGTAATAAATGAAAAAAGAAGCAAAAACTACAAGGTGTTGTTACAAGAAAGAAAGAGTGGAGGAAAGATAGGAAGGGAAAAACAAGCAAGCAAGAAAAAAGGAAAGAAAAAAACGAAAAATGAAGAAAGAGAAAGAAAGAAAGAGAGAAATAAAGAGAAGGAAAAGGAAAAGGCAAGCACGAAAGTAAGAAAGAAAAGAAGAAAAAAAATCAAGGAGGTAAGAAAGGAAGAAAGAAAGAAAGAAAGAAAGAAAGAAAGATAGAAAAAGAAAGGAAAAAGCAAGCAACCAAACAAAAAATAAAGTAAGAAAGAAAGAGAGGTAAAGATAAAGGAAGAAGTATTACTATAAAGAAATAAAGTTTTTAAACTGAGAAAAAGAAAGAACATATAAATCTAGAACCGGCAGCAAGAATGAAAGAAAGATAAAAACATGGAAAAAATCAAACCGAGTGAGAAAAAAAAAAAAAAAAAAAAAAAAATATATATATATATATATATATATGGTATATGGGTATGTGTCTGTGTGTGTGTATGTATGTAAAGAAAAAAAAGGCCAGGCCATGAAGTCAGAGGAAATTGTAGGTTTGGGGAATTTCGTTGATGCAGCAAAGTGTTGCATTTTGCAAGCCTAAGGATTCTTTCTTATTAACTTGACATTTTCAACTGTTGAAAAGTCTCCCCTGAGTGTAACACGGTTAAATATTCTATTTAACACACTAACCGCGACATACGCTCAACACACACACACACACACACAAACATAGATGAAGACACACGCATAGAGACCAGGATGGAGAAAGACCAAAGAGGACACACACACACACACACACACACAAGGATAGAATAAAGATAGAAAGCGAGACATACACAGGCATAAACGCATACAGATAAGGAGAGAACGACACACACACATACCAACACACAAACTCTCTCTCTCTCTCTCTCTCTCTCTCTCTCTCACACACACACACAAACACAAATAGACACACACACAAACACACTGAGATAAGGAATGAAAGAAAGAGAGAGGACACACACACAGACACACACAGATAAAGAAGGAGACACACGCACAGACAAAAACAAAAAGACAGAGAGAGAGGGGGGGATAGAAAGATGAGGGAAGAGGAGTATAAAGAAAGCACCAGACAAGGAGAGGTGAAAAGAAACGCAGAGAAGAAAGGAAGAAAGAGAAATAAATAAATAATTAGGGGGGAAAAAGGAAGAGAGAAAAGACGAAAGAAATGATTATGTCCGTAACCAGATTACCCATGTAGAAAAAGTAAAAGGAGTATTACTTTTGCAGGGATGTTATATATAACGACAATTTATTTATTTATAAGTACGTTATTGACCTTCGCTAAAACTCTGGGTAAAATAAGAAAAAAAAAGAGAAAATAATCTATGTCCGTGTTCTTTATTTGCAATACGATATGTTGTAATTCATTGACAATCTTTTTTCTTTCTTTCTTTCTTTCTTTCTTTCTTTCTTTCTTTCTTACTTTTTTCTTTCTTTTTTGTTTCCTTTCCCCCATCATTAGAAAGCTCAATGGTGGAATTGGAAAAGAAATAGTAAATATGTTCCACTGAAAGCAACAATCCTTTTCCAACGATCCTCTATAAATAATAGACCACCTCAATACCATCTTGTGGTTTTAGTGGTCACAAATCCAGTAAAAACACAGATTGTGTCTTCCCTATTATTGAACCTTTTATCACGGATATGAAGTTCAAAATGGTTGAAAAGATGATAATGATAAGGAGAAATGTCGGGTGAATATGAGGGATGTGGCAAAACTTCGTATCCCGATTCTTCAAACTTGGACAAAGTCAGCTAAGAGTTGTAGGATCTGGAACTGTCATGGAACATTCCATTCAGTTCATGTGGGAATCGTTTTTCAACGTTTTAACCTTTTCTATTGCTTTAAGATGATATGATTGCTGTTGAAGATCTCAAGTCACCAGAAAGTGCTCGAACTTATGTCTCAGGGTCGTTGGCTATTGATATCGATGATTCTTCATCATTGCGGACAGGTTTGGGCCTTCCACAAGGTTGGTATCAGTATTTCAAGACTTAATCCAATTGATTCTACGCAGAACTGTTTGCACTGTTAAAGGCTTAAAACCCACCAATAACAACGAATCATATCTTTTTACACATTGAAGCTACATTATTAAACCTTACACTTTTATTATTATTATCTGTTATGGAAAAAAAGCTACATTTCATGTTAACAATAAATTAATTTTATTTTTGATCGAAACCCATCAAAGCTAGATTGAAAAAAAAAAGGAATTTGGTTTGGTGAATCAGATGATAGAAACTGTTACGTAACCAGCGTCTTTTGGCAGCATGCTGTGTAAGAGGTGATCAATCTAAATACAGGAACAAGGGTTGATTAATAAATAAGTTGCCTCTCTCGCCTTTTATCGGATCACTAAGAAGTTCGAATTTGAGGAATGACAAGCGGACACAAACCAGAAACCAATTTAGCATAACTTTACATTGTATAATCCTATTTTTGAGGCTGGTGAAGGGAAAAAAACAAAAAACAAAAAAAACAACGTTTTTTGCTAGGTATAAAGAGTATTTATTCAAATGTTTGGCCCTCTAGCTCTATTGGTGTGGCCTTTATGCACGATACATACAAAGTGAGCTCGACCAGCTTCGGTCAGTTTTGGTTGAGGTTTTATGAAAGATAAGAAAGAAATAGATGAAGAAAGAAATAGATGAAGAAAGAAAGAAAAAAAGGAAGAAGAAAGGAAGGAAGAAAGGAAGAAGAAAGGAAGGAAGAAAAATGAAAGAAACAAAAGAAAGAAAAGCAATGAGTGAAACTGAGTCCACTTCCACACTGGTTCGCTTTCTAATGTCCGTACAAATGCAACTATTTCATTTTTCTATGAATAATCAACTAATCAGAAGATTTTAAGATGAAGGTTAGGCTGAAGATAACGCTATAGTGACTGAAAAGCAAATTTAGAGATTATCTCCCTTTTATCAATTTTTGACATGTTTATCTTTCACAGTATGGTCCATGTCAAGAAGCCGCTCCTGAGTCCATGTCGAATTCCTACTCCTGACAGGTATGTTTTAATCGACGGTGCGAATGACCGAGCCGTAAGTGGCACGGAGAATGGGATTGGCAATGCCCTCTCGAAAGGCATGAATGCAACTCTTATTTCTCCAACATGACGTGGGCCAGCGTGGCAAGATAAGGACCATCATACCTATGTCTTACGGACTTTGGAGGAAGGCTCATGTCCAACAACCGACTTTAAAAGGATGATGAAAAATCTCTCACGACGTTGTTCATGTCAGAGGAAAAACTCATTTTCTTTAGAAAATGTCCATTTTCTGAAGAAATAAGGGTTTCTTTTTTTTTCTCATGAATCGTACACCTGACAAAAGTCGCAGAATGGATCGGCCGAAAGCATCAAAAACACGATGAAAGAGTCTAATTGTCGGAACGAAGTTTGGAATGTTAATGACTCTTCTCACAGAGATTAAAAACGCCAATCAACAAATATAAAACGCCATATGTGTCCATGTACACAAGTTGCATATATCAAAGCTTCGTAGAATTCCCTTAGGATTAACAAATAAATCAATGAATTGTTGACAAGTCACTAGAAGAACTCAGTAATCATTGAATGGTATAGGACAGGGTTACTTTAATCCATCACCTGACACCGGAAGGTTTGCATTTATTCCTAACTAATATTCCACAAAAATAAGTTCACTCGTCACAGCTTCTCCGTCAGTCCCCACCTGCTAAGAGCTAACGTCCATAATTTGTGGGTATGGAAGACTGAAATGAAATAGGAAAAAAAGATTTATAGCATCTTTCTCGTTGACTAGAAACTCTATTTGTGATTTTAACAGGAATTTGATTTTGGAGAATCAAAATATTACTGTCTGTTACAGTCAGTTTTGTATTTCGTTTTGTTGAGTTCCAGATCAGTCAAGTTGTCAGATTTTGGCTAAGTTGTCCGAAAACGCTAATACTGTCAAATGTTTGAAATGAGAAAAAAATTAGCAATGTATGGCATAACACTTTGGGTATTTTTCGTTAGTCCCCACTGGGCAAAGATTATCATAACCAGAGGGGATTTACATGTTGAGTTTATTTCGTTTGTACTCCCTAAGGTTAAGGTTTAGAGTTTAGGGTCAGGGTTGGGATCAAGGTTTATGTTGGGGTTAAGGTCTTCGTTTTCGTTTACGAGATTAACGAAAAAGACACATCATTTATTATCTTTTTCGACGAGGAAAAGGTAATGTAAATTCATCTTTTTACCCCTTTTTTGCTTCCATACTTTAAAATCATGGACGTTAGCTTTTGCTGGGGACGAACAAAAAAGAACACGTTCGTCAATGACCTTCAACTTGTACTTAACTATTTATCGTCTACTGCTGAGACAGTGTCAAACCCTGCCCCTTGTATGTTAGAGTGTCTCGTTAATTCGTAGACACCTAGAAAACGGACACTTGGAAGTACAACAGCAAACAAAATATAAAATAAAACATCATTTGATAGAGAAAGAGAGAGTGGTGTGTGTGTGTGTGTGTGTGTGTGTGTGAGAGAGAGAGAGAGAGAGAGAGAGAGAGAGAGAGAGAGAGGATGTTAGGGGAAATTTAAATCTTTATTTGTATTTAAATATAACTGCGAAGCTCCCTCATTCGAAGACACGCATTGTATGAACATGCGCACACACACATAAACGTACAAAATAATCAGGCTCGTACATAACTGATTGAGGACAGGATATTTTATTTTAATGTGTCTATCACTGCCTCACACTGTGTGCCGTAACTATACCACAAATGTGTCGCATAAACTTTTTCAAATACCCAAACATTTATTTCGGTCCTAATTTCAAATCATCACCATCATCATCTGCAGCATTAACATCATCATCAGTCTTTACAAATCCACTTCTGGACAAAGGCATTTCTCATCTCCTTCTATGGAGAGCGTGATTGCACTAATCTCTGCCATGTCTTACCAGTAAACCTTTCAATCTCGCCTCACCATCTCGTCTGGACTTTTCTTGCTGCGGTTACTGTCCTGCGGGCAACAATCGATTAGCCCATTGCTCTATGTGTTGTCCTTTCTTCTTGCTATGTGTCCTGTCCATCTCCACTTTGGTTGTTCAATTTCTCGTACAATGATCCTCTCTCGGATCCATGTTGATTTTATTCTATTGCTAAGGGTTATTCTCAACATTGCTCTTTCCATTTCTCAATGTGTTTTTGGAAGCTTCCAGGCTTCGCACCCGTACGCCATAGCTTATATTATGAATTGATTGTATACTTTACGTTTTAAGCATACTGGCAATTTGCTTTTCAGTATGTCTCTATTTATACCAAATGCTTCCCAGCCAATCATTATGTGCCATCTTGATTATTTTCTGTAGTCTCATACAAGTCATGCGATAAAGCTGTAATCTCTGATACAGTAGTGTAAATTGTGCATCATTTTCTAAGGAGTATAAAGTTCTATAGACTTATTATGACCTAATATAGAGCAATATATATTTTTTAGTAGAATAAAGAGTTGGTGTGCCGCGTAAGTCAAATATATCTATTGGTGTGCCATCATGTAATGATGTTCGAGAACCATTGGCCTACATTGGTACAATTTAAGAGACAAACACAAACCTGTGCTGGTATGTATACAGCTTGTAGATTATTACCGATAGACCTACGCGTACGTGAAGTCAGTATATAACACATATACACATACATATCCTCATACACTCTGTTTTACTTTGGGACATTGGTGGTCTTCATACAAGAGGCTGAAGTGAACTCATTTTGCATACACAGAAACTTGCATAAATAACACATACACACATACACAGCCATACGCAGAAACGCACACATACATACGCACATCTTCGACATACACACACACACGGGCGAATGCTCACATTGATGTTGTGCCGAGCATGAGACTCCGTACATATCCATATTTTCAGATTGGGTACAGCCCGTAATTTGATCTATAAATTTTTTCTGACAAGCGTTTTCATGTCTGCGAATTTTGTTTTCATTCGTCTTTTCTCTTCTTTTTTTCCCTTTCAGATACCGAAATTTCTTATCAGCATTTCCCACAGTTTAGACCCTAGAGGCTGAAGCGACAATTTAAAAAAAAAAGACGTTCTTTTCCAAGACGCTCAGTTCCTAATACGGCGGTTATGACTGATGTCAAAAAATGATATCTGAGAAAAATAAATGATGGTGGTAAGGACTTTAACACTCATACTTTGTGACATTGGTGGTCTTTGGTGATAGTTGGAGCCGTAACACATATATTTATTTATTATTATCAATTGGCCATCAAAGGATACTCGTAATTTCGAGGACGGCCATTTGTAATCTCTAAAAGTGGCTAGAATGAAGGAGAGCAGCCATTTTGAATCTCTAAAAGTGGCTAGATTTAATTTCCAGGTAATTGTAAAGCTAGAAATGTTATATACTCTCCAAACGCTTTTATAAAGGTCAAAAAAGTATAATCACAGAAAGTAATGATAAGATATTAACACAATGATGAAATTAAAAGCTATTAATTTGTTTTTTTTTTAAGGGATGGAGTGAGTGGTTTGGGTTAGTACTTAGGGTTAGCTTCACTGTTAAGTCAATTACAGAACAAATGAAAGCTGCGAACCTGTCATTATCCCAATGGTAGTTTCGCTACTAGTTTGCTCCGTTCGTATGTTTTAAATTTAAGAGACAAACACAAACCTGTCCTGGTATGTGTACAGCTTGTAGATTATTACCGATAGACTTACACATACGTGAAGTCAGTATATAACACATACACATACATATCCACAGAAAAGGTTTTGGCTGGATGGCTTACTAATATTAACGAACACATCAATAAACATTTCAATATAAGTATAAAGAACAAAATCATTATATCGAGAACAATAGGGTCATTTGAAAAAAATCTATCCACATTTAGCCGTTCAAAATGGCCAATTCAAAATGTCCATTCTCGAAACAGTAAGTATCCAAAGATTGCATTATAACAGTTCATGAGTCATTCTTCTGGGAGCTCCAATTCTGGGTTGACCATTATTCCTATGATGTATGCGGTTGGGCTGTCATCAATGGACCCGAATGTGGCTAACAAGGTGCTCATTCCTGAATGTCATGGGAACGAATGATGAGCTCCTTCGGCAATATCTGGTGATGTTGATTTGCTCTCTTCGAGACCTAACAACGGGCTGGGACCAAATAGTCGAATAAGCCCAAGGATTTTACAAGAACCTTTACTCTTCCGAACAAGCTACACAAAGCAACGAACTAGATTTCCCAGAAGCTACTCCGTGGGAAGTGGAGCAAGCCATTTAACAAACAGAAAAAAAGGAAAGCACGGGAACCGGATAATATCATCATCGACTGACTCAAAAAGCTGGTGGGAACATCACTAAAAAACTAGCCAGTCTATTCAACCTACCTTAAATTGAGCAAAGTCCTAGAAGATTGGGACACTCTGATCATGATGCTATCATATAAGACGAGGAACCCGAAAGATCTAAACAATTACAGGCCAATAAGCCTACAAAACTGTATCTACAAACCAAAGTGCTCACTGACCGAATCATCAGAACACTTGATGAGAATCAACCGAGTGAACAGATTGGCTTCAGAAGAAGTTACTCTACCATATACCATCTCCATTCAGTCAGTCAACTAAAAGAGAAAGCAGCAGAATATATGCCACTCACTGTAGCATTTGTTGACTACAAGAAGGCCTTCAACTCAGTAAAAATCCCCAAGGGCTTTGATGCTATCATAAAACAGAGCGTAGATCCACTACATGTCAAAGTCTTTCAGCATATCTACTGTCATAGCAATCTCTTTATCAGGCTACATAAAGACCCTGAATCCTTTCAGCTCGAAAAGTGGGTAAGCTAAGGCGATACCAGCTCACCCAACTTCTTAACAGCCTGTCTTAAAATGATCTTTCGAAACCTAGACTGGGAAAACAAACGAATCAGTATAGATAGAAAATACGTAAGTAGCCTCAGATTTGCAGACGACGTCGTCTTTTTTGCTGATAATCATCAGGATCTCCAAAGGATGCTAGACGAACTGAATGAAGAAAGTGAGGAAGTTGGCATTCACGTGAACTCAAAAGTCAGAATAGAAAATGAAGAGCTGGCGAAAGTAGACCAATACATCTACCTAGGATAACGAATCTCCATGAAATCCTCCTTCTCAGAAGAAATTTAGCTTAGAATCATACTACGTTGGCAAGCTTTCCGAAGAGCCAAATCAACCTTCAAGAACAAAAAAATTCCATTGATCCTAAAAAGAAGGGTCTACAACCAGTGCATCCTCTCGATAAATGCCTATAGAACTGAAACATGTAACGTGCACAAGAGAGGATCATACTTAATCTCATATGGAGAGATCAAAAGACAGCACAAGATATTAGAGGAAAGACATGGGACAGAGATATCATAGAATCCATTTGAAAACTTAAACAGCAATGGGCTGGCCATGTTGCAAGAATATCAGACAACCGGTGGACAACGTAGTCATAAGCAGCAAAATATGAGATGGTGTGACGAACTAAATGAATTCAGAAAGTACTGGCTCCCGACGCTCATGATAGAGAGGTCTGATGAATCTTGGGAAAAAGCTGATGATGATGATAACAGACCACGGATTATAAGCTGCACCCATTAGCTCTGTGATGTTGAACCTATGACAATTTCATTTTATTATCCTAGTTTTATAAGTATATTTTGAAATTTAAAGTTATATTTGATCAAATTCCTATTTTTAGTTTTATAAATATGTTAGAAAAATAAGCTGCATATCTATAAGCATTTACCTGTAACTAAAATAAATGTATGCGTGTAAGTGATACTGATAACTAGATTATAAGAAAAAATAGAGTGTCGACACACCAGGTTAAAAAGGTTCGCCATTACTGTGGATCATTTACAGGGATGACACGGTGTTCTGGGCTGTCTTTGATGCCGCGTTTCTGTGGCTCTTTGTCTGGGGAGGCTCCATGGAGGACTCACTGAGCTGACAATGCCGATCGCATGACCTGTCCAATGAGGCTGCATAGTGCTGAAGCCGGCTCTATCTAAGACTTACCAGGTTGGTGACCCACTCTCGCCACCCGATTGAACGTACTCGATTACTGACGTTGTTGACCAACTGTTATCTATTTCATCTATTGAACAAGGGGAAGAATGGAAGTTCGAGATATCATAGGACCCATTAGAACACTCGAATGGCAATGGACTGGTCATGTTGCAAGGATGGCAGACGACCGCTGGACATCACAGCACACAACGTGGACGGATCCCCAGAGATCACATGCAAACCGAGGTCGGCAGGATATAAGATGGCGAGACGAATATTAGACGCCCATGATAGAGTGGTCTGGCAGATCCTGAGTGAGGTCTATATCCAACGACAGACGATGAATGATCCGATGATGATGATGATGATCATGATATGCACCTACGGGCACAATACAACAATAGATAGATAGATAGGAACTGGCTGAGATAAATAGATAGGTACACAAATGCATACATACGGACAGGGATAGATATATATGGGTGAGAGATTGATAGCTAAATCGATCGACCGATAGTTAGATATAAACCATGATAAATTGATTGACAGGTTGGTAGATAGATGACTCGAAAGCGGTAAGTATACACAAACTTATATAATGATGTCCTTGCTTTCAACCAAATAAGTACACTTAAATGAACAATAATCAATCATTATTTTAATTTTAATTCTAAATGGCTATTTTCTACCTTTATCTTAATTTATCAATTGCTTTTTATTTCAACTTTTGTTCAGACAGATTGACCTTCGTAAGATCGGAAAATAAAGAACAGGCCTTAATTGTGATTTGAACACAGTTTGCAGGAGCAAACCATACGAAGAATCATTATTGCAGATTGATTAATATTCCTGATCTTGTCCAAAGAAAAAAAAAGTGACATTACAAGATCGGATTAATTAGGAAGAATTCACTAATGCAAGGTATTGCCTAGCATGGGCAGCGGAATGAGAACTCTCTACCCCCGTGGATTGAATGAACACACATCACACTGCACTTTGTCCCTTTGAGATATATCTTAACAAAACTTCACTTTTTTTTCTGGTATGTCACATTAGTTGATGGAGAAGAAAGTGGGTAAGCCACTGTGAATAAAGAGAGATCATAAGAGAAAGTGATTGATTGATAGATAAGTAGACAGAGACAGAGACAGACAGTTAGACTGTGTCGTTTTATTATTGAAGACCTCTTTTGTAAGACCATAGCCATTATTCTTTTTCTTTAAAAAAAATCCATTTTTCACCCTTTTTCATTTCATAGTAAGACAGTCATTCTTTTGTTTCTCTGGAAAGAGAAACCACATGAAGGCATTTGAAATGCGAATGTTTCAAAATTGTGTTATTTCCCTTCTAAAATTGGCACTTGATAGCCACTTAATAGAAAAACAAACTTTTGCTGATTTGATTCTTCTTTCTTTTTTTGTCCGCTCAGCTGTTTTTGAGAAAAATAACCGAAATTTCTTTCGTTTAATCATACACTCTAGGCGGAACTCTTTTACATCTGTGAAATAATTCAGCTTATTTTCAAAGGACCAAAAACACTTTTTTTTCATAAGTTGTCCGCCTTCTGGAAACCTGAATTAATTTTTCTCTTATGTCAAATCCATCAACGATATGAGTTTACATCAGGCGGCAAAAGAAAGTAACTAACACGCATGCAAATAGATGTTTTTGAAATCGTCTGCCAATCGATCTCAAAAAAGAGTTGCTTTGTAAGTGAATCAGTGGTAAGTTTGTGCCTAAGGTTCAGGGTCGTACTTGGGTCAGAGCAAACAGTGCAGACTCACAGAGCCCTAACATTTTTGCCACCACTTCCTACAAAATATCTTTGAAAATATTTTGATACTTTTTTTGAATACTTGTCTGGGAATGCGATTCTCGGGCATCCGGTTGAAATGGCCGACCAAGTGAACGCTGGACAATAACAAACAATGCTAGAGCTATTAGCCAATTACAGGATCATGTTGGATGCGGTTTATATATAATGACACGATGTCTTTATAGAATGACATGGGGGTCTATAGATAAAGATGAGAAAACTAACCTGGATGAAATAATGAATAATAGTAACAACTCCTTTGGGCAGATAGAAGCCCGGTGGTTAGAGCAGTCGAAAGAATGTAACAAAACCAAAAATGGCGACGAAACGAGTCCGAATGAATGTATAAGAGATGAATCTATTTAGACATATGGATAACGATATAATTTTTTTCTCAGGTAGTAAAAGTAAAATGCCTCGACTAAACTCGTTTGAGGATTTATAATGTTACGTAGAGGCAGTTTGTTGATCCATAAAGGACTTGTTTGAAAATGATAGCTAATTACGAAAATAGAGGCTCTGCAGGAAATTTCATGCACCCGGCCTCATCGACCCTTAAATTCGATCCTTTTTTAAGTGAGGCAGTGGTTAATTTGTTGTCTGATGCCAGGAGTAAGTTTTGAAGTCGAGAAAGTCAGGCGCTGATTAGTAAAAGAGCCAAATCCTCACAAGATCTTGCCACAAGATATTTCCACCATATCGAAATCGTCACCATCGGCTGCTTGCAATTACTTGCGACAACAACCACAACAACCACAACAATAGTAATAATAAAGGAAAACCTGCCAAATAATAGACGTGGCTGTGCCAGCAGACCATAGAGTGAAGAGGAAGGAGAGTGAAAAACTGGAAAAATACCAAGATCTGGGAAGAGAACTAAAGAAGATGCAGAACATGAAAGTCAGGGTAGTACCAGTAATAATTGGCACACTAGGAACTGTCCCAAAGACACTGAGGGCGAGACTGGAGGAGTTCGGGATAAAAATAAGGATTGAAACTGTACAGACCACAGCACTGCTAGGAACTGCACGGATACCGAGGAAAGTACTGGAAATATAAGGTCTACGACACTAAATGTTAGCAGTGGCCTAACAGAGGAGGAAGGAAAATTGAAGCAGAGATGTGAACCACAGCACTGGCGTGATAGGCGAGGGAGAGATGAGATGAGGGCTGAAGATCTGAGGAGACTTACTGTCACTCAGCCTTTAGTGATGACCACTGGGCAACTGGTGTGAAACTGTAAACCACAGTATTGCTGTGGTCTATGAGAATGTGGAGAGGATGGCTGGAGACTTGAGGAGACTTGCTGTCGCTCAACCTCCATCGGTTACCACCAGGAAATTGCAGATAATAATAATAATAATAATAATAATAATAATAATAATAATAATAATAATAATAATAGTAATAATAAAGAGCTCATATCACTTGACTGAACTTGAGATAGGGAGTAAAACAGAGCTCTACTGAGTTAGTGTGATAAAGCCAGGCTCAACTGTTTCCGAGTGTTCGCGTCTACACCACTCGTATTACTATCGCTGTTGCTGATGTCATATTAGCAGCCCGGAAAACAATTCCACGAAAATAAAGGCCTATCTTTCATGAACGAAACCAATGTTTTTCCTCATATTAAAAAGTGAATATTTTTTTTTCAATCAATTCTATTGCTTTATTATTTTGAAATTATAAAAAACAAACAAACCAAAAAACAAAAAAACTCTGAAAATATGAATAGTTGTAGAAATTAAACCGAAAAACAAAATTCTTATTAGGTGTATGTTTCTATGCTTGCAATAGATAAATTCATACTAAAATATAAAAGTGTATAATATATCTATACGAAAATGGTCTCATTTTTAAGTGTACTATTCTCGTGATGATCTATGATAATAACACAACACGTATAATTGTATATCTATTTTTGTCTGTAATACCACATACTTTATTTCATGACTGTACAATAAGAAATATATCAACTTAGGCGGTACACCAACTGTAAAAATGGAATGATTAAAACAAAAAAACCCCAAACATTTCAGTAGTCAATGAACGTAACTTTTTATATCAGCATATCAATATACGTATTCATCACCTCTTTCTCCTTACATCTATCACATATCAAAACCTTAATTAAAAAAATTATATATGATACGTCGAAATTGACTAATAGGCGAAATTTTTATATAAAAAAATTGATTTCACTTCGATTACACACACTGACGATCGTTAAATATAGCCGTTATTAAATAAACCTTTGATCAAATTAAAACTACGCATATTTATTTTTTGTTAAAATATTAAAACCACGTATTTACTTTTCTTGATAAAAAACCTTTGATTTCATTTTGAACATTAAGTTTTGATTGCGAAAAAAAAAAAGTTATATCCTTGTTTTCATCAAGTAGACTTAATCGAATTAAAAGTACGAATTCATTTATTTTTTCTAAAAAAAAAAGTTTGGCAATTTCGTCGACTTGGGTTGACATATATATTCTGTCATTTTTACATTTTTCACACACTTGCGATTGAAGGTTTTGATATGTCACAGAAAAAGGGGTAATGAGGACGTATATCAGCAAAATGACATACGTCCTCATTATACGCCCTCATTACCCCATTTTCCTTTCATCTGCCGTATATTGAAGCGTTCTAATAATAGCAATGGCTTGTAAAATTATCAAATTGATACAGGCCGTCATTTTTTGACGGCACGAGTACACTTGCAATAATAATAATAATAATAATAATAATAATAATAATAATAATAATAATAATAATAATAACCGACATTCATTTGTTCCAGGCATTCACCATTTTCATATTCACAAGAAATCGCTCCGTTTGCAAAATGGAAAATGACCCGCCGAGATGGTCGCATTTCTTTGTGTCAATTTCTCGATTAATGAATTAAACAAACATAAAAATGCTTTCCTTATTTGGATATATGGAAATCATTATAACACAGCGACATTGAAGAAAGTGGACACACACACACACACATACACAAACACACACACACACACACACACCCTCTCTCTCTTTTGACGCCATTGAATACATACGTATGCATGTATATATATGACATATATAAAACCAGTTGGTGTGTGGCTGCGTGTCCATGAACACGTGATTTCTGCATGTGTTTGCATTATATTATTATGGTGTGTGGGTGTTTCGTGAATCTGGATCAGAGAGAGAGAGAGAGAGAGAGAGAGAGAGAGAGAGAGAGAGAGAGAGAGAGAGAGAGAGAGAGAGAGAGAGAGAGAGAGAGAGACGGGCAGACAGACAGGCAGAAAAAAACAGATTTTTTCAGGTCAACATGTTTGCAACTAATCGTTTAAAAAGAATTGCATCAGTTCTTGCTATGAATGCATACACACATACACATACCCCCACACACGAACCAATGTGAACCCGCTTGTACACCGAAGGACAAAAATAAATGTTCGCAGTCAAATATATACATAAATGGGAAGATGTATGCATAAATACTTATTTGTACAATACTGATTTTCCGGCATCTTTTGTTTCTGAGGATGATGAAAATGAACATCGAAATATTCAGGAACTCAACAAGGATCCTGGTTTATTGATAAAGAGAATCTTTTGAAGGAGATTTATTATTCATTCTATCGTATCACATATATCCATTTCTTAATACACACACACACATATATTTATGAATTAAGAAATGGATATATGTTATCCGACTGAATGAATCAAAAATTGCATTATATTACATAGAAACTTATTTGAAATGATCTCTCGTCATTACACGGTTAATGTATCACTCAACCTAGACAACATAAATAGAATAAACAATTAAAGAAATTGTTTACTTTATTGACGTTAGGTTGAAATAAGTTTCTATATAATATAACGCAATTTATAATTATATATATATATATATATATATATATATATATATATATATATATATATATATATATTATCAAGAAATGGATATATGACCCGATAGAATGATTATAAATTGCGTAATATATTGAAAGTCTCATTTGAAATAATCTTGCTTTATTGCACGGTGAATATATCATTTGCACTGGACAACGTAAATAGAATAAACAATCGAAGAAAATGAGACTGCTGTAGGAATCGGACCTGCGACTGACAGCACCGCATGTTCTGATGACGTAGTCAAAATACTGAATTAAAGAATAATAAAAAAATGAAAAGTAATAACAACAACACAATAATAAAAAAAATCCGAATGCAGTCATCAGAACGCAATTTCCGAAGCTCACTGCAATGCAAATTTTCATCATCCACGAATATAAAATGCAACGTGTATATCCATATATTTCATATACGCTGTCATTTTCGACGACACGAGTAAACTGATAATGATAATGATGATGATAATGATGATGAAGATGATGATGGTTAGGTCTGGTTAGTCACTCAATAGAAACCATTATGTGACCAACGTCTTTTGGCAGAATGCTGTATTGGGGGGTGATCAATTAAAACATTGGAAAAAAGGGTTGATCAAAGAACTGTTGGGCAGTGATCACTAAAAAGCCTGAAATAAAAACAAAACAAAACAAAACAAAAAAAGAAACAAGCAGGCACAAACTAGTGACCAATTTAGCATGAACTTAAGTTGCAAACTGACCCCTTGACACCAAAAATCTATTTAGAGCAGGAATTTGAAAATACACCCCCACAAAAGGTTATTTTTTTTTGTAGACATAAGGAGTAAATTTTAAACATTTTCAGCCCTCTAGCTTCATTGATTCGGCCTGTGTGCGTGATACATGCGTCGCCAGCCATGAAGTTGCACCAACTTGAAATAAAAAGAAACTTATTTTGACATTTTCGGTGATAGCTTTTGTGGAAGGTTTCTAATTATTGGGGAAAGATAATTTTTGATAGATTACCGAAATTTATCTCAACTGAAAAATCTCTTCTTGAAAAATATTTTAAAAATTCCACTAAATTGAAACATTATTTAAACTGTGGAATGTTTTGAATAAAAATGCTCATTTCATAATTAACGTTATAAATTTACACAAAATTAGTCGAAAATAATAAAAATAGCAATTGTTTTTTTTCATTTGATAATGGTTAATCTTTTTTTTTGTTTGAGTAACATAATTACTACACGCGAATTGGTGACTCAGTTATCTCCCTTTGACCATAAAATTCAAATTCATTTTTTTTCACAACATTCGGATACTTGAGAACGTCTAAGAAAATTTCAACCTTGCATTTTTTGTAACACACACACACACACACACACACACACACACACACTCACACACACACACACACACACACACACACACACACACACACACACACACTTGCAGGCGCTTGTCCGCTTGCCTGCGTAGATAAATGAGTACAGATTTGATAATCTGCTATGTTCATCTATGTATTATTCGTTAAAGTATTATAAATAGAAAGAATACAGCGATAAATATATGAACGAAAAGAAATTTCTTTTTTCTATTCTAATGGGCTTGGGGGAAAGTCTGGTGTTTATTCATAAAATTATCAAGACATGTTAAAAAAATTCACAGTTATTCAGGTTTCCCCGGGTACCCGAAAGTAGAGCGTTTCTATAAAAGCCTTCTGTAAGCCGAAATGGCATAAAGCAAAGAAGAAATTAATATCAGTTTATACAGGGAAATTTTTGAGCATCTCCAGACCCAAAATATGGGTCGATGTGTCAGGCTTATCGATTGGAGGTTGTGGTGGTGTGAAGTACAGAGAGAAAGAGAGAGAGAGAGAGAGAAAAAGAGAGAGAGAGAGAGAGAGAGAGAGAGAGAGAGAGAGAGAGAGAGAGAGAGAGAGAGAGAGAGAGAGAGAGAGACTATCTGCATGTATTCAAATTCTATTTGAGGATTTTCAAAGAAATAAACTAAAAAAAAAATCGTTTCAGTGGAAGAGTCTATTGTTCACAATGTTGGGTAAGGGATATTTGTAACAGAAAACTTGTTATCTTCAATTGGAAGCGCCCATGATTACGGACTGAGAAATCAAGAAAATCACTGTTTAATTTATAAGCAGATTAATGATTTTAATCCACCTGGGATTTGTGGATAGCCTGTTGGTTACCAGCATGGAAATTGGAATTGGCGAACCTCATTCTGATTCCTGTTGTGACAATATACGTTGACATCGCATTAATGACCCTAAGTCAGGCATGAATCTAATTAATTACCGTAATTACGATTACCTTCCCGACCAAACAAACAAAAAGGATGGCGAGGTATCTTCCCTTTTCACCTGGTTGTTTTTGTTGCGTCAGAGCTACCGGACACACACTTTGGCCTAGAGCCTAGTCTGCATGTGTACTCCACTACACATCTCCTAAAAACTGTCTTTTGGATTTGGGGAAATTGAAAAAAACATTCTTTATGGAACTTTTTCGTGTCTTTTAGTCTTTTGTCAGCGCTACCGAACGCACCATTTAGCCTTGAACCTTGCAAATTCGAATGAATACTTCATTAATCATCTTCTACAAACTAATTTTGAATTTTGTGAAATAAAAAAGAGAAATTATTTTAATCTCATGTCTGCGCTACTGGACACATCTTTTAGCTTCAAACCTTGCAAATACACATGAGTACAACTTGTTGACACCTTCTAAAAAATGGTCTGTTTTTTATTTTTGAATAAAAAAAAAATGCTGTATTTTTTTGCAAAAAAGTAAATTTGGGGGCAGGAGTATCGCTCTTTCAAATGAAATAGTTGTAGTAGAGGCACTGGTGTATCGACGGAGGGTGGGCGGCCAGCTCCAGGTTTCACCATTAGATGGGGGAAACCCTCTAGTATGAATATTCAATATTTACCACTACTTTTAGCTCTAATTTTTAGCGATTTTCTCGCAAATCCAGCCATTTCAACTATTAAAAGTGGCCGTAAAAAGGCTAACTGTTTTATCTTTTTGAACGTGTATTGGCGTTTTAAATTTTTTGTATTAGGAACACTTGGGGTTACACCAACGGTTACCGTCCCAGGTGACACCAAGTGCAAGAACACCACTGAGAAGCAGAAACATATACATGTGCACGTACACAACCCTTTCCTATTTTTCCAGCAGGTAAAATCAGGTAAAAATTTGACAGTATCATTTTTTCTCTATTAGGTGAAGTTGTCGGAGTCGGGACACTTCCGGTGATCTCAAGAAGATTATTGGAGTCGCAGAAATATTTGAAAATCTTTTTCCAAAGAGTAATGCTCTTGTGTGAAACAAGTGTCATGTACACTCAAACATGTTGAGGACAAAGACACAATAATCCAAATCGAAAACGCAGACCTGAAAAAAGTAGACAACTACATGTACCTAAGACAACGAATCTCTATGAAACCCTCAAAAAGAAGAAGAAATCAAGCTAAGAATCACTCTCGGATGACAAGTTTTCGGCAGAGTAAGCTCAACCTTTGAGAACAAAAAAAATCCCACTAGTCTCGAAAAGAAGGGTATACAACTAGATGCATCTCCTGATAGTCACCTATGGAGTTGAAACATTGAACCTTACAAAAAGATTGACCCTCAAACTGAGAAGCATGCAACGTGCTCATGCAAGGGTCATGCTAAACATGGAGAGATCACAAAACAGCACAGTATATTAGAGAAAAAAACAGGAGCCAGGGATATCATGGAATCCATTAGAAAACTCAAATGGCAATGGGCTGGTCACGTTGCAAGAATGCCAGACAACCAATTGACATCACGGCTTACAACGTGGATCCCCAGAGATCACATGCAAAAACTGTGGCCGGCAAAATATAAGGTGGTATGACGAACTAGACAAGTTCAGAAAGTATTGGCTTCGTGATGCCATGATAGAGAGGTCTAGTGAATCCCGGGGAAGGTCTATGTCCAACGATGGTTGCTTAAAGGCTGTTGAAGAAGAAGAAGAAGAAGAAGAAGATGATGATGATGATGATGATGATGATGACGATGACGAACAGTCTTGTGGATCTTTTTGAAAAATACCTTTTTTCGCGAGAAAAAACATTTTGGGTTGGTTCATTTTGAACTCTTCTATAATTGTGTCAGTGCTACCTGACATACTACGTTGATTCATTTAATGGCTGGTGTGGCGTGTCTCTCCTTCTCCTACTTGTACTATTTTCTTTACACGAGACGGTAAACTACTCCAATGTTTCAAAATACTTTGGGAGAAAAAAATCAATTTGCCTTTGCCACCCTGTTTTCGTAATACTCCAAGCTAGTAAATTACCCATCCTATCTGACTTATTGAAAATCAAATTTCCGTAATTTGTAAAGCCATTTATTATCTTGAAAGTTTCAGTTAAAATCTCCTGTTGCCCTCCTCTCAAAAAGTGTAAGCATGTCACAACTTTCTAGTCTATCCGTATAACTCAAATCTCTCATGCCACTTATAATTCTCGTAAATTTTCTCTATAGGATCTACAATTTCAAAATTAATTGCCAATTACGACGTGAAGCGTGTGGGGTCCAAGTTTTACAAGTTTTAAAATGGAAAGTGGTTCTGAGTCACTTTATATAAGTAGATACTAGTCAATATCAATAATGGTTGACGATGCTTCGGCAAATGGAAAATAAATCAAGATAATATTGCTACTTCTAGTACTACTAGTGCAAAAACAATTGCAAATGTGGCACTGAGAGATCAGGGGAAATGACTGGTAGGGTTTGAGTGAATGCAATGCAAAGCAAAAGGAATTGAGATAAAAGGAATACCAGTCAAAATAATGAGAGGTTGGTACTGGATCAATCAAAATACAAGCTTAACCTGTTTAACGAAAGTGCGCTTAACGCCCGTTCTTCGCTCTTATGAAAAAAAAGGCGATAATAGCATTCAGCGTCTGTTGTCTGATGCAGGATGTTCTAATATTGTTGTTTGTGTCGCAACGTTTCGGCCCATTATTTTTCTGGCCTACGTCGAGGTTCCTCCTTTTAACACTAGTCAACAAAATTGAATCTTTTTTTCGCATCAAAATTACAGTTAAACTTATTTAGACCAATTTTCGACGCAGATTACAAATTTCGATCCCGTTTCACGTTCTGCTGTCATTTCTATTGTATATGAGGCAATATAGGCAAAGGTTAAATGAAAACCAGATTTGTATCAGTCAGGAATATTCAGTGCAGAAAATCAAAATTTCTATGTATATGATGTACAAAGATTATACTGTGCAGAAGGACAAGCTAAAAACTTTGGGTCACCTATGGTGCTCTTCAGGGGTTATATGCAAAAAAAACCAGCTTTAATTTCATTATGCAGATCAGACGAGATACAAGAAAATAGATTAGAATTTCGGAATTAGCATCCACAACTACATGAAGTACAATAGACCCCAAGCATGAAAATGTGTTGATCAGTGTAATTAATGGCATTATGACATTGTTCTCTGTCTTCTTTCAGGTTTTTGTTTCATATAGTAATAATTCTTGTATAGACCCCTAAACCTTCCACATTTGTTTGCAGTCTGATAACAATTCTAATTGAAACGCAATAAGGGATTCTGATAAAGATTACCTGATAATACATATCCCGACGAAAGCCAGAGACATACTTGGCCAATAGGTTGTGATACAAACAACAAAAATGAAGATACTAGTCTGAATAATACAAAGAATATTAACAATATTCCATCTTTGAGCTTCAGACAAACAAATTTGTGATAACTATTCTGAATTAATAGCTACGTCTTCAAAGTATAAGTATCATCTGCTGGACGAAAGTGCACCCAAGCCCGTTTTTCGCTTTTACGAAAAAAGACGAAAAGCGAAAATAGCATTCATCTTTTTCTTTTTGCAGCGAGCCTTATAGAGACGTCTACTCTCTTCTACACTCAGTCCCCTGCAGCTCCCATCACCCCAATCTCAGAGACTCAGCCAAACTTTGGGAACATTAAATAAATTCCCATACAAATTGATGGTAATTGCTTCTCTGCTTTCCGCTATTTCGGCTTACGAAAGTTTTTTCTTTATAGGAACGCTCTTCTTCTGGATAGCGGAAAAAATCTGTACTGCTATGTAATATTTTATTGAATACAGGAAGAAGGGCAATTTCAAAGGAGAAATTGAGACAGAGAGAAAACAGGATAAATTTTTGCTATTTTTATTCCCAGCAGATAAAAAGCCGGGGATTTTCATTCTCTAAGGGTGTCTGATGTCGTTATGTCCTTTTCTCAATTAAATAACGTTATTCCTTGATATATTTCCATGAAATTATGTATGTATCCAGGGATGGTGAGTTATGACCGATCTAATTATTTGTTTACATATTACGAGCTAAAACGTTGTTTTTGTTGACAGCGGGGAAAAGTTTCTCAAACTCTGACCGATGTTGCTGAAATTTGGTTATAATGTAGACAACACCCAAGGAATTGAAAAATGATGAGTTACGGTTGATTTGATTGTTTGTTTACATCTTATATGTAAATAACTATACGTTAACATGCAGAAAAATATTGAACTGCTGAATTGATTAGAATGAAAATTGTTATATAGGTTCTTGGGTGCCTAATTACTGAAAATATATAACCTTTTAAAGAATGTTTTTGTTTGAATTAAAAAGTATGGGTATCTCGGAGTTAATAGTTCAAAGGAACAACTAATTGCACCCCCCTCTATTTCCACCGTTTTCTTTCGGGGGCCTTAATTCTTTTAGTATTTTCTTTATTGATATTTAGGGTGTGAGTTATTTTAGCGAGCATGTGATAAGAAGATCCATTTGAAATATCTCATTTACGAAAAATGCGCTGACAATATTAAATGGATGCCGTTAAGTCCATAATAACAAAAACGCGAATGCATGCTTTTTATCCCGGTGTGTTTGTTTGTCTATCCCGAATGTGCGGGCTTGAACAAGCAACCATTCCACCCGCTCCAACCACTCAGCCCACGCATACATGTAAAATCTAAAATCCTCGGGAAAGGAAGCTGGTCACAGATTGATCAGTTATACGGTCACCTCATTCTTGACCGTCTTTCCGTATTCGTTATCATAAGCTTTTATCTTTGAAGTGGTCGGAAAATTAGTCACGACGTCGCCCAAATGAAGTTTACGTAACAGTATTTATTAGTTTTTTTTACACTCACTCTGCCATTTATTAAGATGTTGGTGACAGTGTGTGCATAACATGTGGCTGGATAAGATAAGGCGGTCATACAGGTGTATGTGTTTGCGTATGATTGTGTGTATGTGTGTATACATTTATGTATGCATTTGAACCTCTATGTGCATGCGTTCGTGAGTGTTTGTATGCGAGAGTGAGTAAAGGGAGTCCCCCCCCCCTACCGCATCTCTCACGGTTGACCGAACGCAATGATTTTCTCTCATGTGAATGCGCACGGAGGGAGAGTCTTGTCAATCATGAAGGTCAATTTGTTTTAATTGCTAAGAAACAGATGACAAGCAATCGCCAGCTGTGGCTTTTCTTGTATCCTTCCGCGTACAAGAGTTATATTTTCATTAGCGTTCTGAGGCTTGGCCGTTTTTTTTCTTCTCTCAGAATGAATTGATCAAGTCTCAAATAGTTATACATGAACTCATATAGATAGATAGATAGATAGATAGATAGATAGATAGATAGATATGAACATATTTAGATAGATGAATGGATAGATAGATAAATAAATAGATAAGTGGATTTGAACAGGTTGAGATAGATAGATGGATAGATAGTAATGGGCAGATTGATATAAATAGATAGATAGGATAGATACGAACAGGTTGAGATAGATACGAACAGTTTGAGATAGATGTATATGAACAGATTGAGATAGATAGATCGATAGTTATGAACAGTTTGAGATGGATATGGACAAACAGATAATCCCTGGATCCGCCACCAAATTTAAGCAATTGTTCCTTTGTCCATGGATAGATAGATAGATGGATAGATAGATAAATAGATACGAACAGGTTGAGATAGATAGATGAATAGATACTTATGGGCAGATTGAGATAGGCTGATAGATAGATAGTTTAGATACGGTCAGGTTGAGATAGATAGATAGTTATGAACAGTTTGAGATAGATATGGACAGATAGATAATCCCTGGATCCGCCCCTAAATTTAAGCAATTGTTCCTTTGTCCATGGATCACCTTTCCAAAAAATATTGAAATTCATTGAGAAATTCTAGTGATAATGCATGTACGAACAAAAAAAAAAACATGACTGAATAGATATTCCACTTCCATCTTCTTTGGCAGAGGTAAACGATATTTTTTTGTCTATTTCAACGTTTTTTCCTTCCAACAGTTACTCATCTGATGATTATCATTGCTTTGACTAACACTGAGAAACCACAGATCCTAACAAAACCACTAGTGAATTAATCACGCCCCAGTCACAAAAGTACGAAACATTGAAACTCTATTGAAACAACGATATTAAGTATCAAGAAAAATGGTAACTATTCGAATCTCCTTGATCTATCTATATATCTAAAGTAATAATGCATGAATGCTCTACTCTTATGACTCGAAAACTGTGCATCCCAGAGAAAAAATAATAGCATTATCAAATTCAGCACGCATCCGGTAAGTTGAACTTAGAAAAAAAATATCGCGTGCATGTCTAAAAAGTATTCAGTCAACTGCATTTGCTAGAAAAAAAAAACAAAAATAAAAAAACAAAAAAAAAAAACGGTAAATATATATATATGTGTATTAAAAGGAAAGACAGTTTGGAATTTAAATTTTGCTCAGACCAAACATTTTCGGAAGTGAGCGAAACAACAGCGATGATCAGGAAAGAAAAAAGAAATGAGCACCGGGTTGGATCCGAACCCACACTTTTTTCCAACATAGGAACCTATCTATCTATCTATATATATATATCTATATATATATATATATATATATATATATATATATATATATATATATATATATCGGCTCAGCTTTGTGAATGAATGTGTACGTACCGTGGGATAGCATCTTATTTGTTCTTATTTGGTTCGTTGGGCGCTTCATATATGAATGTTGCACATACACATATACACATAAGTGCGTACGTACGTATATGTAGAAATGCCCGTATGTGTGTGTGTATGTGCGTGTGTGTGTGTATGTGTTTATATATAGTTCTACATTAATGTATGAACCAACTGCGATGAAATTTGGTCGGCAGGTTCTTTGCGATTTCCCATCTGTTTCTCACCGGACATCCTAATAGCGAAAACAGGGGAAGAAGAAGAACCATCTTGTCGTATATAAATAAAAGAGATCCTTGCTAAGACTCCCCTGAGATGCTGTTACGCTGAAGTCCGCAGCGAAACGGCTGCAAAGTATTATCTATACTAGTCAGGGAGAGAAAGCCCAGCTTATTATGCCGGCCAGTCCATAATAATTACGACGCCTCTTCGGATAACCTGATATTCCTGACAGGGAAACCCTTCTAATATATGTCTATCGTAAAGGCGAAGTGACGTGGAGCTAACATTCGAGTAATGGGGAAGACATGTATGTATCTATCTACTGTGAGGGGAAACAAGTATTTGGACATTTACAAAATAACATACTTCTAATGCTCACATTTACTTCAAATTAATTCAGGTGATGTATTATTATGTAAATTAACAATTACTAAGAAAAAATTCATATTTCCCAACATACAATGCAGAATAAGATATAAACAAAAGTGACAGTGGAAAAAGTATTCGGATACTAATAAAAATCATCATAGAAATTTAGTTTAAGAAAGAATACATGTCTAGAGCTTTCTATACTTTCATAAAAACCTTTGGAATATTCCAGTAATACTTAACAAAGTATGATTTCATCACAGTTGTCATTCACTACCGTCTTGAAAAGAGGCAGTCATGATAAAAGTAAAGGAGCTCTTAACAAAAAAATATAGTAATTAAGCAACATAATGAAGGTTTGAGCAATCAGTAACATTGGTTTAATAATTCTGAACTTGAAGTTCTGCACCACCAAAAACCTCCATCAAACTGGCATTCAACGGATGATTCCTCCTCCAACAATTCAAAAAATGCTAAGAACAATCAAAGCGAATCCAATGATAACTCGAAAGGAGATCCAAGATGATTGAGAGTAGCCGGTACATCGCTTACTAAAAGAACTATTAGTAATGGACTACACAAGAATGGCTTAAGATTCCATACGCCGCAGAAAACACCTCTGTTGAAAAACGGTACCAAGATTTTTGAATGAAGTTCGCTCGTGACCATTTGGAGAAGCCTAATTATTTTTGGAAGTACATTCTCTGGTCAGATGAATCAAAAATCGAAATTTTTGGCTAAACCCCATGCATGGAGAAAAGACGGATGCGCCTATGATCCACAAAACACCATTGGGTGGTGTTTCTCTTTCAAAGGTACGGACACACCTTGCGTGATTTAAAGAATTATGAATGGAGCGATATTTTGGAAGCTGATGTTTTCTCTTTGGTGCTTGAGTTCGAAGAGGGTTGGATCTTTCAACAAGATAATGACCTGAAGCATACAGCTAAAACACGGTGCTTCAGTGGCCTGGTCAATCTCTTGGCTTGAATCTGATCGAAAATGTATGGCGATGCTTGGACGATCGAATTCATCAAAGGGACCCCAGACACACTAATAGTTTGAAGGTCTTTTGCAAAGACGAGTGGTCCAAAATTTCAAAAGAATGTTGTGGATGGCTTGTTAAGGGTTATGAAAACATCTTCTAACAGTGATTGCAAACCTGGGTTAAGCAACTAAGTATTAAAATATGTAATCAATAAGTCCGAAAACCGTTTTCCACTGTTACTTTTGTTTAGATCTCATTCTACATTGCACGTTTAGAGATATGTATTTTTTCTTTGTAATTGTCAATTTTATGTCAAAATGTGTGTGCAAATTTGAAGTAAATATGAGTATCGAGAGTATATTAAATGAATATTTTGTAAGTGTCCTGATACTTGTTCTCCCTCACAGTATATTTATCTATCTATCTATCTATTCAAAATCACCAATCAAAACTATCATCAAAACTGTCAAAATGGGTTTCATAAATAGAGCTAGAAGGCTGAAATTTTCAATCTAAACAGACCTGTCTTCAATTTGATTCTATTTTCATTTGTTTTACAAGATAAAGTATTGAAAGTCTACTACTATTTAGCATCACTTAATTGTTGTTGCTTTTATCGCAACTAAACTCAGGTTGGGTTCCCTTTGATAGTGAGTAAATGAATTAACAACGTGGATCAGAGAAAGAAAATAAGTTCCAGGCGAGACTCTCTCTGCTGGAGAGCGGCTCGTTTAATGTGCAGTGGTAAGAAAACAAATAAAACCCTTTAAAGTCACTCCCTATACCGATCACTACAGCACTATGTTCGTTATCTACTAGTCGTTCAGTTCAGCCCAATTTCATTTTATTTTAAATGATTTTACCTGTTGAAATATTGTCAATCATTACTGTCAATTTTTTGCCTTTACTTACGTTCATCTTAATTGTTGTTACTCTTCATAATTCTCTCTCTCCCCCCCCCTCTCTCTCTCTCCCTCACTATATATATATATATATATATATATATATATATATATATATATATATACACCTGGTACAAAATAGTGAATACATGTTCCGAAATTCAAGGTACATTTTATTTAAGTCACAAAAATGTCAATATTTTTTCAATGAAACACACTTACACACACATACGTATATATATATATATATATATATATATATATATATATATATATATATATATATATATATATATATATATATATGGGTATTCGTGAGAGTGTGAGCACATGTGAGTGCATTCATTCGTTGAATTTTAGGTTAATGCTTGGACACCTCCCCCCAAAAGAGCCAAACAAAAAAGAATTATAAAAAACAAAAAATAAACGGACAATGAACACCAAAAACTACAACAAACAAGCAGGCGTAGTCTTTGAAAGAATTTAAGGAAACGTGAGGAATACTTGCTTACTCTATTCTCTCAAAATGCATGAAACAGCAAAACTACTTTCATGAGTAAATGCGAAAATAAATGAATAACAGGTCTAGTTAGTCAGTCAATAGAAACCGTCATGTGACCGACGTCTTTTGGCTGCATGCTGTGTTGGGATGATCATTAATAATCGTTAAAAGGTTTGATCAATGAATGAGTTACTTTTCTTGCCTTCTGTTTGGTAGTGATCACTTAAAACGAGCGAACAGAAACTAAGGGGTCAGTTTAGCATAAACTTACATTGTATTTTGTACATTCCACTAAAAACAATGGGATATTTTGAGAAAAAAACGAAAAAAATGTTTTTCTAGAAATAATCAGGAGTAAATGTTTATATTTTCAGCCCTCTTACTCCATCGCTGCGCCTTCGGTCAGTGACTCAGCCAGACCAGCTTAAAAACTGAAGAAACCAATGTAGACAGTTTTGGTTGACGGTTTCTGATAGATATTGTGCGCAGAAGCTGGGAAATGTTTGGTTAGCCCTCAAACTGGATTGTTGGTTTAATTTTAGGTATGGATGTACAAAGGCAACAAAAACATTGATTGTGATACACAGGATGAAGGACTGTACAGAGAATAAAAAGAATACGCTAAATATTCAACCGATATGACCTATTTTAAGCAATATCTTTTCGAACAATCCCCTGATGATAATATGCCATCTTTATGGAATAGCTTAACTTTAGTGGTCAATAATAAAGAGCATGAATTACGACTTTTCCATTGGTAAACTTTTTTTATTAAGGATATGAAGTTGAAAATGCTTGAAAAAGTGATGATCTGTAGGAGAAATGTCAGGAGAATATGAAGGACGCTTCAACACTTCATATTTCAATTCTTCAATCTTTGATACAGTTAGCTGACAGATTCGGGGACGGGGACTATCAAAGAGCATTTCATCTTGTTCATATAGAAGCCATTTTCCCTACTTGTTAACTTTTCCTGTTACCTCCAGATGACGTGATATGGTTTCAAACCGTTGTTTGCTACCGTGACCCGACTTCTCCGCAAAAGTCTACTTTGTGCCGATATCTGAATGGCGACATTTCCGCGCGCGACTATTTGGCGCAAAGATAACTGAGTGCACGATAAATGAGTGCATCTCAGCGGAATTATAGAATTGAAACGAATTATTGCGATACAAAATTCAAAATTATTCCGGCGTTTAATTATCTTAGTGAATCACTTTATTTCTTCAATATGATGATTCATAGTTCATTGGAACAAACTATATGGAATTAAAACGACAGGTATTGAAATTATGGCAATGAGTTTGTAAACAAGCTATAAGACTACTGAAATAGTTTACCTCGCAGGAGCTTGTAAAGAAACTAAAAAATCAATTTATTACGGGATATCAAAATTATTTTCACTTCATAGTACTAGTACTATGTCTTATAGTAGTTTGTCAACAAACTATAGAGTTTGAAGTTGGACGATATTCCACAAAAATTGAAACTTTGGGGATGGTTCGAACGTTCTCCCCCCCCCCCTCTCTCTCTCTCTCTATATATATATATGTATATAAAATCAAATATATATATATGTGTGTGTGTTGAGTGTACCTTCGAACACAAGTTTCAATTTTTGTAATAAATAGATTTAACTCTAAATTATGTTTACAACTCATTCGGCTATAATGGTGGTACTTGCTGCTGAGTGAGAATGATTTTGATATTTTATAATAATTCTCATTTTGCTATAAAAATATCAAAATTGTTTATAAAAGCAATTACTTAATTAATGATTGTTATTAGATTGAGTATTGTGATCATACTGATTCGGAAGAAAGGTTATACTGCAATATACATTCTTGAATTTCCAGTTATCCTTTTGGCGCAATTTTACGGTGACAGTCTGAGTGAAATAACGATTTAAAGCAATTGAAAAGAAATATTGAAATGAAGGCAAATAGTTGTATGAAAGAAAATTTATTCATAATCATTGATAATGATTGTTTATAAGACATTGCAATACTATATTACATATGAAAAATGAAAATTAAAAAAAATGCTTTTCAGAAAGTCCAGGTTTGTCAAATTTGGCAATAAAATGGCCAGAATGGCAACAAAAACATTTTAATATTTAAATGAATTGATTAGTACTTTGTTTACAAACTGATGCAAGGGTAGAATATTTCAGTAAATAGTTTTATACTTAAAAAGTCATTCCGCCCTAAAAATTATTTTGATATTTTAATAGATTGATTTATTGTTTGTTCTCAAACTCATGGGAGGTAAGATATTTCAATAAATAGTTTCAATTCCTACAATAAGTCGTTTTAACTCCACACAGCTTGTTCCTGCGAGCGAGTAATCAAATTGAACGACAGAAGTAAATAAGTTCACTAAAATAATTAAGCTTTAAAATGATTTAAATTTTTGTGTCTCCATAAATTTTTACTATTTCATAGTTTGTTTTTGTGGGTCATCCTTGTGCTCAGTTATCACGCGCTCAGTTATCGTTGCGCTTAACAGTCGTGCGTGGAAAAGTCGGTGCTCAGATGTCGGCCCTAGTAGTTGGTCACTGCTGTTGATAATTCTCTTTGGCCTATCTCGAATTTTATTAATATCCATATTTCAAAACCATAGCTCTGAACTTACGCCGAACAGTACTGCAGTATTCACCCCAAATGCTTCGTTGACATAATCAGCTTGAGCAGCCCTACGTCATAATTCAAATTCTTGCGTAGACACCATTGCTGTAAGGGCCCAGAAACCTCCTATAATAATGGATTATATCTCTGTTCACATTGAATCTGCAATAATGTAATTTCATTGAATTTTCCAGTTTTAGCATTATCCTCTTTAATTAAAACATATCTTACATTGAATTAAGCAAGACAGAGTTTCTTAATAAATGTGACATTCTCCTCATCATATACAAAGGTAGAATTGAGATGTTCAGAATTAAAATTTCAATTTTAAAGTTAAGGTAAGCAACTTGAAAAATACGCCAAGTAAGTTGAAATATACGCCATGCCAATTTAAAAACACGGCGCACAAATTAAAAAATACTGCAACAAATTTTAAAAAAGCAAACAGAATCTATCTATATTAGTAAGCACATGTAATATACTGTTACTGCAACAGTTAGTGCAAATATTAATTTTTAAAGCGAAATTAGGTATATTTTTTAATTTGCGCGCCGTATTTTTTAATTTGCAGACCGTGCTTTATAATTCATTCGCAGCGTTTTTCAATTAGTGTAACGTATTTTTAAGTTGCTCGCCTTAACTTTGAATTTGCTCCGAAAAGGTATGGTTCTAGAATACGAGAAGTCGTCTGCCATTCAAATAATAATCACCAAAAAAAGCTCTTTGTGAACATGAAGAGACAGATAATTATAACGAGGAAATTCCGGTCTGTTACATTCAATGAAACATATCTAAGAGGGAAATAAATACATCATAAAAATTTAACAGAAGGTCTTCGGGTTCGAATCTCTTTGAGAACTTTCTTGCTTACGTAAATTGTTGATAGACAAACCCAAAACACCATTATCGATTTTTGACAAGTATTTCTTTCATCGTGATCGGGGAGAAATTGAAAGAAAAGATTAAGGGTTCAATCTGATCTCCTGCCAACCATAAAACTCTGGTTGCTCAGTTGGTAGAATGATTGCTGCACATAGACACGCATCGCAGGGTAAAGAAATACGAGTTTGAGTCTCACTTGGAGCTTATTCTTTATTTCTGGTCCCTGCTGTTTACTCATTACTGTAGACTGACATCTTAACAACTTGAATGAAAAGAAATACTACTAAAAAATTGATAATTGTTGATTATGCTTTATCTGATGAAAATTAAATCAAATCACAAATACTTTAGAGCTGTAAAAAATCATTAATCCCAATGATTAAAATACGTCAAGTGGAATTGCTTCTATCTTAACGTCTTTTTAGAGGTATATGATCTAAAAAAAAATCTCACGATAATTTTGGGGAACACAGGTTTTCCCGCTAGTCTAAAGTATAGCGTCCATATAAAAACCTTTTCAGACCGAAATGGCGTAAAGTGAAGAAACAATTACAATTGGTTTATGTAGGCATTTATTTTGGTCGGTCTCAGCTTGGGCTGAGTCGTCAGAGGTTGGGTTATTAGGAGGTACAGGAGACCGGTCTTAAGGAGCGAGGAATAAAGGGTGTTCGCTGACTCTATAATGGATCGTTTCAAAACAAACGCTGGATTTTATTTTCGCTTTTCGTCTTTTTCTTCGTAAAGGCGAAAAAGGGGCGTAAAGCGAACTTATGGAAAACGAGAGGGATACTTGCATTTGTATCTTTTAGAGCAGTAAAGCAAAGACTAATTTATGAATTACAATAAAATGACATTTCTGACCCTCAAAAATCATATTAATTCAAATTTCTTCCATTTTTAATGTATTTTACTGGCCTGAGTACAATAATTGTATTTTGATGGCTCTGCAATGGATGATGTTGTTTTTCAGCCACTTGATTTGCAGTGAGAACTGCAGACCCCAGATCATTTGATGGACCCACCCCCAGAGGTAGAGTATCGGTCAACGATGGACAGATGTGGATTCAGTGAGCGATTAATTAATCATCTGCTTGTTGCATAGAGAGGGTCTTGGGTTTTTTTTCACGTGAACGTTTACCATAATTCTCTTCCGGCTTGCTATACCCGTCAAAGCCCCTTTGATCGTACCTTTCGGAATACTTTCGAAACTCTATCCGTTGTCAGCCTCTCACGGCACTGGACGAAGGGTTAGACTTCTTCTATTTTACCATAGCTGGAAAGGAAGAAAAGGGATGGATTCATGCCTTTTCCCAAGGGCATTAGTGCAATATGAACGCATACTGTCTCAGCCAGAGTTTGAACTTGGCAAGCCAATTCCATTTTCCGTGATGCTAACCGTTTTGTCACTCGCATCTCCATGCGAAAACAGTGTTTACACCAAGTTTACACTTCAATACCTTAACAAATATCAATTTCTGACATAATACAATGTGAAATTGAACAGCAATTGACTAATTATACGCTAATTAAAACGTTGTTTACAAGAAAGAAATCCTGACCTGGATTTTTGTGTTTTATATGTGTTTGTATGTGTGAGCATGAATGTGTGTGTGTATGTGTACGTTGGTGTGTGTACAACAGCGCTTAGGATTATTGGAATACTTTAATTATTTTGTATAAACTATACAACATCTTTAGAAATGAATGGAAATATATCAAATCTATCGTCATAAGAAGATTCTCATATGTCAAAAGTAATTCAACAAAATATCATTTGCTTCAACTCACAGGTTGTAATTTTAAATAAGAAATTGAAAGTATGACCTGGACTGTAATATTGGTACCCCTCCTATGTATTTGGTTACACAGCCCCATTGGCAACAAGACGTTTCTCACACTTGATAGCTGGTAGTTTCTCTTCCTTTATAATTTATTCAATCTCTTGTGTATGATACGCATTGAAAACATAACTCCAGATTTTTGCTTTCTCCTAAGACTTTCAGTGGGATGAAAATTAGAACCCATTGCTGGCTGGTTGAAAACAATTAGTTTTCCACTTTTCAGCGATTCTTGTGTACCTTTGGTTGTGTTCTTTAGTTTTTTTTGTCATGTTGTAGCAATCATGATCTTCGGAACAGATCTAGTTTTCTTACACTGGGTTGCACATGCTCTAAAACCCTAAGTAATCCTTCAGTTTCACAATTCCTTTGATATAGTCAATGTCTCCAGTATCAGAGTCAGCAAAACAGACCTAATATCATGGATTCTCTCAGAATATTCCTAGATTTTTCAGGAATATCTGATATTTAAGCACTTTCTTTTGTGCTGAAACAATTGGCAAAACAATTCTCATTCAATCAGTATATTATACTGACAATATAAATATTCTTGTACATTTATCATAATCACTGTAAAACATAAATAAATAAGATAGTGATATACTTTAAAGGGTGTTTGTATATTGCCAGAGCCAATATGATGTATGAGCGAACTAAGCGGTTGCTTGGGGCCTCATGGACCCCAGAAGGCTCCTAAGGGAGCTTGAGTCACGGTAAGAACTCCAAAACTAATTCAGCTTAGCGCCCCATAAAGATTTGGGTCGACACTGCACGGGGCACCAGGGATCGTAGTACCGTCCCTGTGAAGTGATAATCAGATAAAACCAGATAGAGGGGTGGTTCTAAAAATGGGGTTCACGTACCCTAAAAAGTGCGTAAAGCAATTTTGGGGCGGGGGTTGCGAGAAGCGGGTGGTAAAGAAACATTTTTTTTCGTTTTATTGCTAATGAATACAACCTTTTCAAAGTTAATAGAGAAAAAAGCAATAGAAGCCAGCGCAGAAATTATTTTTTTTTATTAGTAATATATTCATACAGACTTTTAATTTCAACATCAGATACATTTCGACATTTTCTTGCTTACACTTTTTGATATTAACTCTGCCAATTTTGACTGATCAAATTTGAATCTTTTAGCCGTTATATTGAGGGATGCTTGGTAGGGTGAACAACCACTGAAACAGAGATAAGTGAGGATAAAAAGAAAGAGTGCACGATTTAGGATATCAAGAAAAATAGAGAGAGAAAAAGAAAAGAGACAGTAGAGGGGGGGCTAGATAGATAGATAGACAGAGAGAGAGAGAGAGAGAGAGAGAGAGAGTACCTTTTTATGACATGATGGAATGTGCTTATTAGGCATCATGCGTTTCTTCAATGAGCTGGGCCGTTCATTTGAAGTGTTGAAACTTGATCATATTCTTTAAAGAATATTTTAATATATTTCCCATGGATGGCTATGAAAAGACGAGAAGCACCCCCCTACAAGCACAGCATATGCATACTCCACCTCTTTCTATTTCTCCTCTCTCTCTCTCTCTGTCTCTCTCTCTCTCATACACACACGCACAAACGCGCAAAGACGAACCTGCACACAAACCGATGATTCCCATATATATTTTTATAAGGAACTGTAACTTTTTTGATTTTCTGTTCGTAACAATGGACTTTTCCACTTAAAAGCAGCAATTTTGTTCTCAAAATTATATCCTACACACTATTTGAGACAATGGATTCTTCCACTGAAACGAGTTCAGTAGTTTCTTTTCTGAAATAACAAACCATCACATAGAAATTCAAATATATCCGGGAATTTATTTCACAGGGCTTAACCATGGCTGCCAATGAGATTTTAAGGAGACTCACACAAAAAAAAAGCTCAGGCTCAAAAGAGAAACCTCAGATTGGAAAAAAAAGTTTAAATAGAAATATATCATTTTACTTAATGTTATACGTAGATCACATTAATTACCCTTCTTCTTTAATTCATTTTAAAAGACTGAACGATTTTTTTCTATTTTTTTAATTCTTTCCAATTATGTATTGCTTACAGCTCCTTCTTCCATGTCCTACATTGATTTTTTTGTAAGTTCCCTCGCAGTGGATTTTGTAGCAATGGATTTCTTTGCAAGTAACTGTCTGTGCTTTTAAAGAAAAAAAAGTTTCTTGTAAATATAAGTAAACAAGTCATTTTCTAGTACTTATTTATTTGAGGTATGAAACCCCCCAGATCATGAACCCTCGGATCTGGCGTTAAAACCAAGCATCGGCAGCCCTGGGTTTGACTGTATATACAGATATTACTAGCCCCTGCCAATGCTGACTATGAGGGTAGCACCTTTTTATTGTTACTGTCTAAGCAGGTAAAGTAATGATAACAAGCTTGGATGCGCTGGGGTCAAACTCCCTTGTTTCATTAGAATCCAAAAGGTAAGCAAAACAGAATCAATTTCTCCATACAATATTATCACAAAATTATGTGTCCAATTTCAAATCCTTTATTAATATTCCTGTAAATAGGATTTGTAAACAGTAGCAAAACAAGTCGACCGGAATTGACGTCATTCCATCTTTCTATTTGAATAGAAAAGTATTGAATTTTAATTAATACCTGACTAATTGCAATGATAAAGTCAACTCTATGATTTTCACAATATTCATTCACTCACGCTATTCTCCATCATCTAATCTTCTGTTGGGGCCCTACCGATGGAGCACGTGTCCATGGGTGTCTGCAAAAGGGACATTTGCCCCCTCCTCCTTAGATCAGACTGTCTTACCGAGGGTGAGGGGGTTTGAAAGTTGGAACCTTATATTCAATAAAGGATAATGTTGCTTTACAATTGTTCAATGTAAACCTTAACGTATATATAAAAAAAGTGGAACAGTATTTGCTAGTGTAGTGAGTTCGATCCTCACTGAATGCTGCCTTTTTTCGGGCGAGGTCATCATCACCAGTCTTTTAACGTCCGTCGTTGAACATAGACCTTCTCCAGAATCCGCCATCTATCATGGGCGTCGTGGAGCCAGTATTTTCTGAACTTGACTAATTCATCTCTCCATCTTGTGTTTTGTCGGCCTCGGTTTCGCATGTGGTCTGTGGGGATCCATGTTGTGAGTCATGATGTCCATCGGTTGTCTTTCATTCTCGCAACAGTGATTATTAATAATGTTTGCAATAATCTGCTTTCTCAGTTTTTGTGCTAAAACTTAACCTAAGTGCAAACCATACGTGATCGAATTCTGAGGAAGCCGTTTGAAATTACTGATAATGTTATCAAACGATTATTTTTATCAAAATAAATTGGTCCTAAACACTTTATTTAAAGTGATCATAACAAGCAGTTTTCTCTATATATCATTCATTTAATGTTATCGGTCAGATATTGTTATCTGAGAGACCCTGCCCCAAATTGATCACAATGAGCAGCTTCATTTGGATAATATCATCAGCTGATTATTATTATTATTATTATTATTATTATTATTATTATTATTATTATTATCTAAAAGACCCTGTTTCAAAGAGATTACAATTAACAGCTTTCTCTGCATATTTATTGAGGTTATGATTAGTTCATCATCAGTCATTCAACGGCCGTCGTTGGACATAGATCTTCCCCAGGATCCGCCACAATTCTCTATCATGGGCATCGCCGAGCCAGTATTTTCTGAATTTGTCTAGTTAATCTCTCCACATTGTGTTCTGTCGGCCTCGGTTTCTCCAGTGATCTCTAGGGTTTCATGTTGTGAGACGTGATGTCCATCAGTTGTCTTTCATTCTTGCAACATGGCCTGCCCATTGCCATTTGAGTTTTTAAATAGTTTCTATGATGTCATGGACTCCCGTTTTCTTCCTTATATACTGTGCTGTCAATTCGCCACTTATTTACCGTTGAATATTTTTTGGCAAAATACTAGCTTATTCACACGGAAAATGTAATTTGCTTTAAATTAGAATTATATCATTTTGCATACTTTATTGCCTTAAACACAATATACATCGTGCACGAAGTATGATTTTACTTAGAACATTTATATCTAATTTAAAAAGCTTAAACTCTAACCATAATTCGTTTTTTTAACTACTAATCACTCTGTTACTAAATTTCATTCATTCATCACCGAATTTCCTTATGTTTTTGATTATTTCCATCTAATTCTCCCTGGAGTATAATTTTATACATAATTCATCTTGTGTAATGAGCAAAAAACATGAAATGAACTCATTTCTTACATGTTAATTCTATTCATTTTTCTAGAACATCCTAAAAATACGTAAAGTAAACAGGTCTGATTAGTTAAACAATAGTAACCGTCATGTGACCAAAGCATTTTGGCAGTATACCGTGTTGGGTGATCAATTAAAAAATTAGAGAAATGTTGAAAGTGATTAATTAAAAGATTGGAAAAATTCAAGCGATCAATGAATAAGTTATTTCTCTCGCCTTTTGTTGGATCATTAGGAAGTCTGAATTAAAAAAAAAAACAAGTTTGAACGTAGCCGGACAAATTTAGATTAAATTTACATTGTAAAATGAAACCCCACTCAAAACCTATTTCGGGGGTAATTTTGAAAAAAAAACAAAACAAAAATGTTTTTTTCAAGGTATAATAAGTAGTATATGTTTAAATTGTCAGGCCTTAAGCTCTTCTGATGCGGCCTTCACGCGCTGTACGTACATAGATAGCCAGCCAGACTGACTTGAGAACAGAAGAAACCTATCCTGGCCATTTTTGTGACATTTTTCGTTGATGGTTTCTTCATAGGAGTGACGAAAAAATCAACGGAAAAGTTTGTAGGATTTTCCTTCTTTAAGTAAAGTCAACAAATAACAGTTCTGAACTTGTAATTAGATTTTTAGAAATAATGTTTTCTTACCAATTTCATACATAATTCATCTTGCATCATGAGCAAAAAGCATAAAATTAACCTATTTCTCACGTGTTTATTTTATTAATGTTCCCGGAACACCCTAAAACAAAAAAAAAAATGTTTTTGTAGACATGATATGGAGTAAATGTTTAATTTTTCACCCCTCTAGCTCCATTGGAGCGGCCTCCACGTGTGATATTTATATATATAGCCATCCATCCCAGGCTTGTCAATTCAGATGAGATTTTAAAAAATTCTTTCTGATTCTGGAAGTCAATCTCAAATTCGAAAAATTGAAAAAGAAAAACCACTTCAAAACATGAAAATTAAAAAAAGAAAAGAAATCCAAGTATAGTCAAATCTGGACTTACAAATCCGAAAAAAAAACCCAAAACAAAAAAAACATCTAAATTGTCAACCCAAGCCAACCAGCTTTTTGTGTTTATAGACATTGAAATATTTCATTTTCATTTTCAATAAATTATACCAAACTCCAGATAAAGGCTTGTCCAAAGTACCGGCAACGCGGGCAATTACCCGGGTGCGATGTGATAGGGAACACCCGTCCTGTGTCTGAGACAATACGGATTTCCGAATGTAAATAGAAAATGGGGTAATCAATAAATCAAATAGAATAAATAATAAAATTCCCTGTTGGAAATTTCAGAATTTTCCAGAATATCTGACGTTTAAATACTTTCTCTAGCGGTGAAATGAACAGAAACAATAGGTAAAGGGAATTTTCGTGACCGACAAGATATTCAATTAATACATAGTCATTTAGATTATTGGTATTTAGTATCAATCAGTATGGTATAGTACCAGAGACGAGATTAGGTCCCATAGTTAAGGGGATCTAGCATATTAAATGGCACCAGATTACGAAGGGAGTTCTCGTCCACACCTCGAAACAAAGGTTTAACCTAGACTTTGGGGCATGGCTGTATATCAAAATGCACGTACGTATCAAAGAATTCTGAATACATTCTACATTTTTATTTTGTATTAAGAATCAGAACATAAGGAAATTTGAAAACCCTCAACCAAAAGTGCCATCAAAACGGTCAACATAAGTTTCTTCAGTTTTTAAGTTGGACGGCTAGCGGGCTGTATGTATGTATTTACGTACCACACGTATAGGCCGCACCTCTAGAGTTAGGGAGCTGAAATTTCAATACTTTCTCCTAATAAATTTTAGACAAAACATTTTTTGTTAAAAAAAACAAACAAAAACAAACAACGTAGATGTTTAACGGGGTTCAATTTGGGATGTGAATTTAGGTTAAATTAGTCCTTGGTTTGTGCCCGGCCTTCATGCTTACTTTTTTGAGAATTTTTAGTAATACAACAAAAGGCGAGAGGTAATTTATATATCGATCGCTCTTTTACCAAATTTTTTTTCAATTGATCACCCCAACACGTCACTCTGCTAAAAGATTCTGTTTTTTTATTGAGTGACTATTATATCAATTTTTCATAAAACACCCAAAAATATTCAAATTTTAGAAAAAACATTGAAAATGCGCCACTCTTCGACTAACGTGATAAAGGGTCGACCGCTCTCCCTGTCCACCTCTATCTACCTCGCTATATAGTACTTATATTTCCATAAATTTATTTTTCTCGCAGTATAACATAAAAGAATGATACTATACATTAAAGAGTGCCGAAGTTGAGCTTGCCCATCGCACTAGCAATCCTAAGACTGGCCCTGCACAACCATCAGATATATCAAGCATCTAAACGCTATGAAAGGAGTGCGATTGACGTAGTTGAAAATGGCTTGGATAATGGCATCGGCGACCCGAGTTCAAACTCCGGTCGGTTTATGTTCACTTCACACTAGTGTCATTAGGAGAGGGATGAATCCATCCCTTCTCACCCAGACATGGGTAAAATAGTAAGACAGATTTGGCTCTTTAGGCAACCAGTTTTGGATAATCACTTTGATTCCAAACCTATGGCAGTTTGACCCCCTATTTGACAGCCAAACATGTCTCAGGCGTATCGCTTTCTGCTTTCCTCTGGACTACATTAACAAGGCCGAGAAAGGGATTCTGACAACTGGGCACGTCCATACGCTTCACTCAGGCATACCTTGGAGGGGACTCTCCAGTGCCCCTACAGACAGACTAGAGGCCATTCAAATGCTATGTTTCTGTTGCAAATGTAGATTTTATGGCACCAGGATGTCTAATATGGGCTGCCTTACAAAGCTGAAGGGTTCCAATTGCCCCACTATTTACTTATAGCCGGGGGTGATGGAGAAGTGGATTCATGAATTGTTGGATCCTACCCTTAAAAAACAACAGCAATGCAATGTAAGATAGAACCAGGGCATATGAGAGAGGGACGCAAAAGGCACGTAGGAGTTCCAGAGGGAGCACGGGAGTCAAATAGGGCCCAGGAATTATCTGGGTTCTCAAAAAATCTTTGCATATATTGGAGTGGATAAAAACAGGGTGACTAATACTGAAGTGAAGGGGCCCCCTAAAAATTGTAAAACCCATGATAAAATTCCTCTCAGAAGCCCTGGACAAAACTGATTGTTAGAGTGTTAGATGATAACACAGAAAAATGTTTATGAGAAAAAGTGACATTGTTTTTCATATGCAAACAAAAGGAAATATAAGCATGGCTGCTTCAGGGCCAAACTCTTCCTCTACTTCTAACTCGACTGAAGATCATTTCTACAATTTTTGTATTGTATATACAATAAATGAATTCATAGATGTACGAGACTTGTCAGTTTAGCTCAGTTGGTTAGCGAGCCGCCAATCGGATTTCGTAATCACAGCAGAGGAATGTTGATTTCATACATCGGTTTGGTTCAACATGACGTAATAGACGAACGGCAAAGAGGTTACTCCCCAGAATTAGATGAAAAGACTCCCCTGTTCTTGTTCTTATTCTTGTTTTTTTTTACGGTGGAAAAGTCAACTCCATCTTGGAATGGAGTTTGACAGTAACAAGAATGACGTGGACAATGTTTGGGGAATTTGTTGTAGGAACATACTCCATATTAAGAACGGGAAGTGGAAAAATTGTCCTTTCTTTATTTTTGTTTTTTCTTTGCTTCTTAGTTTCTTTTATTCAGAATTTGAATTTTATATATTCAAACGAGTGTAGAAAACGACAGTCAGAGACAAAATATGAATAAAAGTTAAATACAGGCGTCCCCATTATAACATGGATGTTGGGGGTTCATGAAAGCCAAAAGCCTCATAACCGAACCGAGATAACAGGTTGCCAATTTAGCTATTTTGTAGTAAAATATAGCTCCAAAATAGCTGGATCCAGCTATTGTGTAGCTAGATCAACATTTTGAGGTCCACCATCCACAAATGTTATACCACGAAGCACGCTATAATGAACCACGCTATAATGAACCACGCTATAACTAAGCGCATTATAACGAGGGATGCCTGTACCATATTTGACCGTTTATAAGAACCCTCCTCTGAAAATGGCTCAAAGGATAAACGTAAACTTCGTTGTCCAGTCTCACATAGATCAGAATTATATAAGGAGTCAAAAACAAAGAAGCAAAAAAAAAAAAAAAGAAGAAAAGAAAAGGGAGTTGGTGGGAGATAATTAGGGAAATGCGCTTTTTTAAACTAAATATTCCCCGCTGAATTAAGGGGATTCCTAATCGCCATCAAATACGGTAATAATGAAGAAAAAGACAAAAATGAGAGAAAGAAATAAAGAAAGAAAAAAGGAAGGAAACCAAGTAACTAGACCAAGCACAGACAGAAAAATGTTTTGGTTTGCGAAATTTGATCCGGTCCGCATTCTTATCACTACTTAACCGTATAAACTTGCTAAGCCGTTTCGGAAGAATGTTGGGCAATTTTGTTCCGACTTTCGTCGTCATAGCCATGCGATACATCTGGAGGCAATGAAATACGAACCGTTTCATTTTGTCAAGTTATCAACTATTTAATATGGAAGCTCAACCGGAACATTAATAATTAGGATGATGAAAAAAAAAATGTAGAGGAAAAAAGGATAATGAAAAAAAGCAATTTTCCATCAATTCTCGTAAAATCTGTAGAATAACCAGCATTGGATTAGCTATTTGCACTGAAGTGTATCTTGTTGGCCTTTTTTCAAACTTGACCGTAACGTATGCAAAATTGAATTCATGAATAAATGAATGAATAAATCCACACATACAAAAAGTCTGTCTTTTTTCTCTCTCTCTCCAACTTTCTCTCTCTCTCTCTCTCTCTCTCTCTCTCTCTCTATATATATATATATATATTTATAAATATATATATATATACATATATAATGCTTTTTCGTGGCACGAAGTTTCATCGAACATACATAATACATACATAGATACATGTCACAAACACACGCATATGTGTACGAATATGCACGACATGTGTATGTGAGCATATGTGCGTATATATGTGGCCTTTGTGTGTACACGTGAGTATGTGGTATGTGTGCATATGAGTGATTGTGGGGTGTTGGTGTATGTGTTCATTTCACATTTTTGATTAAGCGTCGTTCGGTAAAAAGTCATGGTACCATGTGTGTGTGGGTATGTATGTGTGTGTGTGTGTGTGTGTGTGCGCGTGTGTTTTCCATATTTCAATTCCTCAAGTATTTTTCAAGGGTCTCCGAGACTGTTCTTAGAGTGTCATTGATGACGCGTTCGAGCATCCTTATCATACGTCCCTTCTTTCCAGTTCTCTGGAAATGTCTAGATATTTTACCCGTTTTTCCCTTTCGCACATTTTATTCTGAGTTTTACTGGAATGGTAGCATTTACCGATGGATTTCTGTCTTTGTTCGTGATGACTATATCTGGTTTTCTGATTGGGATTGGGTGATCCATGTGTATTTCCTAAAAGTCCTAAAGAATTTTTGTCCTTCTTTGTTCTCTGGGGCAGCTTCAGGGGTTATACGCGTTTCATTTGTCTTCATATTCCAATTCAAGAATCTTCGTTCCAACTCAGCCACATCTATTTTTGTACTCCTTGGGTTGCATTTTTATACATTCATGTACTCTTCAACTGATTGTTCTGTGTATTTTCCCATACAAAAGTATTTATCAAAATAATGATGTTTCAAATTCTTCTATTGAATTCTATGAATTCGTCAGCAACTTATTTCAAAGCAGATCCAAATTCACTAAATAATTATAACAAAAAAATCAGATTATCTTTGATAAGGGAAATAAGCTGAAGTGATACTGATATAGAATTCAACAAATAAAATAGTGCAAGTAAAACAAATCTTACAGAATAAATGAATAAATGGAGGAATATAGGAAGAACAGCACCCGAATGCTTCCGAAACAAAACTCTTTTGGGCAGTTTTTGTGGATGCAGAAATGAACACAACTGAAAGGCGGAATGGTTTATCAACACGAAAAGGAACGAACCCATTAGAAAGGTATACATAACAAGGACACATGGTGTAGTGGTTAGAGAATTGGACAGAATTACTGCAAGTAATCTAAGTGTTCTAGGTTCAATCCCAGTGTGAGATATTAATAATTCGAAAATACTATTACAGTTAAGAGGGGAGTGCGGTCTATACAACCCCCGTCGGCTAAATAAAGGGTTCGGTTCGTTACTCCCCCACACCTACCAGATGATACCTGATGAAGGCCGTAGAGTACAACGGCCGAAACGTTGTATGGAAAACAACCAAGTTGAGGATTGTCCGAATAGTAATAGAGATAATAATTATAATACCTCATCTCAAAAATTCAGAGGAACTATAACTAACCGTTCGGAAATAGGATTGAAATGTTTTGATTCGTCAAGATCAAATTGCTATTGGAATTTGATCCCAAACTAACACCACGAATTGAGTTTCTTGTCGACGAGAAGAAGAAAATTCAAATGGATCGTTTTTTTTTTCTTTTCTTTTCAGGCTGCTATATTTTAAAAAATATGAACGTTAGCTCCAAGTAAAAATCAACGAAAAGCCTAAGTCTTCCGTTTATCCAGCTGTTAAGTTGTCAACTGATTCGATAAGTTCCAGATTGTTTTGTTTGCATAAGGTTAGTTGTCACAACAAATAACGATAAAAATGAATGAGGCCCTTACAGCATTTGGCTACTTGGGCAAGTCGTACGAATGAAAAGGAAACGATCAGAAACGAGAGAGAGAAAGAGAGAGAGAGAGAGAGAGAGAGAGAGAGAGAGAGAGAGAGAGAGAGAGAGAGAGAGAGCTTTAGACTAGTGATTCTCTAACATGGGCACTTGGCTACCTGGGGTGAAATTTTTTAAGGGGAGCAATTTTGGCCAGAGGAGGAATTTTTGTCTGGTGAGAGACGTATAATGAAAAGTATGACGAATAGGAAGAGTGGGAGAGAGAAAGAGAGATGGACAGATAGACCTTTTGTATCAGCAGATTCATTGATTCATTTATTTAGTAATTCAATTTTGCAAACGATTTTATTTTTCAATTACGTGATATCGATGATGAAAACAAAGAATTTAGGTATAGAACCTCACATATTCAATTAAGTGGGTGGACCGGTTGGGATGAAGATGCGGACCAGATTTGGCACGCAGACCGTAGATTGCCGACCTCTGCTCCAGACAAAAGCATTTACTTGTGGGATAATGGTTAGTGAGCTAGTCTTGCATTACCACAGTGTACAGAGATCGATCCTCACTGGACACCCCATAATAATAGGTTTGTGCCAGTCTGGGTCAGTGATTACCAACGTGCTCTAGATAAGTATTATCATAACCTGTTCGAGTATTATCAATCAGACCCTTTTTCTTCGTCTTCAAATAAAATCTTCTTTGATGGCTTCCCTCTCATTTCAAAATCTTTTATTGCAAAGCTTCAAATTCTTAGGTTTCCGTTGATTTTCCCAAATTATTATTCATTTATTTAGAAGAACGAGGAGCGGTCAGATATGGTTTCAAATCGTATCAATAGTTATGATAGCGGCAAACAGAAGTAGACGCTCGTATGAAGTCTCAATACGTATGTATCATCATTCCTCCGCTTATTTCCCCCGTCGAGACAGTCGCAGGGTACACCTGGGCAATTGTTAGTAAGACCTACTTCCTGTTTGCTAGACCTGTCGAAACTTCATTCTGCTCACGGCACCTGGTATTTCCCAATCGCTATCTATCTTGGTACTGACCAGACTTGACGTCGTTCAACTTCGGTGATTTTATGAGATCCAAAGTATCCAATGTGATTTGGTCGTAACCCCTTAGCGTCGGGGAAATGTTCCTCTTCATAGTCCTAGCACTGAAGTCAGAAGGCATTTAATACCATTTTTAAAGCATTCATCTCAGCAGTGGACAAAGGCCTACAGACCAGAGGCACCACGGTAATCGGTGACTGTCTTAGTATAAGAGTGATTTTCTTCAATGCCGCAAATGGGTGACCTGCAGCGTAGAATTAAACATGTGTTATGTTCAGTTAATTTAAATTACCATGAGCACATATGATATGTCTGTGGTTTCTGTCCAGACTGAACTGAATGCAGACTTTTCACCACATCATATATTTAGATTTTAAGCATTGATTTGAATAGAGGGTTGACAAATAAAACATATGCTCGCTTGGCCCTGTGATTTAGTGACGTATAATGATAAAAAAAACTTGTCGTCAACACACAGTGCAAGTCTGAAGTTGACTTTTTCTTTACCGTAAGAACAAAAACAATCCAAACTAAATTTAGGGGATTAAACTCTTAAGGTCTTACATATCTACGAAAATCTATCTTTCAGATACGCAAGAGATTATTTCATTTTGATAAATAAATACATTTATACAGAAGAACAAATATTCTCATAATTCTTTTATCAATCATATATACAATACAAAAGTTGTAGTAATTATCTTCAGTAGAAGTTGGTGTTGGGTTTGACCCAGCAGCAACTATGCTTGCATTGGAAACTGTTAACCATAACTGTCAGCATAGGTCTCTATCGATTTTTAAATTGGTCCAGTTGGCTATTTATGTATGTACGTATAGGCCGTACTAACGTAGCTAGAGTGCTAAAAATTAAATATTTTTCTTTCTCATGTTTATGTTTTGCTTTTTGGACCCCCCCTAGATAGGATCTAGTAGGGGTTCAGTTTCCTATGCAACTCTATGCTAAATTGATCTTTTAGTTTGTGCCTGCTTGTTTTTTTAATCCAGTCTTTTTTAGTGACCCGATTTTTAATTGATCACCCACAATATGGTATGCAGCCAAAATACATTGGTCATGTGGTAGTTTTTATTGGGCGACTAAGCAGACCTGATCTTTTGTTTTTGTAAGGTAGGTATCTCGCCATGAAACATAAGACACTAACTCTAACCCATAAATCTAAACTTTGGTCGATTTATCGATTAGATAAAATAATCTTAAGATAATTCCCACTTGTTATGAAAACTTTCATCTGGATATGACTAACAAATTAAACTTGAATCCAGGTCAAAAGGCATCATGACAAAAAGCATCAGTCAAAAAGACAATAGAGTAGTACGGACTACAACAAGCTACAATCGCTTGTCAGGTTACTTATTGATCCATTCTCGTATTGGCCGGCTAATACAGTAAATGTATCTACCGTGCTTTTAGTGTATGGTGAATCTTCGTATAAGCTACGCCTCTACTTTCAGACCTATTTTCAGAAAGAAAAGATACCTTAGTAGATATATGAATTGACAAGTCTAGTAAGTCACTCAATATAAACTGTTACATGACCAACGTCTTTTGGCAGCATACCATGTTGGGAGTGATCAATTAAAAAATTGGAAAAAAGGAATGACCAATGAATACGTTATTCCTCTCACCGTTTGTTGGGCACTAAAAAGTCTGAATTTTCAAAAAACAACCGTGAATTTAGGACAAATTGAGCATAAAATTACCTTGTAAATTGACACCTACTTGAAGCTATTCTAGGGGGTAATTTTCGAAAAACTCCAGAAAAATGTTTTTTTTTGTAGACGTAATAAAGAGTAGATTTTGAATGTCCGCTAGCTCCATTCGTGTGGCCTGTACGTGCGATATCTCCATATCCAGCCAGATCAGCTTAAAACTGGAGAATCCCAAGGTGACAGTTTTGGTTGGCGGTTTTTAACAGCGCCAACTGGTAGATATTTCTGTATGAGCCAAATAATGCTTGTCACTTATGACCATCGGTACAATAGGACCCGGGAGAATTTTGAACCGTCTTTTGTAGAAGAAAAGTGCGTATTATACACTGCAAATATAGTATCGTTTCATTGAAAGCTATGAATAACAGGTGACCAGTGAGTGGGAATCAAGTCAAAAGGCATCAGTTAGAAGGGACAACAGTGTAGTACAGACTATTGCAAGTTACAATGGCGTTCGTTTAAAAGGAATCGGTCATAAGGACATACTGTAGTGTGAATACCTAAAATTAATTTGTAATAATTAAGTAATTTGATTAAGTATTGTTTTGTTAATTTAGACGAATAAAAGTTTTATTTCATTTAAAATTACTAAAAAATACTAAATTAAATCACATTGTATAAATTCAATTGAAACGTTCGTACAATGATGTTGACATTATTGATTGGTGCCTTTTGACTGGACGCAATTGTAACTTGCAGTAGTCTGTACCAACCTGCTGTCTTTTCAAATGGTGCTTTTTGTCTTGAATGAAATGGATGTAAATTGAGAAACTTGTATCCAGTAACAGGACGAGTCTCGTGTCTCTTTAGGTGTTTGAAATATGCATAGATAACCGGAAGTAATTTGAGGTGTCAAACGTTTCTTCGAACGAATCATTCATCGCAGAAATCACGAAATTAACCCGTGCCAACAGACACATTCTGCATGACATTTTTCCTCGCATTCACAAACATCGTACCCAAGGTTGTTGCCCATATGTCTTTTATGTGTGATTTGTTCTCACACTAAAAACCAACCAGCAAACAAAAACAAACAAAAAACAAAAAACATAAAAAACAAAACCTATGTGTGGAATTCAGGGCAGGGATTCATGTTTTCAAGGGTCCAATGTAGTCTCACAAATGTCAACGCCGAAGAATTCAAGTGCTGCTTATAAAAATAACCATCTGTGCATAGTAAACTTGCGAGTGTACGTAAGTTGTTCCAGCAATATTGTAGACATCCACATATATAGTGGTGACCGGTTAAAAAGTATCAAGACAAAAAGCATCAGTTAAAAGGACGACACTGTTGTACAAGTATTTTAATTGAATTCGTACAAATTGGGTAATCTTATTTAGTGCTTTTGAGTAAATTCTTATGAATACAAGTATCACAATAAAACTTTCATTCATTTAAGTTTACAGAAAAGAATACTAAATTAAATGATTTAATTGGCACAAATTCAGTTGTACTACAGTGTTGTCTTTTCGATTGATGCATTATGATTGTAACTTAGTATAATCCTTAATACTTAATTTTCATTGTAACTCAGTGGTCCTTACTACATTGTTGTACTTTTAACAGATTCCTTTTCCTTTGATGCCTTTTGACCTGGATTCTATATAAAACGCAATGTGTACCTATGTGTACATATGTTCTGTGTAGGTGCCCATATACTACACTCTTGGAAAGAAGTGCCAGGGAGGGACATTCTAATCCAAGGCAGTCAATACAGATACTACAGTTTGATCCGAGGCATAGGATCGGGTAACAATGATTTGATCCTTGGAAGAGCGCACAGATACTCTGATCCAAGGTAGGTGCCAATCCGTATGTAGATGATCATGTGCAACAATCACATTGAGAATGAAGACATAACTGTCAAAATCGAGGATGCAAAACTAGACATGAATAGGATAGATAGATAGATATATAGATGTGAACAGGACAGATAGATAGATGTGAACAGGATAGATAGATAGATAGATAGATGGATAGATAGATGTGAACAGGATAGATAGATACGTCATTTTCATGAGTACTATAGTAGAAGAAATATAAAGTTCTTAGTTGTACCGCATCCAAGATACGTTCCAGGTAAAGAACGTATGGTAGAGAGAATGTACGTAGTAGTCTGGTACATTTCCTTACTAACATTTAGTAGAAAACTGAGATGCCAATCTTTCCATGTATAACTGAAATGATTTTATGCGTTATTAAATTTCATCTTAATGTTGGCAAAAACTTTAATGTTAAAACCAGCGAAGAGAGGAACGGAAGCATAGTACAGGGATCACCAATTGAACATCAACACTTTTCCCCTGCCCTGTTTGGTCTACTCCAAGGACGTTTAACTGCCTGACGACTGGTCGATCCGGGAACGAGACCCGGGTCACAGGACAAACAGTGTTGCCTATAACGAAGTGGGTTATGAAGATAAGGTACATCTGGCGAGATGATTAGCAAGCTCGCCTTGCAGGCCGATTCTATTGTGAAATGAATTCAGCCCCCACCGTTTGCCTATATATTGTAGCCTTGTGCCGGACAAAGCTACATTTTGTGAATTACGATAACAATGTTATAATAAGAAGGCAATGATCTCCTACATAGACAGTTGCTATTAAAGCTATCAATACCTAAGACAGGAATCATAAAATAGCATAAATATTAGAGTGTGACAAAAGAATTCTCCTTTTTCACATTTTTTTTTTGCCCAAAAGCTTATTACAAGTAGAGAAAACCATGGCAAGAGGAACAGTGAATCATTTTCATTTTTTACAAATGCGAACACACAACAGAACAGCTGCTACTTCCTCTACTCAAATCTACACAATTGCCATTTTATTTTTTGAAAGCCTTGTCTGCCTTAGCCTTGAGCTAAAGGGACATATTTTAAGCCAAGAGCAATATTGTGAAGTCAAATATTTTCATTATAGAGTCACAACTATTCAGAATTTTCTATTGGTGCTAGATGGGGTGAAATTTTGTGAGAACTATTTCTTGTCCGAACAGCAATCACGTTGTTTGCTCTCCAGAGATATGTGTATCATTTTTTTCTTTTCTTAAATTGCTTTTGAGATTGTGTGAATGTGATTTTGCGTTAATGTTCCCTTCAGTATTCTTAACTTCTGACGATAAACGTTTGAGAGATTTTCATTTTTTATTCACTTTTTGTAGTATAGTCCACAATTCAACAATACTTTCATAAAATGAGTTGTTGGTTTCACTGTAGGACTTCTTTGAATTATTCAATCTTAGGTTAATTCACTATTCTCCGTGAAATGATTCACTGTGTGCTAGGACTGAAACACAGTGGATCAGAAATTAAAACAAGTGCCTTGGGTATTATTTTATCTTTGCAAAAAACAAAACAAAAATATTTCACGGCTAACAAAGTTGACCCTTCTTATTTTTACGTGAGTATAATATGATACCTAACCAAGAGACAAATCCGCAAATTGAGAACCATGCAACGTGCACATGAAAGAATTATGCTGGGTCTCACATTGAGAGACCACAAGACAGCACTACATCCGAGAAAAGACAAAAGCCAGGGACATCATAGAATCCATTAAAAATCTCAAATGGCGGTGGGCTGGCCATGTTGCAAGAATGACGGACAACCGATGGACATCACGACTCATGACATGGATCCCCTGAGATCACTTGCGCAACTGAAGCCGACAGAATATTGGATGGAGAGACGAGCTAGACAAGTTTAGGAAGTACTGGCTCCGCAACGCCCATGATAGAGAAGTGTGGCAAATCCTGGGGAAGGTCTATGTCCAACGACGTACGTTAAAAGACTAATGATGATAATATGATAATAAAATTAGCTTTTACCGACGATCATTTTTTCTTGTTCCCTGTGCTCCAGTTTCCCCCTCACGTCTGAAGGCTATCTCGGACTATCTTACCTAAGGTAAGTAAGTTGGCGAAGAGACCGAAGAATACAAGATATTTTGGGTCACATTCCTTTTTTCCAACACTGAACGGGATTAAAGATGAACTTGCTTACGTGCTAAGATTATCCTGTGTGAACAACTTGAAGATTTCTAAATAGCTTGCGAAGCTGGAGGTCGACAGCTGGTGATATACACAGGGCATCCGAGAGGAATTTTTTAAGGTGGCGCCAAGCTGTTTTCGAGAACCTCCCTACCCAACCACATTGCACAAACACCATCGTATTTTAGCCATCCTGTTATCATCTGCTACGGTAGTTTTACTCAAGAAACTCTTGTACCCCCACAAACCTCCAAGGCCCGGTGCGATGCACTGGCTGCACCCCCTACTCTTAAGCCCCGGATACACGCTTCAAAGATACCATGTCCAGTTACAGATGTCGAGATTTATTCGCCACGCGGACAAATTTTACTCAAAGGCGGGTTTAACCGAGGGCGTTACGAGTACGTGTGTGTATAGGCAAACATTGCTGCGGAGTCTTAGTGCAATGGGGAGGTGTTGCCCCCAACTTGGGAATATTTAGAGACTAGGCATATCTTCTTCAAGTTTGTGCCCTAGACAAGATAAAACTGATCACAGTCACAAAGACCAGAGAGAGAAGAAGTTGGGCTAATAATCTTAAAAAGAAAAAGGACGACAGGTCTGGTTAGTCATATGATAGAAACCGTCACGTGACCAACGTCGATTGGCAGCATGTCATGCTAGGAATAATCAAAAAATCGGAAAAGGAGTGATCAACGAATAAGTTACTTCTCTCACCTTTTGATTGACAGTGATTACTTAAAAGGTTCGAATCCTCAACAAACAAACAAACAAACAAAAAAAACAAAAACAAGTTTGAATGCCGGATCCAAACTGACGGACAAATCTAGCAAAAAATTACATTGTAAATTGAAAATCTACTGAAAAACTATTTTGGGTGTGGAATTTGAAAGAAAAAAAAATTTTTCTTGCCATAATGAGTTAATTTTCATAGATGCAGTCTGTACGCGCAATTCATAGCCAGCCAGCCAGCCAACCAGTCAGGCAGACAGACGGAACAACTTGAAAACTGAAGAGATCTTTGTTGACAGTTTTGGTTGTCGGTTTTAAATAATAAAATGAATTATTATCAACATGAATTCCGCTCTTCATCAATTCATCCGTAGTCTGAAGCATTCATTCGGCACGATGAATTACTTTTCAACACAATATCCTTCTTTTTTGATACACTTAATTCAGCGGTAAATATCTATCACATAGATAGAATATCATACAGTGAAAATCTCAGATAAAAAGCCAATATCTACGTGTTAGGCTGTTGACTCATTGATCCACCCTCGCACGTATTCATATCTATCTATATCGGTTTATTCATATCTATCTATGTTTACGAAAGTAAACTAATTCATATTATCACGGTTAATTCGGAACACATTTAGCTGTGACAGACTCGAGTGGTTATTATTTACAAGTTTACCCGTACAATAAAAGATGACAGCCTTTTCATTACTTTTCATATTTTTTCTATTCTTTAAATTCAGCATTTTTATTGCGCAACCAGAATATGAAATTATTTACACGTAATGAGGTAACCTACTAAATGATAATTTAGATGAGTTGAGTTTCTTGACGTGACAAATAAACGAATAAACCAATAAATAAATACACATGGCGTATTAACATCGTATCATTATGCACACACTTCCGAATAAAGACATACATTTTTTGAACACATATTGCATTTTAGATTTGTCATAACCGCTATTCATACATCATTAACAGCCTGGAAATTTATCATGAATTGACATGGCAATAAAAGCTAACTTCTTTCCTTCTCGACAATATCATTATGATAGTATACAGTGAAAAATGTTATCTACGCACATTAACTGCAAATAAAATGAATCCTGAAATTGTTTCATGTTGTTACCAATTATTTTTGTTTTATTGCTATAGCTCCATCAGGATTTTTGCTTGTTTTCATATTTTCAATGAATGCCATTCAAGCTATCTATGAATGCCATAGCTGACAATGGATGCATCAGCCATGTCTTCTATTATCTTGGCAGTAATAATTTACCAACTCATCCAATGTCCTGTTTTATTTATTTCTGAAAACTCCTTGTGGAGCTTAGGGCCGCAACCACTCTGATACGGCTTCAGAATCAAATAGACTTTTACGGAATGGAGTTGGTAGCCCTAAACTCAACTCCCCGTCTGCATAAGGGCTTTTGGTCAGCTTTGATGACCGTCAAGCCATAGGCTTTTACTATCAATAGTAATAGTAGTATAGTAACCCTCTTTTAGATGGATTGCCTCAATAAGGCTAAAGGGCTTCACTTACCCTGCTATTTACCCTTAGTTAAAAAAAGAAGCGGATTCGTGCCTTTCATAAGGGCATTTATGCAAAAGTGAACGTTCACAGCCATGATCATATCTTGAACTCGATCTGTCGATTCGATTGAGCCAAATTGCACCGCTAGTTACGCCTCTTCATCTAATGCTGCAGTACCAATATAAAAGATGATTGATGACAGGTTGAGGCACTGGGGTCAGCATCTCTTCCCCTGTTTTGAAACTGAGCTTCCTTTATTGGCTTGTATGTCCCCATGAACTTTTGTGACCTATACTCAGATTGGAAGTTTGCTATTGATCTCAGTGTTTACCAAATTAAGTCTATAATTTTCCCGAGCAAATTGAAAAGTAAAGCAAGCAAATTAAAAAATACGGCATTCAAATTGAATTCAGTTCGCTTGTCTTTTTTATTTGCTTGGCATAGTTTTTGATTTGCTTGGCGTATTTTAAAAGGTACGACAAGCAAATTAAAAAACAAGCCAAAATGAATTTTCAATTTGTTTGACGTATTTTAGAATTTGTTTGCTCTATTTTTTTACTTTGTTCAGGACAAGATTTTAGTTGCATTTTTTCATTCAAAGACCACCTTCAATCAATTTTGAAAGCAGGGAACTGCAGCACACAAAACTTAGTAGAAAAATGGCCGAAATTCTTCTGCTCAAGATGAGGCTAACAGTAGCGCCATCAAGAGGTGGAAACAAAAATTGAAGCAAATGATCCAATTTGCCCCATGTGTCAACTACCCTCGGTTTCCCTTACTACACTCTGATCTAAAGCAAAGGGCTGGGGAGCGACACTTAGATCCTTGTCAGGACGCATTGCTACTCTGATTACTAGGATCGATCCATACGTAAATCATTCCGTCATTTTATAGGCGCTATCCTAATGATATAATGAACCACAATCTGACAAAAGTTTCTTCGGGATGAAAGTTGAACAGTTTCGTAATGAGCTCAGCCAGTCATCATAAAATGCGCATACGATACCACGATGAGCTTCTAGAGAAAAGGGTTGGGAAAATGTGCTGAATCAAGTAAGGATCATAGAACCTTTTTATGAATTGTCGCTGGAGGTCTATAAAAACAGATTGAGGAGTTTCCCAGTGACTTCTGTTATCATAAGGAGAAGTCTCCATAACTTGAACTCCTTTGATTCTCCAGATGCCCATAGAGCGGACTTGTAGCGATAAAGATAGCCACTCACTCAGTAACCGTCTTACCGATGGTCCAGATTGTTAGAAAGCTGTGACCAGTTGGGTGCAAGCTTGCCGTTTTAGATATTTTGTTCAATTTTACGACGGTGGAAATCATCCTCGAATTGAAAAAAAAAATTCAAATCATTGAAAATGGCAACACTGGACATGCAAATTCGAAAAATGAACTGTAAATTGGCAACCCCAGCAACGGTGGGTGACTAGTCCGCGCTAATCACTCCACTTTTGGGGCTAATTTTAGTTGTTTAGCTCTGATCAATAGGATGTCCGAATTTCCGTAATGTCGCTAATCTAGGGTGGATTTTCACGCAACTACTTTTCCATTTAAAAGCAATACTGGGAAAAGAAAAAAATCCCAGATAAATCTGACTCCCCCCCCCCCCCGCAATGACATTTTGTCTTGATGTTCTTCATATAAATTGTTCCGGAAACATCAGGTGGCAATAAGCACTGTTAACGAGTTTACCCAGTGTTAATGTCAGCGGAAGAAAAAATAACGCTGAAGGGGTTCATGCTTAACATTTGAGAAAAAAAAAAAAAAAAGAAAAATAAACTAATATAAATGAATGAAAATGAACAGCCCTATTTTGCAAACTGGTCGCCCGTTTTATAGTTCCGCTCTTTGTTGGGTCCTACTTTTCATCACGCAATAAGCAATTCGTGTTTATACATTCAGCAGCTGCTTTGATTTCCACTAAGCTGGCAATGAAAAACTCGGAAGGATAAAACATCTGACAAGATGGCTGAAATGCAATAAACAGGCTGTCGTTCCAGCAATCTTCACGGGGGAAACTATCAAAAGGTTAAACGATTATCCTGATATATATGATCACTTCTTACCTCTTCTCGTTGATTTTTGTATTTTTTACTCTCTTTTTTATGCACTTTAAAGAATTCTAAAAAAATCATTTCATTTCCACCATTCTCTATTTTCGTCTTTCTTCCTTATGGCTCTCGTAGGAATTTACTGGAGATTGGAGAGGTCTTGCTGTCATTCAATCCCTGGCAACAATCACCAGACATCTGGAGTTTATATGCGGATGTATGAAATCCAAGCCATGTGACCAGTTCTAGTCATTGTAAACAACAAGAAGAAGAACTGTCGGATTATCAATGTTGCTATTCCAGCAGATACTTGAATAAAATTAAAGGAAAGTGAAGAGCTGGAAGAGTATCTGGATCTTACTGGAGGGCTAAGAAGATTGCAGAACATAAAGATGAGTGAGCTTGGTAAAGTCTCAAAGAGTCATACAAAATAACTGGAAGAAAAAAGAAGTAGAATTGAAACCATTCAGACGACAGCATTACTAAAATACGTAAGAGTATAGTGGAGAATACAAAAAAGAAACTGCTGTTCCTCGATTCATCAAATAATAACAAAATTTATAGGGGACTTTCAAATTTAAACTGATTACTCAGTTTAGGCCAGAGGTCCAGATCTATCATCATGAACAAGGAGATACTTTTCAGGTAATAGATGTTACTATTCCAGCACTGGGGGTTGCCAGTGAAGTTGTCGGTGGATTTAACAGCAAGAAAAATGTAATCTAGGAACCAAGTTCAAACATAGTTGGTGTTCATTTTGCACTCTTGCCCTTGGGAAAGTTAAGAATCCATCTCCCCAGCCATGGATGAATAGCTGGACAGACTGGGGTTTTAAGCCTTAGTTGGCAACCAGTCTAGGAGATGGAGAACTCTGAATTCAAAGCGGAAAAGTCTGACTCTTCTTGCAGTGACTTGAGAGGCTGGGTAGCGGGCAGAGGATATAAAGTATTTCTGAAATGCTCATTTAATTTGTGAAGCTCTGATATGACTAACAAGCCGGAAATGGATTATGATAAATTTCTTAAGTGAAATAATGGGGCTAAAGAACAGACAAATGAAAGAATCTGACTGAGAATCTGACAAAAAAGTTAAACTCGAAGAATTGGGAAACTATCTGGAATTAGCCAGAGTGCTAAAAAGATTGTGGAACTTGAAGATGGTGTCGATTATTATGAGTGAGCATAGAACTGCCCAAAAAAGCCTTGCCAAGAGGTTGGCAGGGCTAAGAAATCCAAGAAATAATTGATACCATCCAGACGAAAACATTATTAATGTCTGTCGGAATACTAATAAAGGTGCAGTAGTATTGAGAAGAGTTGCCATCACTTGATCTCCAATAAAAGTCGCCAGTTACTTATTTAGAAGAAGGAACCTTCCTTCCGTGACATTGAAATGGAATGATAGAAGTGACCCTCATGGCTCAAAGCTTTTGTGAAGCGTATAAAGATCCCAGAATTCACAATTGACGGAATCCTCCTATCAGCTCCGCTGATGTAGTCGTAAGGGAAGCGGAGTGATACATTTAGCATCAGCTTGTCGTAGGTGGAGTCGGGTGGAAGTTAACGTTGGCATCCAACATCCTTAAGCAGAGTACAATCACTGGTTTGGAATCAAGGTTGTCTGTCTTCGAGGCCGGTCGCCTACTAAGGTTACAGAGCCTAGTCTGCCCTGCTATTTACCCATAGTTTGGGGAGAAAAGGTGAATTCATGCCTTTCAAAAGGGCATTCGTGCGAAATGAATGCAAAATGTCTCAGCTGGTTACTAGTATTTTCTGTCTGAATTTTTTTTTTTATAGATGAGGGATTATCGTAAAGTATAAATGTTAACGGATGTGTTGTCCACATCTCGGTACTTCTTCTGAACCGAAAGAGCCGTTGGGTACGACGGCCGAAAGAACTGCAATGAGGACAACGTAATGGTTACTATAAGTATGAAAATTCAATGAGTACACTCAGGTCACGTGAGTCACCCAATAGATACAGTCACGTGACCAACGATTTTTGGCGGCATGCCATTTTGGGGGAGATCAAATGAAAGAAAAAGATTGAAAAATGGTGTAATTAAAGAATAAGTCCCTTCTGTAGAGCTTTGTTGAGCAGTGGTCACTAAAAAAAGTCTGAATTTTCAATAAGGAAAACAAAAACATGAATGCTGTCGGACATATACTAAGTAATAAATTTAGAATATACGTACAATTATTGTGTGTGTGTGGAGAGAATATCAAGAAGTTTTTCCAGACATAATAAGGGGTGAATGCTCAAATTTCCAGCCCTTTAGTTAGATTGGTTAGGTCTGTACCCGTGACACATACATACATACATACATGCATGCATACATACATACATTGCCAGCAAGCCAGCCAGACTAGCTTGAAAACTGGAGAATCCAATGTTGATAATTTTGGAGGCAGTTTTGATTGAAAGTTTCTTATAGAATACTGAGGAGAGTGCTGGAGTATTGAGGAGTCTTGCTATCATTTCATCTCGAATAAAAACCATCAGTCACTAATGGTGTGAAACACAACGACCGTGCATATAATAATACTGGTCAACAAAATTGAACTTAGAAAAAAATCAAGGTTGCAGTACAACTTTCATATAACGATTTTCGACACCAATTACGAACTCCACTCTAGCACGTTCAATAGACATGTTCTCTTTTCAGTGCACGAAGCAGCAGAATATCAAAATTACTATGTATAAGATATACAAAAAGATACTCTGCAGAAGGACAAGCAATACTTGCCGATCTTTGGCCTCTCTGGTGCCCTACATGGATAATATGCTAAACAAACCCAGCTTTCATCTCATCATGAAAACTAGACGTGATACAAGAAAATGGATTACATTCTCGGAATCAGCATCTGAAACAACATCAAATACACCCCAACACACGCCCGAGAAAATTTGTTTGACCAGTGTGATGCAGAGGTTTTTATATTGTCAGTTATTTTTCTCTTTCCTTATCCGTTGGGATTTGAGTTCGGGAGTCAAACGTGTCTGGATGATAAGGTTTTGTTTATGACTTCCCGAGGAAGCCCAAGCCCCATACCAGATTTGTGGCTATACAGTATTTCACTCCTGCTTTCTCTCTCCAAGTCCGTGTCTCGTCAAATCTCGCATTCGTGATCTTTTTTTTTTTTATTCCGTTTGTCTTCCTTTTATTTTCCTTAAAGTTTCGCATTCTTCTATTTTTTTTTTTCATTTTCAACTCTGGTCTTCCTTTTCTCTGTTTGTTTAAATTCAATTTCCGCTCATGTCCTATACATAAGTGGGCGTAGCAATGATTACGCATGCGCCTTTGTGAACTTGTGTGAATGTTAATCTAGCCTAAGATTGTCAGAGAAATCGTTTAAGGCAGAGAAAGATGAAATTTTAAGAGAAGCGTACTCATTGTCAGTCAAAAAAGATCATGAAAGAGAAGTATAGAGGGGTGCAAAAAGAAATTTAAAACAATCATAGTTTTTTCTGTTTTAAAATTTTTCGTTTTCCCCCTTCTCAGCAAAGAAACCCTTTGGAATTAACCATGGAAAAGTACGCAACTGAGCAACGAACAAAAAATAATAGCAGTATACTCCGACTTACGTTAACCCAAGGAACATATTCTCGTTATTTGATGGCGCGAACGCTGCCATCTAAGTCAATGATATGTCGTTTGTTTGAACGTTTCCAATGGACCCAATTAGTGATCAACCACGAACAAGGAGACCACGTTCAGTTAGATTATGAATATCGTATGAGCGTAGAGAAGCGATCATCCTTCGAAATATTCAGAATGTTATTGAAAGATGAAGAATTTGTGAAGTTGAAGATCGCGGGCATTTGAAAGAAATTATTTTCCGTACATTGGTCAATTAAACTCTGCCTATTTATGTATTTCATGTGTTAAAAACAATTTGAAAAAAATCATTGAAACTGAAAAGATATGAATATTTTAACCTCCTCGCAACTCTTGAGCCACCCTGTACACGATAATTACTGAACGCAAGAAGATGCATTAGAAAGATAATGATATGATATGAGTCATTAACGTTCAAAGAGTTTTTCAGGCAATGGAACTCATGTTGTTCGTATTGTTAATACGACATTTCGGACGATAGATTCTACGACTTCCCGCTGGTGTACTATCCGAATATAATGGTGGTAGAAAGATATTGTTCGTAATTTTGAGAAGAGCAATTAAAATTCAAAGAGTTTTTCGCAAAATCGAACTCATTTTTCTTGTTATTTGTCGATAGTGTAACTGAGGAGAGCGGTAGAATGGATGAGCCAAAAGGAAGAATGATTCCCGAAAAACTGTGAAAGTATTGGAAAGCTGCTACAACAATTATCTAGAGAGAGAGAGAGGGAGAGAGAGAGAGAGAGAGAGAGAGAGAGAGAGAGAGAGAGAGAGAGAGAGAGAAATCGTGAAACATAGATATACGCCATCTCAGTCAATAATTGAACAACCGTAGCGTCAAAATTTGAAGTCATGTGGAAAAATTCCATCAAAGAATAAATTTGGTCAGAAGAAATTCTATGCATGACTTCATTGTCGCTTTCCAGAGGAAAACATCTGGAATAGAATGAAAAACGTCTTGAAACATCTAGATGTTGTTAATAAACTATACCCGTCAAAATAAGGCCCATAGAAGGTCAAAAAAGCTCCCCCGAATAATGTTTTTTAGGAGTCTGGTGGAATACTGATGTCAATCTATGAGTCTGAAGACGAACGGTACAGTCAGGAGCACAGGAATACACAATCACAGAAGCACATGCACAAATATAAAAATGATAAAACCCATCACCACCTTTGGTGGCTACGATGGTTCAATAGTGAAAAAAACGAAAGCTAATTGGGGCCGAAAAAAGAGAGAGAAGGAAAAGAAAACTAAGACAAAGAGAGAGACAGAGAGAGAGTTAAGAGGAAATAGAAGAACTAACATACTGAAAAAGAGAGGAATAGAGAGAACAAGAGAATAAAGAGAGAAAAATAGAGCGTAAGAAAAGGAAAGAAAGAGAAACTGACGCATTTGTTCTTGACTGACTTTAGAATCCAGTATTAATGTTGTTGTTTCCAGATGGACAGGATTTGTAAACTAAGCCTCAATGAATTTAATTTGTCAGCAAAAAATCTCAGTTTTTTTGCTTAAACACAAAAATTCTATACCTAACCTTTTTCTCTTTTTCTTCCTTTCCTTCTCTCTTTCTCTCTTTGTTCCTATCTATCTATCTGTCTAGTGAAATGACATAAATTTGAATTTAAAAAAATATTTTGTTTAAACCTGTAAAGCTTCTAGAATATATATATATATATATATATATATATATATATATATATATATATATATATATATATACATATATATAAATATATATATATATGTGTGTGTGTGTGTGTGTGTGTGTGTGTGTATGTACGTATGTGTGTAAATAGATCTGACGATTGCACCAACTGGTATGAGTCACTGCGAAACATTGCATTATCTACACCAATCTATATACGCTCTATCCCTGATATTGAGCACTCTTCATTCATAGATAATTCAACCCCCAATATATATATATATATATATATATATATATATATATATATATATATATATATATATATATATATATATATATATATATATATATGGTAAGAGCATCGCTACGTTGGAGCGGCTACCCTGTGACAGGTTCGATTCCTGCAGCAGCGCCATTTTCTTCAATTATATATTCTGTTGACGTTGTCGAGGATGAGTGATACATTAACTGAATAATAATGGGGATCATCTCATACAAGTTTCTATATTATATAACATAATTTATCATCATTCTGTCGGGTCACATGTAGTTATTTCTCAATACGTACATATATATATATATATATATATATATATATATATATATATATATATATATATATATATATATATATATATAACCACAGATCTTTGGTAGGAGACTATTTGACGGCGGATTATCATCTTTGTCCATTTCTAAGGTTCCTATTTCTTATGTGATACTGACTGTTCATTTGACTTATTCCTTTCTCGCCTATTTGAGAAAAAACCCTTCTTCCTTCATTAATGTCTAGATTTCGTTTTCTTCTCTCTCTCTCTCTCTCTCTCTCTCTCTCTCTCTCTCTCTCTCTCTCTCTCTCTCTCTCTCTCTCTCTCTCTCCTCGGTGTCAGTACTGCTGGTACTGTTATAGGCCAGAAAAATGCTGACGGCAGCGTTTCAAGTGAAATGCTGGACTGCTTCCAAGTGTTGCGTCTCCAACTGCTGCCGTTCACGGGGTTAGGATTGGGGAATGGAGGGCTGTACAGCCACTTATTCAGAAAGATGGGACGCCAGACTCGGATATCCCTCGCCACTCGGCGTAACTCGATAACATCGGCTTGAGAGGCGGCTCTGAAAGGGTATTATATCTGTTAAGAAACTTCCATATATTGCTTCTTTTGAATGTTATTCAATTCTTATTTCACGATAGGATTCCCAAAAAGGGACTAATAGCTATGCTTTCAGGTTTAAGATATTTCTTCATTTTTTATCAGATAGTTGCAGGTTGTTCGTCGTTGCTCATGCTGAAAAGAGGTTATAAATGATCCAGAATTGTTGTTAAAAAGACATACTCAGCATTATAAACCACTGTTGGAAACTCCGTGAAGAGTTATTTTTCAGATCAGTAATGACGTGGCTTTCCACTACGCTTATAGCTGCCCGTTGTCTGATATGTTCTTCAGATTAGTGCATTTCAGAGACACCTTGACTCAAAACCTCTACCCACAATGCACCATTTGGGCAAAGAAAATGAAAATACGCACAAATACTATCAAAAATACATTAGATACAGAGATATATGGAAACCAGATGTCTATTATCAGGGCGAGCAAAAACGCAGACCCTACACAATTATTATTTGGTTGCAAATTCCCCGGATATTGTTTTTGACATTCTTCACGTTAGTGCATTTCAGGGGTACCTTGATCCATAACTCTGGCTTCTGTGCCCGTTTGGGAGAAGATAGACATGGAAAGAAACTTTATCATATATATATATATATATATATATATATATATATATATATATATATATATTTATATATTTATTAGGTTTACTATAAAATTTTCTTACTTCGTTTGTTCTGTTTGGAAAAATCCGATCATCTCTCTCCGCCATTCCAACTCGACCTTTTCCTTTAAAAGGACGTTTGGAGAACGCGACCTTTTTTTGGTAGTTTGGAAGAGACGACAAATGCATCTTCATGGTCGTTGTCATTTGGCAATTAATACTAAGTCATATGCGTCGAGATATGAGCCATTAAAGTATCGTATATACACGTGTATAATTTGATCTCGTGTGCAGGTTGACTTTTGATTTATGGTCAACGAAACCATTAATTCGTGGTAGGTTTTTTGGAGCCAAGGGTTGCTCCTAGTCCTTCCCATTATGTTCGAATTTCAAACGTACAGAATTATTACTCACAGTCAATTTCTGCCTTGAAATTTGGTCTTTAAAACTCGACCTATGCACAACGGTAGTTATTTGACCACCTCTCGACAAAGGCAGAATGTGACACGAGGTTGGTTTAATGCAGGGTGTATCTGCATACGTGTAGGTAAGGACAAAAATTGCCCATTGTCACGAAGGTGTCAGAAATTTTTTTCCGTTCCCACCTTTATTGTCCATTGGAGAGGTGCTGACCTGGGGTCGGAATCCCTCCGACAAGACATTTCATAATTTTAGGCCGGGTAAGTATAGATGTACAAGTAATCGCTTTTACATATACAGGAATTTCCTTGCTCTCTTCTTCCTTCTCTCTTCTTAGCTGGGTCTGCCTCAAAATGTAATCAATTTTTCTGACGTCTGTTGTTCGCACTTCTACCAAATATTTGAAAATCATTGAGATTTTTTAAAGATATTGCACGTATAATAATGAATGTATACATAACTGTGTGAGAAGAAAAAGAAAAATATCTCTCAATAAAAATAATCCTGAATCCGAAAATTCAACCAATGCTGTCTTTCTTACCACATAGCCCACAATGAGTACTTTTGGAATTATCTTGCGGACAGACAGAAAGACGGAAGGAAGGACAGAAAGACAGACCGAAAGACTAAACCGACCGAGTACATAAAACTACCTAACTTTGTTGGCAGAGGTAATTAACTTATAATCCAGTTTGATATCCATCACGCGACAGTGAGTCACTATTTTTAGAAATCTGTAGCCGTTCTAATCATTTAATTGTGGAAAATGTCCGGGGTGGTCATCAAGGATCGAACTCACAACAGTAGTAATGATATGCTTCGTTAGCTAGCTATCCATAACATTAAGGATCGCTATTTTTGGAAGTCTTTGGCCATTCTAATGATTTCATTGAGAGAAAAATGGACCTATTCAATTTCACCCTTCAATGCCCTGCGAATGTGAGTGAAAAGTTTCAAATAAGGCCATATCGGCTGACGTAATGTTCCTTAGCCATTCATAAACTGTTACATGATAATTTCAATGAAAACCTAGGCTGACTTCCTATCTGCTTTGTTATTACCAGATAATGTCCATGAAAACGTAGGCGGGCTTCCTCTCTGTTTATTGTCTCTTCATATCAGTTTCATTCCGCATATTCAAACTCTACCTTTTCTGGTTTACAGTTACTTAATGAACGAAACTACAGTTAATTAGCTCCCAGCACCAATTATACACAGCAAAAGTTTGCTTGATTGGCCAATTTTCAAAGGCTTATTATCAAGGCTGAGTTTTATTTTCAAAATCGGGCTCTAAATATATTTGATAATTGATTGATAAACCGACCCAACCTTCGTATTTATTCTAAGATGTTTCCGCGCAACATCGTAATCATTTGATTGAAGAAAGTGCACTTAAAAATCATTACGTTTTTAAACAGCAAAACTCTGGGGTGAATAGTTTTTCTTGATGTTCAAACGTATAAATCTATACATCATGTTCTTGATAATGGCCAGAGAATGGTTAAAGGCAATTGAACTCATACTTACAGACAATTCTTATACACACTTAATTCAAATATTCATTATTTTCTGCGAATCAAAAAGGAAGTTCACTAAAAATTGATACAATAATCCTTGTCTCTCGTCTAGCATAAAACCTGCTGGAATGAAATGCTGCACACACACACACACACACACACACACACACCCACATATATATATATATATCACCCAGAGAACAGTGAATCAACCTAAGATTGAATGATTCAAAGAAGTCCCAAAGTGAAACCAACAACATTATTTAATCGTAAACCAAGTTGAAATAAGTGATCATAAAAATCTCCCAAACATTCATTGGTAAAAGTTAAGCGCAATAGAGGGAACATATAACATAAAATCACATTCACACAATCTCAAAAGCAATTTAATAACAAAAAATGACACAAAAGTAAAATCAAAATTCTCTTTCACTTCCTTCGTAAACTAAATAAAATGAATTGATAAGATACTTTTTAATCGAAAGAAGTGATCTACTATGCTCCAATTCACTGTGCTCCACCTATATAATTGAGAACGATAACTTTACACCTCTCTAAAGAACAAGCTCAGTGATTGCAGTTTAGACCGGAAATAGTTCTAATACAATTTGAATTTTACCAAAAAAACTGAGATATTCTCAAGGCCTGTCACCATCAGACTAATAGCTGTTCAGCTAATAAGTGGCGTAAACTCATAGGAAGCATGAAAAAATATTCTGATGACAAAATAAAGACGCTATGAATGCACATGGATAAGAGAAAAAACACGCTTAAAACATTTGCATCAACTTTTATATACGAGTACAAGCTTCCCCTTTCATTACAAATAATTTCTGAAAATTTTATACTAACGATTTCATGATCTCTTTTGGAAATGTCTGAGGCTTGTTGAAATTTTGTGGTCACAAAATGATGTTTACTAAGATATAAATAAGCAGTGCAACCAGAGGTTACGGCAAGAACCCTCATATTCAAACAGCCATGGGGTTCAGAAAACACTTTTTATCAGACTGATTCGCTCCTATATCGAATAAACTATCAAATGCCAGTATTTTCTCCAAACATAAACATATTTGTACCAAATCTTTAAAAAGATTTCAGACACCAAATGTTTGGATATGAATTTTCGAAGTAAATGATAAAAAGCCATCAGAAGAAATAACACAAACCACAGTAGAACTCTACAGGTTACACAGTGGTCCCTAACGCAGTGCCCGCTGTAGCCATGGCGCCCACCGGCCCTTTAGCATGCACCTCCTGCATACCGTCTACGATTATTCCTTTTTTTATACTACCGTTGATGTTTTTATTGTTTAATGTTACAGTTACTTATCTTGACTTTTCAGGCGCACACCTTTTCCAGTCTTATTTCACTTGTGTCCCCTAGACCTCTTTTTTAGGCCATGGCAATTGGCAAAGTTGTCTGATAAAAGCCTGAACAATACACAAATCCAAACAATACGTAAAAAAAAGAGAGCTAAAAAAGTAAAACATTTAGATACAGTTCTGATACTTATGTTGCAAAGTATGTCGACTTTGCATATTACAGATTATCGGTATGTTGCACAATATCATTGACAGTACGCAACATGCACGTACATTTGTCCGTATCAGTATTTGGTATGTGTGCAGATATTATGTTTTCTATTTCTATTTCTATGTGCATGCGTATGTGAAATGTGTGTACATGAGTGTATTTGCATTTGTGCATGCTTGTGGTGTGGATGTGTATGCATAAATGTGTATTTTACATTTTCGTTGAAACATGGTTCGAAAAAAGGTTGTGGTACTGCAGCCAACAGGTCTAGAGAATCTAATGTCAAAAAACGATCCAGTCTCGTCGATTAAGGCTAACTCAGACCTACAATCGATCAGAAAAATCTTTTTGCTAAGAAGACGACAAACGACTCAATCCACGAGAGGTGATAATTTTTCTTGTAAGCTTTTCAAGCTTTTGGACATCGAAACAAGTATTAAATTGGTACATATTGAATTGAGTAAATATGTTTGATTAGTTGCAATCAACTATGTTCTATTTTGTGCATCCGAAGTCGACTTCAACAATGGTTGAAAATTATGAATACACAAAACAGAAGAAATCCTAAATAGTTTAAATCGGAAATGTTACCTTACTTAATATGATCATGTTGTTCAGAATTTGAATTAACAACGTACGATTGTTTGATTTAAATATGATCTAAAGGAGTGACATGTTTTGTTTATTTGTATGATAATTTTCTAACCTTTAACTAGGACGAAATGATCCCTATGATAAAACGTAACGGTTTATTTGTTGACTATGAGAAGCAGCATTCTTCGTTTCGCGTCGACATACCATTGTTAGTCGTTCAAACCACTTTACCGAAAGGTTGGAATAAAATGGAACAAATCTTTTCTTCCCTCTTTTTCTTCCAAGTGAAAGAAAAATTATTCAATTTTTTTTCTTTCGAAATTTCTTACCCCCTGTCAAAATATAATTTTTTCGTCCAAATTTTTTTTTATCATCTCAGACTGCTACAAAGAAAGGAATTTTGGTCCTCAGATGCGAGGAAATTTGAAACCCAAGCTGTATTTAGTTGGTTACCATTTGCTTCCACTCCTCATTTCTCCTTGTTAGGGCCCTGTTTATCCATCGTTTTACGTATTTAAAAAATGTTTTGGGTTTATAAATTTTGCTTTTTCTATTTGAATTAGTTTGCTTTTTGTTTTATGATCATTATTTGACACATGTTATGTCGTGCGTTATATTCATTATTGAGTCAAGTTATCATCTTGCCTTGACGTATTTTCCATAATGATATAAACAATCTTTAAAAAAAACCCTGCTATTTTGCTGTAATTTGTTTTGTAGATTATTTCACATTGAAATGAAGTATTATGTCTGCAAGCCAAGACATAAATTTAACTTGAAATGGTCCCCACTACACTACTGGTGGTCGTGGATTGGGGACCCCTGAGTTTATATGAAATATGATTTGGAAAGAACTCGTGCGTCATTACGAACATATTCTTCAAAAACGTTGCACACATTTAGACGATAGTTTTTTTTATCCTCTATGATTAAACGGAGTGCATGTTTTGTGGAAACACGTTCCATTTCAAAATCTTCTGCCAATGCTCAATGGCATGGACTTTACAACAAAGCAGACGGCTCAGATATCTCATCAATGGTCCGACGACGATCTTAATTGATTGGGTGGCGAACTTTTTCGAGATTTTCGTCATTTCAATTTGTTAGGGTCGGCCAGATTGTGTTCGGTCTTCAGGCGATACTTCACGACGCTTGAAACGTGAATACCACTAGCACATTTGTGTTTTATCAAAAACTCTTCCCTTGAAAGCTTTACAAAGCATTACAAGTGTTTCGAATGCAGTTTTCCACCAAAGAAAATAAAACCTCATACTGATTATTCGTTCTTTTCATCGGCCATTGCGGAAATAACCCAACGTACTTTCAAGCACCTGAAAAAGCCACTAGCAACACACATCTGCATTTACACCCCCCATATATATATATATATATATATATATATATATATATATATATATATATATATATATATATATATATATATATATATATATATATATATATATATATATATATATATATATGTGTGTATATATAAGTAGAGGTAGTAAACTGATGTGAATTAACACTTGTTCAAGAACAGAGATAGGATTCTCGAAAAAAAGAAGAGGTTTTTTCCCCCAGTAAATCCAGACAACATCAGCAACTTTTAAAATTTTTTTTATTTGGAGTCTAATTTTAATTTCAAAAATATTTTTGATGTTTCTCATCTTTTTTCTCGTTAGTCCATTGTGTCAAATGTCTGGATTGTTTCTACGGGCTTCATAATTTCAATGGAGTTGAATGATGCCAAGGACATCACTGCATACCGACTTTTCTTTCTTCTGGCTCTCTGTCTTCTTTTTTTATTATTACATATATGAGTATATATATATATATATATATATATATATATATATATATATATATATATATATATATATATATATATGTGATTGCGTAGAAGTCATTTTCAATTCTGAATTTTGAATAACTTTTGATAAAACGGTAGAGAAATTATCCCATTATATATATATATATATATATATATATATATATATATATATATATATATATATATATATATATATATATATTGGCCCTTGAAAATTATGTCGAACTAATTGTGAAACCCCCCTATTTCCACCTTCCCAAATTGATTCTCATGGATCAGAAATTAAGCGGCCAGATTTTACCGCTCACGATATATTTCTGTTTGGGGTTATCTTTGAGGAAGAGTTCACGTAAATAAGTTCCCAAACAATCCTGAAACTGAAAAATAATATTTGGCGAGAAAAAAAAAAAGCATTGAAACCAGATGCATTACGAGCTGCAATGAAAATTGCCCCGAAAGGGTTTTGACAATGGAAAATTGGAAGCATCTGTTCGTTACAACAGACGATTTTGAGAGTAACATATTCGTACGTTTATTCAGTCCAATTTTCTATAAATATCAACGCCGATATATATTTGTATTTTAGCTCCGTATAGCTCTTATAATCCTTATGATCCTCTTACTGGTATATCATATCCAGTTTCGATTTCATCTCATGCTATGACAGCCCAACTGATCGCTATTACGATAGCGTTAACTCCCACTATTATCTCCACAGTTTCTTCTATAGGTAGATATGTTCCACTTGCAGGGAAATTGTACACAAAGAACTATGAGTAATTGGAAGGGATTGAACTAAAGAGGACTGTTCTTGATGCTTTTATAAACTCTATCATTAAAAGACAACCGTTTTACTGAACGCTTATTCGAGTCATTATTTTAATGAAGTATTTGTTATATATAACGTAATACATTCAATACATTGTGTGTAGATGATTCTCCTGTTTTCATTTTCACCTTTTCCCCCGGTAATACACCTGTTGACAACACTGTAGTGTAGATATGTGGAATGGTTTATCTATCAAGTTTTCTGTGTAAACGGGGGAAAATAAAATTGACATTATTGATCTTGTGATATAAAAGCCTATGTCACATTTTAGTTTGTTTGTTGGTTCTTTCATGCTCAAGTAAATTGAAAGAAAGGGGAGAGAATATTTTCGTCTGTGTATGCATCTATATCACTACTACTACTACTACTACTGTTTCTAAGTGCTTAGTAATATAGAGAAAGCTTCTACTAAATACAGACGTCTCCGATTCTTCATTAAATAAACTGATATTGTCCTTATATGCAGGAAGAATTTTTTTACCTGTTGCCTAATCCATGCAAAAAATAAACCAAAATATGAATAGATGTAGAAAATCGATAGAAAATTTTTGGTGTGCGTTTTGTTTGCAATAAACACATTTATGCTAAAATACATTTTTGGATGAAACATCCATACGTATATCATCCCGTTATTTTGACGGGTACCACGGTAGTCGAGTAATATGACTTCGCACGTAATGACGGTCGTGTACCAGGCATCTTCCTAAAATAAAAAAAGTATAACTTGTCCATAAAAGTAAATAAAAAAAAACTCGGTGTCTATATCCAAAGGCAGCTGAAAACACAACGAACGACGACTCGTTTCAAGAATATAAAAAGAATAAAGACAGAAAGAAAGAAATAAGTCACCCCCTACACAAAACAAAAATAAAAAAAAGTCTAAATCCGAAAAGTTGCTGATGCATCGGTTTGTAAGTCACAATGACTTCTAGTACAGACGCCATAAACAATTATATCAGGAGACAGCAAACAGTTGCTTATAAAAAAACAGCCTCCTTTCAAAAACAATTGAGAACCCGAGGTCAGAGGTTGAATAATATCAATATATTAATTTTATATCTAAGTACCAAAATTTGTTGGAACTATAAAAGACATCCGGGTGAGCAGAACTTGTGTAGAACTCAGTAGAACAATTTCATGAAACTATTGCTTTTAACATGGATAACATCGGGAAGACACTGCAATACTGCTAAACACCCTTTTTCAAAGACCTTCTATGTAGTATTATCTGGCTTCCCAATCATCTCAGATTTCCTTGCCATGGAACCGGACTACAGAGGTACCAAGTAAAATGGGATTACAGGTTTTCGCAAACATCTTTCTAGGATAATCACGGAGAGAGATTGAAAACCGATTCGGTGGGTCACAGTTTTATACGAATAGTATCCAAGTTGAACAGAGACAAAAAGTGGTAAAATTTAGAAATTTACTCAACCCAAGGTCCAGAGCCCGATTAAGTTTATGCAGGCCTATAGCATACGCGATAAAGGGGCCCCAAATTAGGAAAATACACAAAAATATAGAACACATACATTTTTTTACTTGCAACATAAATATTTTTTCCAATTGCCATACGGCCTGATAATGCGACAAATATATCCGACATTTCAGTGATAGTATATTTTGCTCTTGTTTTTATCTTTGTGCGATGGCAATGACTCATTTTCACGTATCTTCGTATTCATGTGTCGTATACATGATCTTCAGTAAGACAAAAATCATGTGCAACAATCACACTGAGAATAAGGACATAACTGTCAAAATCGAAGATGCAAAACTGGGGAAGGTAGACCACTACATCTACCTAGGACAACGATTCTCTATAAAACCCAAGAAGGAAGAAGAAATCAAGCGAAGAATCACCCTTGGATGGCAAGCATTTTGCAGAGCAAGCTCAACCTACGAAAACAAGACGATCCCAATAATCCTAAAGAGAAGAGTATACAACCAATGCATCATCCTAATAGTCACCTATGGAGCTGAAACATGGAACCTAACCAAGAGACAGACCTGCAAACTGAGAAGCATGCAACGCACACATGAGAGAATCATGCTTAACCTCACATGGAGAGATCACAAGACAGCATAGTATATCAGAAAGAAAACGGGAGTCCGAGACATCATATAATCTATTAGAAAACTTAAATGGCAATGGGCAGGTCATGTTGCTAGAATGACAGACAACCGATGGACATCCCGACTCACAACATGGATCTCCAGAGATCATATGGGAAACCGAGGTCAACAGAATACAAGATGGAGAGATGAACTAGACAAATTTAGATAAAATACTGGCTCTGCCCATGATAGAGGAATTTGGCGGATCCTGAGGAAGGTCTATGTCCAACGGCGGACGTTAAAAGACTGATTATGATGGTGATGATATGTATCACACAGATACAACACTCATATTATTTACTGTATTAAAATGACCACTCAATTTAAGGCTATGATTGGCTAAAATAGCTACTGTCGATCACCCAGTCGTTCACGAAAGTTGAAGGCAGTATAGTACTGTGGGAATTCCGCACGGGCGGTATCACCGAACTGGAATTGATCTGTCGACCTTTATTCAATCAACAAGAGTAGGTTGTTCTCATTTTGCTGTTAGTTGTTTGAGATACCTCAGATAAAGTTACGTCTTGTTAGAAACTGTCAACCAAAACTGTCATAATAGGTTTCCTCATTTTCTTAGTGGGTCTGGCTGGTTTACTAGCTGTCTATGTACAATGCTGCCCCAAAACTTGGTTAAGCCCTAACACATTTTTTTTTTAATGAAAAGCTGATTTTCTTCCAAATTAAACATAGCAGGATTTTAGTATTTCTTACAGAATATAACACAATTAAAACAGATATTATCTGGTATCTTCTCTGACCAAACTCTACCGCGTTGAAAATCTGAGGCCCAAAATATGAATTTTTCACTTTGATATCACTTTGTCTATTTCATCCAACTCAGTGGTAACCCTCTTTTTACGAACTACATTAAATGGAGGAAGCTGTCAATCAAAATTATGGATAATGCTATCAAACGGTCATTGTTATCTAAATCATTGTTTCCAAGCGCTTTATTATTTAAAGTAAACACAAAAAGCAGCCTCTTCAGTATATATTTTGATTAATGTTATCAACCGCTTGTTGTTTAGAGACCTTGACAGAAATGATTACAATAAGGAAAAAACTGACCCTTTGAAATTAGCAAAATCTCGATCCAAGATGATTCACAAGCGCCGTTTTTCCCCACACTGAACCGAAGTATATGACTTTCCCTGCCTGGCCCAAAGATTGAAGTTACAACTTGGACATAACCATGTTTTTTTATCTATTAGGCCAATGGTTCGTAAACCTTTTCGGATCATGGCCCCCCCTAGAGCATGATGATCTTGTGTCAGAAAATACTGAACAATTGCAATTACGTTCATGTTGTTAGATTACTTAGGTGAAAGAATAATGAATCGTGTAAATTCACAAAAATGTTCTATGTTTGTTCCCTCTTTTAACAATCATAATTACAAGTGGGTTGGGCGAGCTTATTTTTGACCACACATTTTCTCAAACCTTAGAATTAGCCTGGAGACAACCAACTTCATTTCTTGTTCCGCATTGATTTTGCACAACACTTGCGTTTTGTCACAACTGCCGCTGAAAACCGAACTTCGCTGAGATAAGTCGTTCCAAAAGGAATTAGCATTCACTGAGCCTTAGCATTTAGCGGAGGATATCCATTTAAAAAAATGTTTTTTTTTTTTACTGATATCCAAAACTCAGTTAATCCCATTTTGACAAATTATGTTATCTCAAAGTACGATTGCCCGGAACTATCATTTTTTTTCTTTATTCCAAGGAGGCCATTGTTCTGAATGGATCATCATCATCATCATCATCATCATCATCATCATCATCATCATCATCACCACCACCACCACCACCACCACCACCATCATCATCATCAACATCATCATCATTTAACATCGACCTTACCCAAGACCTCTCAATCACGTGAATCACTAAGCAAATACTTTCTGGTTTGTCACGCCATATTTTGCTAGTCACAGTTTTGAGTCGTAAGGTCCAGCGGTTGTCTGATATTCTTTTAACATGGCCTGCTCATTACCATTTGACATTACCATTTGAGTCTTCCAATGGATTCTACATCTTTGACTCCCATTTTTCTGTAAACATGTCATCTCTCCATGTGATACTGACCATGATTCTCTACTGTGCACGTTGCATGATTTCCAGTTTGAGTCAGTCCATGTTCCAGCTCCATAGGTGACTATCAGGAGGATGCATCGGATGTATATCCTTCTTTTAAGGACTAGCTGGATTTTTCTTGTTCTTGCTCCACCAAAAACTCGCTAACTTGAAGTGATTCTTCGACCGAATTCGTCTTCTTTTGGGGAATTCATGAAGATTCATTATCCTAGGTAGATGCAGTGGTCAACTTCAGTACTACATTTTGGCTCTGATTGGGTATTTATCCTCAACATGTTTGTTGTACGTGGCAATTGTTAAACTGAAATTCATGTGAAGATCAACTTTTTGCTCCCCTCATTCACTTCGTCAAACATAATTTGGTGTTCATGAAGGTTCTCAACAGAAAGAACGATGTCGTCAGCTAATCTGATGTAACTGAGGTATTCGCCGCTCAACTTCCTATTCTTATCCCACTATTTAACTTGGTGCCAGGACCAAAGTCTTTATAGGGCCCCATAAATTTGATTCGAGGGTCTGAACCGTTTCTTGGGAACATTCGTCGTCCTTGGTGGCTACCAGGCTCTAAGTAGCCGTCTGCCTCACTTAAGCTGGCCCTGACTGATGTCGTACCAAGCTAAATTTAATAAACATTTATAATAAAATAGATTTTAGTCTGGACAAAACACCAGTTTAAGGAAAAGATGCTGAATCCATGTGCATTTGATAACATTTGAGGCCAAATACAGCCAAATTTCGACCGTGAAAAAATATGTGTAATGTGACAGTACAGTTTTTTATATATATACTTTATACATACATATATTCTCTAGGATCCAGATTCTCTGGAATCTACATGTTTCCAAGGGGCAAACACCAGTGATATCATGTATAGAATTTATTCTGACCATATTTATTCTCCTAAAAAATTAATTTAGATTTTAACCATACGGTTGTTCTATTATTGACTGTTATATCATTATGTACATACAAATATATGTATCTTTCATCTATACACACACACACACACACACACACACACATACACACACACATATATATATTTATATGTAAACATATATAAACATATATATACATTTATATATATATACATATATATATACATATATATATATATATGTATATATATATATATATGTATATATATATATATATATATATATATATATATATATATATATATATATATTGTACAGATTTGAACAAATGGTAATAATCGTTGATTTTCTTTGTTTATTATAACCAATGCGACGTTTATTTGGACTAAGTAGCAGTGCTACCGAATCAACATTTTAAAAAACATAATCTTATAGAATTATCTAAGATATCTTTTAGTTCACAAAACAATTAGCTACAAAATATTTTCAGTTCGTGGCTCAAAAATCTACCATGTTATATTGCAGTTGACTAAATTGATTTTTTTTACAAGTATCTTTTTATAGAAAACTATTTGGCTTGTTCAATTCATCAGAACAGCCGGTTATAGGCTCCTCAATCGTTTGTTCTGACGCAATCATATCAAACAGAGCCCCGTTTATATATATATATATATATATATATATATATATATATATATATATATATATATATATATATATATATATGCACTTACCCTCTCTCGACAACACACTTACGCACATATAATTTTATTTCGTTTAAATATACATAAATAGCATCTGCATCTGTTTATGCTGGAGACTCAAAAGAATGTCGTTGTGTTAGCAGTAAGGCGGCGGCACTGAATTGGTCGCCCTGTTGAGAACAGGACGAAAATAAGGACAGGAAAATGAATTGAAAGAATAGAGAAGAGGTGGACAAAGATGAAGAGAGAAAGGGTAGGAAGAATGTAGAAGAGGAGGGCGAAGATGAGGATAGAAGAATAAATAGAAAGTAAAGAGAAAAAAAAGAAGACAAGAATAACGACGGAAGAAGAAATAAAAAAGAGGACAGAAGAAGAAATAGGACAGAAGAACTTGGGTGGAAATGATTTCCCCAGCGTTTCTGTGACGTGGCATCCAAAATATTCATACGCAAGAATAGGAAAGAAAACTGTCTACGTCGCGGAAGTGTTTTTAGGACGGGACGCACTGCGGTGGTTTTCGCACTCAATGCTGCTTTCTTCACTGGTAAATGTGCAGTGAGCAGAGCCTGCAATTGGGGGAGCATAAACACGCATACACACACTTGCATATATATATATATATATATATATATATATATATATATGTGTGTGTGTGTGGTGGGGGAACATATGGCGAGAGCAAACTAATAAACGAAGGACATTTCCCACCCTAACTTCTTCTTTCCTCTCTTTCAATTCAGTGGTGGTCTTTCTTTCATTCTTGCAATTTCTACATATCTAATTTAATGGATAAGAAAAGAAAGAATATATGGAAGTGGATTTTCTTTCTTTTCTTCTTTCTTGTTTTCTCTTTTTATTTTCATTCATTTCTTTCTTTCTTTATCATTCATAATTCTTTCTTTCTTTCTTCCTCTTAATATTTTCCTTTTATTCACATTCCCTTCTTGACTCCTTTCTTTCTTTCTTTCTTTTTCTCTCTTTAATTCATTCTTTTTCTCTTTGCAATTACTTTACTACTGTTTCAATATATACAAAAAGAAAGAAAGAAAATATTTGGAGTTATATTTTCTTTCTTTTTCCCTAATTTCTCTTTTTATTCTCATTCATTTCTTTCTTTTTTTATCGTCCATAATTCTTCCTTTTCCCCCATTAAATATGCTTCTTTTTCGTGCACAGTTCATTCTTCCTCTCTAACTTCCTTTCTCTCTTTGCAATTACTTCATTTTTACATTAATAGATACAAAAATGAAGGAAGAAAGAAAAAATATATGGAAATGTGATTTCTTTCTTTTTTTTTCTCATTTTATTTCTTATTTTAGTGCAATTCTTTTTTCGTCGTTTACAATTATTTCTTTCTTTTTCTGTTTGCTATTCTGTCTTCCTTTCCTTCACAATTTATTCCTTTTTTTCTTTCTTTCCTTTTCTCTTTGCAATTTCTCTACGTCCATTTTAATGGATACTAAAAGAGAGAAATAAACACATGTGGAGGTCTATTTTCATGCATATCTTTTTATTGTTCACAATTATTTCTTTCTTTCTTCCTTTTTCCATTCATTATCCTTTCTATCTTCCTTACTTTCTTTCGTTTGCACTCCTTCATTTTTCCTTCTTTCCTTCCCGTCTATCTTTCCTTTCTCTCTTTAATCCTTATTCCTCTTCTTCTTTTCACCGTTTAATTCTTTTCTTTACTTTCTTTCTTCTTTTCCTTCTTTTTCCTTCTTTCTCTTTCATTTTCTTTATTCCTTTCCTCTCCCATTCACTATCCTTTCTTTCTTTCTTTCTTTCTTTTTTTCTTTTGTTCACATTCCTTCAGTCTTCCTCCTTTCATTCCTTTCAGTCTTTTCTTTCTTTCTTTTCCCCTTTTTCCTCTTCTTCTTTCCACCTTTTTATTTCTTTTTTCTTTCTTCCTTTCCTTCCCTTCTTTCTCTCTCCTTTTCTTTCTTTCTTTCTTTCTTCTTTTCTTTCTTTCCTTCTTTCTTTCTTTCTTTCTTTCTTTCTTTCTTTCTTTCTTTCTTTCTTTCTTTCTTTCTCCATCTTCTTTTCATTCATTTACCGTCTTTGTTTTATTTTCCGAAGTATTCATTATTTTCCATTTCATTCCTTATTTTCACCCTCCCAGTTGTTTCACCGATTTCTTCCATTTTCGCTTCTCTTGCCGATTAATTTTTTTTCCATCTTTCATTTTTCTTCTTTCTTTCCCTCCTCCTCCTCTTCCCTTCTTCCTTAGCAACAAAAACTAGGTCGATGGAATTGCTAAGTTCGCTAAATCTCGCTTGCAGATGTCCTTTAGCATAACCCACAAATGGGCGGCTTGACACAGCGAATAGGAACCATTCATTTATTAAGCTCAGCTTAGTCTGACACAAGGTCACAAATATGGATTACACAGTGAGGATCAAACCCTCCAAAACAGCAATCATCATCATCAGCAGCAGCAGCGACACCAGCAGCTGCAGCAGAAGCAGAAGCAGAAGCAACAGCGCCTTTTTCATGTCGGTCGTTGGATACAGACCATCCCTAAGAATTGCCAGATCTTTCACAGCGCCACTATCTCCTGAATTGTCTCATCATCTTGCCTTCTGCCACCAACAGTTTTGCATATGACCACTGGGGATTATTATGTCCAAGTTTATCTTAGAAAATGATATAATTCAGCTTCACCTCAGCATCACGTTGCCTTCATTATGAACTGGACTTTGCTGAATTTTTATCGATTGAGAAAAGAGAAGGGGTATACAGAAGTTTCTCTTCACTATGAAATGAATTACGGAAAATTTTGTCAATGAAAAGGGGTAAAAGGAGAAACGGAAACTTCCACAGACTTGGCAGCAGTAAAACTAGCACGATATATCAGTGTCACATTGCCATAATAAGCGAAATTCGAGAAAAAAAGACAATATTTGTTTGAGAATTGATTTTGTTGACAGAAATATGTGACATTGGCGAGAAAAATGAATGACGAAATGCCTGGTAGGAAAATCATTTTTCTGATGCTTAGAAGATTGGCTAGACAATGTCTTCTGATGACCTCGAAGGTTAGCCTATATGGGAAACTTTTTATTGATTCCCTATGCCAAACATCAATTCAATAGGTCTCTAAGTTTTTGCAGGGAAGAAGCAGGAACTAACAAATAGAAGGCTTAGATATTAGTATAGCTAGATAGTTGTATCTGGACTATACCCGTAGATATGAACAAAATCATCGCGTGACATGTTTAGGGCATTGCAAAGCTTGCTTTTATTCATTCTATATAATGAATAGAATGTTTTTTCCCCGATTCTCTATCCGTAACAATGGACTGTTCCACTTAAAGGTAATAATTTTACGGTTAAAAATATTTCCTAAAACATTCGAAACAATGGATTCTTTCAATTACAAGTCCAGCCACTCAAATGAAACTTCAGATGATATAGATTAGAAGCAAAATATCTATTTAGACTATTAACAGCTTTGAGGTAGCGGACTATCAAATCTCATAGTAAGAGAATCTGAAGAAACCGCTCTAATTCCCAGAAGCACATGTATATATTTTTACCAAATGCTATAGAACCTCGAGTATATATATATATATATATATATATATATATATATATATATATATATATATATATATATATATATATATATATATATATATATATATATATATATATATATATATATATATATATATATATATATATATATACATATATATATATATATATATATATATATATATTATGATAATACCTTATATGAAACAACAAACTACATGTAGTATGACACGACCCTGAAAATAATAAAACAAAGCTATATTTAAATTTTAGTTTAAGAGATGGTGCTTGATCAACCCTGCTGGGGAGCCTTGTTAATATAACTGTTTGTTTTGTCACATGATGAACAACTGATGACTCCCAAAAGAAAAATTCACACATAGTACTACAGTATCAGATTCTGAGTAAAACATGAAAAACAATCAACAGATATGGTAAAATAATTAACCGAAATGACATTGTTTTTTGAAAATATATTTAGTGTTTAAAGCTGGAAAGCCTTCCAGACTCTCTCTCACTATATATATATATATATATATATATATATATATATATATATATATATATATATATATATATATATAGCTCGTTTCAAAATTATATCATATCCATTATAGAAGACAGCGACATTTCCATTAACTTTCAAACAATCCATCATGAAGTGGTCGTAAATTCAGTACTATTATCCAGTAATATTATCTGCTCAAGTTAGTCTACTATGAGTAAAACATTTTTCTAGGAATATATTTAATCTCTCGTTGTAAATAATGTCAAACTTAACATTCTCAAGAACGGGTCAGCATGAAATAGCAGCACACATAGTCAATCTTGTGTCTCAAATGTTCTGAAAAGAATATGGGATGAAGCAACATTTGTACCTAAAAGGTACACTGGGTATCCACGCTTAAGCACTCTTATACAAGACCAAATCTGCTAAATATTTACAAAAAAGACATAGACACCTCTTTGTCCATTTTGAAACCGACGTGGAATATACAATGCTGCAAGTCGACTATCAGACGAAGACTAGAAGAATCTAGGCTGGTAAGCGCTTGTAAGGTCAAGAAACTTCCCCTTACAATATATATATATATATATATATATATATATATATATATATATATATATGTAAATACTAGCCAGGTTAGACTTTTGTAAGAAATTCAAGTTGTGGACTGTAAAGGATTAAAGAAAAACTAATTTTCAGCGATGAATATAACATCCAATATGCTCTCAGCGAAAAATCTGAAAGATTTGCAAACTTTGCGTTACAACACAGTAAGATTTCCTTTGACAATTATGGTATGAAGTTGCAGATCACCAGAGGGCAAGAGTGACCTACAAATAATTTAAGGTCGGGTGACTTGCTTGGAAGTTTCAGCGAGTAAACTGTGGCCGTTCAAACACTACCTACCGACCTCAAGAAATCAGATGTTTCAGCAAGATATTGTCTCCTATCATGTTGCACATACTATTTCAAATTGGTTTTCCAGCAAGCGAATCAGCATTCTGAGTAGCTCGCAAACTCTCCCGATTTATGTATATATAAAACGTTTTGGAGAAACTAAGATGCTTTAGATAGATTGAAAAATAAAAAGTTGACTCGGCGTTTTAATAGCAGCGATTCAGTCTACTTGGGAAAATACAATAAGACCAGAATGCATACATTCCTTGTATGAGTCGATGTCTGAAAGGATTGAAGCAACATTACTCACAAAAGGGAGAGAGCACAAAATATTGACTGTATTAAATTTTATTGTCAAAATAAGGAAAATTTGCACTTCTAATGTGGGTTTTACTAAAATGCGATATATTTTTTGAACAGTCCATTATTGAAATCTGTGTAATACAGGTTACTAAAATCCCTTTTCCCACTAAAAATGTATTTTATCAATTAAAAAAGGCTCTAGTCTGATGACCAGCTAACGTGCCTAGGTGGTAGTACTGAATATACAAACACTACATCATACATTGTTTAAAAAAAATTATTAAGTAATTCATAATGTTGCTGTCTTCTATAATGGATATGATAAAATTTTGAATCGAGCTGCAAGTGCGATCTTCGCCGTTATATCGTAAATAATTTGGTTCGAACAAAATTTAATTCCTAAAACTGTCACACACACGCGCACGCACACATACACATACACACACACACACACATATATATATATTAATGAAAGTGACGATTGAAATGTGAGGAGAAAACTTCCAATTGTCATTTTCATCAACTCTGTCGGATCACTTCATCTCCACAAAACAAACATGTATATATGTTATAAAGAAATGCATACATGATCCGATGAAATAATTATAAATTGCGTTATATTATACAGAAACTTTTATTTGAAATTATCACCCGTTATTACATAGTATTTTCGTGTTTATTGTTTATTTCATTTACGTTGTCTAGGCCAAATGGTAAATGTAATAACGGGTGACCATTTCAAAAAAAAGTTTCTATTTCATATAACAACTTATAAGCATTCAGTCAAATCATTTATCCATTTTTTTTGTAACATGATAGTCGCGTTGAAAGAAACATATGGAGGAGGTATAGACCGTGAATAAGCAAAATGGGAATTTGGAGTCGTGACAATTATTTAGGCCTCTGCATTACTGACGACAGTTTGGCTTAATGGTAAGAGCAACGCTATGTTGAAGCGATTGCAGGCTCGATTCCTGTAGCAGCCCTATTTTCTCTAATTATTTATCTATTTACGAAGTCTAGTCCGAATGGTACATTCATTGTATAATATTGTTTCTATATAATATAACGCAATTCATAATTATATATATATATATATATATATATATATATATGTGTGTGTGTGTGTGTGTGTGTTAAGTTGACAATAAAGGAAAATAGTTTATTTAAATGAAATTTGTTGTATCAACTTTTTTTGGTTTTGTGAAATTGGCAATTTTAATTGAGACAAAATTAAAATGTTCTTTTATTTCCAGTAACAAATCCTCGCGATGTCATAACGCCAAGTATTTGAAATTACTAAGAAATTCAATAATTTTAAGAATTGAAATAAGAAGGGCGGCATGAACAAAGTTTATAGAGGATTTTCAGGGTTACGTTTTTTCTGCTATTAAATATTCAGTTTGTGTGTGGTTATTTTTGGATGAGGGAATTAGAAGGGATTTAGCCAGCTTCAAATCAATCATGATCACGTTTGCTGATGAATACTTTATGTTGTTTCAGTATTAATATGAAACATAAAATTAGATCAATTACCGTCCAATATGCCCAGAGACTCGCCCGTTGATGAGGCAAGGACAGAAGCAGAACTAGAAAAAAAACAAACTTCCCTGCGGTGGCAGAGGGGGATACCCTATCTGTTCAGCTAGTTAAGAAAGACCTAGAACAATTGACTAGCCAGTGCTACCAAAGTGAAGCAGTTGTATCTAGGTTAAAAAAAGTGTCCAGCGATGCCGAGAAACTGGGCGCAAAAAATCTGTAAGGAAGCACTGCAGCGAGCCTGATAGTCACATTCGCTATCTCAAGACACCCTTCAGTGGACGCGTGGGGTTTCGGCAGCATTTCCTAAAATGAGGAGCCTGGGCTGCGTGAACAGGGTTCTCACAGCTATTTGGCCAATACCCGTCCATTTCAGTCGGCTGAGACGGTTAGCTGTGGGATCAGAGGGGGCAATGTCCGTAAAGTAGGTTAGCAGGCTGCCCTACGAACTCTACTTGAGGCTATCGCTCATGTTTTCCCCAATCTCGACAATTGTGTTTAACCGCTGGTTTGACCAGGGAAAAATCTCAGGCTGCTCAGATGATTTTGGATCTATCCAAGGCATTTGATAGTGTGGACCATCGCTTCCTGCTTGCAGAGTTGCAAACCGCCGGATTCCACTGGGGTTCAGTGAATTAAATAGCCTCCTGCATCTCCCCAGTGCCGTGATGTTGGAAATGGGAAACAGTCAGCGCCGTTTGTGATCTCGCGGTCGGTTCGACAGGGTTGCTCTTCGTTGCCCTTATTCTGTCTTAGCGTTTGAATCCTTCCTGTGCAGGCCAAGGGACAGGACGACAATGCCGGTCGGACACGGATTAGGAACCCTTGGTGGAACTCGAGTTTGGGTGACCACGTTCGCCGATGACGTCATCATCTTCGTATCCTGTCACAGCAATTGAGAAGTACTGTTGAAAGTTGACCTACAGAAAGACTTCCGGCTTGCTGTCAGGAGCCTGGAAAAGAAAGTCTCTTTTTCCGGGCCACTTCAAATGAACAAACGGACCTGCAGCACCCTTGGGTTTGGTTTTGATCCGTTCTCCAAAAATTAATCGGAAATACAGGCGAAGTTAGGAGCGTCAGTCTGTACTTGGCTTGAAGAAAATTTTCCATGAAGGATAGCTGCGTTGTGCCGCGCCTTTATTTTCCTCTTAACCTTTTAACACCTAGCTGTACTTCCCCACCTTGTGGGCTGGATGCTCTACTCTCTGCTGTTGGTGAGACAGGTCTGTATCCAACGATTGCGCCATGGGGGTTTGGGATTACCACACAGTGACTCATTGGTCGTACCTTGACAAAGGAACCTGCATGGGAACAGACCATTAGGTTAGCCTTCCCTTCGGTCAACCTTGGTCTCGAAACACCCTGGATCGACTGCAGTCGTAGCAAATGTCATCAGGGTTCACACAAGAATTCATGGTCCAGTGACCTTTCACAGCTTAGAAAAGAAGATCAACCCGTGCCCATAAATGTCATGTAAGTATGTGCCACAGTGCACCCCCATGTTTTGGTATAAAAAAGGATGGAGTTTTTGCCGCTGCTAGCCGTGGTTGAAATGGTGGCGTGGAATACGCGATTGGAGGTGTATGAGGATGAGCCCTTTTCACATTGGGATCTGATTCTTTCTCTATAAACATCAGATGTGATAGAAAGAGATCGCATCACATAGATTTCAGCAAAATTTCAGTAGATGAATATTGCAAGTCTGGTTTGTTTGATCAGGACCAGATTTGATAAAATTTTGTGGTGAAAACAGGGCGAGTCTTTCCTGACACCCTTCTCTGATTGCCCTCTTGGTTATAAGCATGAATGATACTGCTTATCCCTTTTTTTTTTTTTTTGAATTTTTCTTATCTCAAGATCCCTACCAGACTCTTTTTTTATGTTCTAGCGGGGTCGATCGAAGGAAATCAGATAGTTTAATTTGTTTTTTGGAAGGTGATATTGGATGCTTTTTGAGATTTTACGATCTAGGAAAATACACCACTTAATAGAAAATAAACAAAGCCACTGTTCCTCTTCCATTTCAGAATGAAGTTACATTGTAGATCAACCAACCGTAAAAACATATTTTGAGGGTGATTTTCAAAATATCTTTAAAAAACCTACTAAGAGTGTCCATCAGTACACACAGAAAATGTCAAGATGTTATGTTATATGTTTTCTGTGATAGGCTGTCACATACGGTCAGACGGACGGTCAGACGGACGGTCGGACTGACATTTGGTGAATCATAATTAGACGTTTCAATTTTCATATCAGAGCCGTGGGGTTAACCAAGCTGGCACACAAAATACTGAGTTAACAGTAAATGTAAACAAGTCAGCTCTTAGCGTCATTTGAGCTCTACACGTGCGAGTTTTAATCGTAATCACTTGTTAAAAGAAAAGAAAAGAAAACTAAACAAAACAAACCCGTCTAATAAGCAAAAACGTGACCCTCGAGAGGTTTTTGCTTCCGGCCATGAAGGATCCCTGATTATTCTGATATTAATAGTACAAGGGAAGCCTTGGGAAAATTCCTTGTGTTCAAATCCCGTTAAGAACACTTTCACAGCGCTTTCGTGGAGACGTGGAGAATTTTGCCGAACTTTCAAATTTGAAAGGCACTTAGTTAATTTTAGAAAATCTTGATTCCTCTATCTATTTGTAAGATACCGATTTTTCTCGTCTGCTACCAATTAATTTGTTGCTGATAGTGTCAGTGTGTGACGCTTGCTTACGTAGGCAACCCTGCGATCCCTGGCTTCTTTTTTTAGCACTGCACCACCACTGAGTGTGAGTTTTAGAAACCGTCAACCAAAGCTGTCACACAAAACTATCAAAATAGGTTTCTACCAATTTCAAGTTGGTCTGTCTGGCTGCTGGGCTGGCTATGTATGTGTCCCGCATACAAACCACGCCAATGGAGCTAGAGGGCTAGAATTTTCAACATTCATACCTTATTACGCCAGGAAGAAAACGTTATGTCTTTTCAAAATTCCTATCGGAAGAAAGGGGTCAATTTGATCATTCCAGGATAGACATGAGGTCAACAATATCACCAAAAGCCACCTTGAAATATTTTGCCCCCGGTGACAATGATGTTAATTAATTCTAATCCGTTTTTTATATACAATCTAAACTATTTTACATCACCAGCGCTTGAAACTGCTTCATCTTACATCATATAATTCATTTTTCTTGGCCTCGTGTAATTAATATAATCAATGTTCATTATCATTTTTTCTGTCACATGGTGACAAGATATTCAGCACACAGATAAAAACATGACCCTGTGCTGCAACGAACTTCACGCCTGGATTATGAAGCACTTCTAGTGTTACCAATTTAGTGCTTTTGGCACTTAATTCACCGTGTTCCTTGTTTTGGTAAGGCGCAAAAGCGTTAAATAAACCTGGGCGGACTTAAAAATTGGGGCCATTTTGGGGCGTGTTTTTGACCATTTCCAGTACCTTTTTGTGTCTTATGGCCATTTTTTTTTTGCTTTGATTTTGCTATTTAAAAAAATATCGCCTTTTTAACAGCACGACACCTCATCTTGTAGCCCACTGGACTTATTAGATGCACCCCTATTCGCTGTAGCCAGGGGATCGACCTGCATGGGGCCTCTCAGCCAGCAATTGAGTTCCTTTGATTTATGAACCACATCAACATGGGCCAACTATTCAATTACATGTTGAGTATTTAAGAATCATGTCATCGAAAAAAACTGCCGTAAAAATTTCATCTGGTCGCCGAAAACGTTCTCGAATTTGTCCAAATTAAATTCGCATCTGTCAAAGGAATAAACGAATCAACTGGCGGGCAGCAAGTAGGATAGAGGAAAGAAATTCATATTATAATGTTTCTTCTAGTTGCAAAAAAGAAATTTGAAATAAAATGTACACCATATGGTTTCATTGCCTTTTCAGAATTTGAATATATGGTTTTAATTAAAGTGAATGCTGTGTTACCTCCCTTGGTTACAAAGCCAGCAGAATTATGCACACGCAGACTTGCAATGAAGGCGCTTTGTGAAGTGTGATGTTTACCAAATTATTCTTAAAGACCAATTCTCTGGTGCAGAAAATTCTATTCCCACTTGATGCACTTCTATTGTTACTTCATGCTAGACTGAATTATGCATTCTGAATAATTATGAGACTATTTTATGTGTCAGACAATTGTGTATATATCTCTTTTAGACCCGGTGTTCTCAAACCTTTTCTTCCAGCGTACTCATTCGTCCGGCTAAAGTGTTGGCGTAAAATATATGGATACTATATTACAGACAACAGTTATGTAGTATTTGGTTTAATTAAATGTTGCATTTTAATGGAATGGATTGGCTTATCTTTATCTAACAAATAACCCAACTGTAGGTATAATTTCAGATAGACTTATCATTCAGTTGATTGTTTACTTGAAGAATTCAGTGTTTTTAAAAACCTCGCATACCTCCGTAATTTCTTTGGTGTGCCCCTAGCCGCACGTTTATGTCGGTTTAAAAAGCCTTGTGTTAGACAACGGTGTATTTCCTTCTGTTAGAAATATATCATTTTTGTTATGAGAGGCCGTATGCGCTTCCTAAAAAAAAAAAAGGAGAAAAAACGATTGATGTCGATGATTGCTATTTCAGCATGTGACAAACCGACTCGTAGGCAAGCAGGGTATTAAACAAAAAAGGGTCGATTTATAAACTAATAGAGCAAAAATAAAAAAAATAAACCAAACAAAATACAGGTCTGGTAGGTAAATCAATAGAAACTCATATTAAAATTTGGTAGCATGTCGTGTACGGGTGATCAGTTCAAGTTCAATTGGAAAAAAGAATGATCAATGAATAAAATAATTCTCTCGCCTTTCGTTGGGCAAATGAATTTTCAAAAAACAAGCGTGAATGTTGCTGGATTCGAACTTAGCATTAACATACAATGCTAATTGAACCTTCGACTGAAAACCTATTCAGGGGGCGAATTTTCAAAAAACAATAAGTTTTTTCTAGGCATAATATGGAGTAAATTTTAATGCAGCTTCATTGATGCGACCTATATGCAGGATATATGCATAGTTAGCAAGCCAGCTAGATTAACTTTAGAACTGAGGAAACCTATATTGACAATTTTGATGATTGTTTTAATCGATGGTTACTAACAAGCAATTGAATGTCATCTGCATATGTCTTGATGACTGCATTTCAGCCACTTAGCTCTTAATGAGTCGCCATTCCATATACAGCTAAAATAATCGAATGACGCGTAAAAAAACACAATATCTACATCATTCAGTGAAAGTTCGTTGTATCTACGTTAAATCGGGTTAAATCGTCACTCTGCAGAAATGGAAGAAATATTGTATTGTTTTTTCTTTGTCATTATTTACCATGAAAAACATTGAGAGGCGTTAAATTCGTGTTTGGGCGATAGGGTAGGGACAGCCTTAGGGTTCCTGGTGCCCCGGACAAGCTGAACTTCGGCGCCCCCAAAAGTATTTTTGTCAGATATTCATGCGAAATCTAACTCCACATTATGACGTTGGATCTTGCATTGCAACTGCATCACTCAGAACTGAAGCCATGACCACCTTCGACTACAAAGGACCAACATTACCCCCCATATATATATATATATATATATATATATATATATATATATATATATATATATATATATATATATAGTCAGTTGGTAACCAGGGTCATGAACACACAGAGATGATAATACATACATCAACCTATTTACAGCACCTTACACGATGGCTCTGATATCAGAAAGACTGCACATATCTATGCCTGCACCTTCTAACAATGTAGATCTATAACCGTTGATGATGTAATTCCAATACATGTCCGGATATTATATAATTATAATAAAGATTCCATACTTACTATATACTCTTGTTCTGTCTAGATTTGAATAGTAAACACAAACAACACACATATATATATATGTATATATTGAATGGCTTAAAGAAGAATAATATTTAGACCTTCAGCCAATATTTTCACACCGTATCTTGTACAAACAGTGTTTTAACCTTTATCGACAGGAATGATGAACAAAGCTTTTCTTATCTTGATATCAGAGCTGTTCTCGACTTCTCCCTAGGGTATATGAAATGGTTTTTCCATCTTTGTATGTGTTCTGGTGTTCATCTGTGGGTGGCCGTTTCTCACAGCCATTAGTATTGAATGACCCTAACAGTCGAGCGTTGGATTTGAAATATCTACCAATCCATCTATGTCCATCAATAAGCCCATAGCCTAATGATGGAAAAGTATGTATTTTATACTAGGAATATTTTTCATCACAACCCCCTTCCTTACCAATGCACTTGATCCAGTGGTGAATATCAATAAAATACATCGGACATTTTCCAGTTAAATTTTCATAGGTTACTGGTCCAACCTTGTGTGTGTGTGTGTGGGGGGGTGCGTATGTGTGAATGGCTGGCTTGGCTTGACTTCGTGAACGAAGATATTGGGAAGGATCTCCACGACGATAGGACCTTGGACTTGTAGATGTAAGAATCCATTTCTGTAGGTATCATGAAACACACATCTATATATACGCATAACGCGCGCACACACTCACACACACACATACAATCGTACCTTGCACGTCAATACAAAGGCTTGTAAAATACTTGGTGCACATATATTTTATTAAAACTTCGTATTTTCGTCTCTTACAAGGTTTGTCTTGAAAGTATCCAGCCATTTCGAATGCCTCGGGAACTAGTTGCATGGTATCGCTGTAACTTTGCTACTTGATAACCGAGGGGACTTTGGTGCACATGCATGAATTGACAATCTCTCACAGGGTTACTCAGTTGGCAGTGAAAAGACATTTGATGAGTTTTTGTACTCTGTAACCCTTGCATTCATTCACAATGATAAATCTGCAATGAACAGGCTTGCTCTTTCTTCGTCTCTTGCAGGGTTTCTTTTGACAAAACATCTCATTACCCCAGCCTGTCAACACCCTCCTCCTTCATACAGTCTACATTTTGCTCCCAGCTACTTCTGGCTTTTTGCTGTGGAAGGTGGTGTTGGCTCAGATCGTGGATGAGTTTAAGACCGCTACGAAGCAGCTGATGGCGATTCCGAAAGAGGACACTGCAGACTGTATTGGAAGTATTAAAAGTGGAATGGATGCTGAAATAAGTGTGTAAGGGCTCCAAGAGGGCACTTTTAGGAGATTTTGAGCACCATTTCCCTCGGTATGCTATTTATTCGTCAATATCAAATAGTTGGATACTTTCCGGACATACATCATATAACTGCAAACAAAGGCGTGTATCTTCGAAATCATGAATACGTTTCTGAGTTTTCGTGTATGATGCATGTACAAGAGAGAAAATTTAAACTAAACAAGCATGACTAGGGTGAAAAGCCAATCCTACTTCCATTTCGACTGAAGATGATTATGGCAACTTTTGTACTTCATACATAACAAATAAATTCGTAGATATTATAAGACTTTTTGTCTCAATGATTTTGTTAATTTTTCAAATTTTATTCTTGGATGAAGTATAGCAACATCAGCATTAATTTTGACTACTTTTTACCCTCATCCCTAAAAATTGAAAAATTAACAATATCGTTGTATTAAAAGTTTGCTAGGTCTCAATTGTAAACTTCATCGACGTATTATATCGGTTGTAAGATGTTTGGTTTAAGGGGCAAAATCAGCTTCCGTTTAACTATAATGTCTCCGTAACTGAACAGTTAAAAGTGGCCAGGAGGCATGAGTTAGATTCTCCCCATGGGCTTACTCTTTATTTTCCGATTGTGCTGTTTAATCGTTGCCGTAGGAATACGGTCCGATTCAAAGTCGCGATAAAAAGCGACTGAAAGTTAGGACGAAGAGAAAAACTATCCAAAATTAATAATTGTTTATCTCAACTGGTAGGAGAGCCGTCTAGCAATCGCTCGGTTGTGATTTCAGAGTACGGTAGAGAAATGTTAATTTTTCAAGTTAGTTTGGTTTAACGTGATGGTATAGACAAACAGTTGAGTGTTTATTCCCCTAAATTTGATGAGGATTGTTCTTGTTCTTGTTACGGGGGAATGAAGTAAACTCCGACTCGGACTGGAGTTTGACAAACAAATTACGCATACTTTTTTTTTCTCTCTCTCTCTAATTCTCTTTTACCGGAGTCGTGGCACACACTCTGGGAATCACTGGCGTAAGGAATTAAAAAAAAACAACTGAAAGAATGCAATGTAAAGGGAGAGTTTGATGAGAAGGGGACAGGGTAGGGGCCGTATCCCACCTTATGTAAGTAGCATGATTGAATAGTTTGCTCGCCTCCGCCCTCACTTGCATTTTGACTCTCACTTTCTATGCCCCCTTCCATGTCTTATTCTCTCGCCCTCTCCTTCCATTTCTCTGGGTGTCTTTCTTTTTTCTTTCAATCTCCTCTTCTCAATTTTGACTTCAATCCTTCTCCCTATTTCCCCCCTTAAAATCGTTTTCTTCACTTTCTCATTTCACTGTCTTTATAGACTTTCTCTTAAATCTCCAACTTTTTCTCTCCCTTTCTTTTTTATAAGGATTTCTTGCTTTCTCTCTTCCTTCACCGTTCCTCACTTTTGATTTTGCTGGTCTGCTCTTTTTAACTTCTTAATCTTTCTTTCTTTCTTCCTTTCTTTCTTTATTTCTTTCTTTCTTTCTTTCTTTCTCTTTTTCTTTCTTTCTCAAAACTCTCTTCCTCAACTCTGCTTTTCCCTGTTTCAACCTTCTCTCTCTTTATCTCTATCTCTCTCCTTTTCTGTCTTTCTGTACTTATATATTCCTCTCTCTCTCTTATTTCACTATTCCTTTTCTATGTATTTTACTACTCGATTTCCCTCTATGAATATTTCTTTCTAGTTCTCTCTCGGCATCTTACTCTCCATCTAACTCTCTGTATCTTTCAGTCTATTTCACTCTCTATCTTTCTCTCTCTATAATTTTCCTTCTATTTCTATCTGTGTAGCTTTCTCTCCATTTCTCTCTTTATATATATCTATCTATCCTTTTCTCTCTGTATTTTCCTCTATTTCTGCCTCTGAGTTTTTTTCCCCTTTTTCACTCTTTGTTTCTCGTTCCGTACTTTTCCTTATATCTCCTCTCCCATTTCTCAATCCTCTTTGAAGAAAAAAAAAAGCTTTATTCTATGTCCGATCTATCTATACGTATTGCTCTTGTCTTTCAACCTTCTCTCTATATCACACTTCCTTTTCTTCCTTTTGCTTAAAATTCATGAGCCCCCCCCCTTCTAAGCCATATCTCTCACAGTACCCAACCTACTTGGAGAAATCAACTCTAATACATCCTTCTCAACTAATCCCCAACCCCCACCACGACATCCATAAAAACTCATTCACTAATGCTCGACCCCCGGAAAAAAATTGCCCAGACAAAACTAGTCGATAAAAGCCAGTTGTTTCTGTACGGCGGGAGGAATTACGTACTCGGGAACAGCCAAACCCGGATGCTGCTGCTGATGCTGATGCTTTCCAAGCACCGATGCTCTCTTTGCCAATTTTACTTGGGAGTGGTAGAAGACGAGGAGAGAGAGCGAAAGAGAGAGTAAGTGAAGTAGAGAAGGGGAAAAGCAGTTTAGAGAGAGAAGAAAAAAGAGTGGGAGGTGAATGTCCTTTCGTTTTAGTCAAGTCTAGGTCTTTTTTTCATTATTATTATTGTTGTGCAACCTTTTTCCCCTTTTTTCTTTTCAACTCATTTGAAGTGAGTGGGTGAGAATTTAAAAAAAGAAAGAGAGTATGATTATTTCCTGTTTTCCTTCCTCCTTTTTTTTTCTATCTGTCTATCTATCAATCTAATTCAGCAGTTAGTTAAGTAACAAGCTCTGGACACTGGGTTCGATTCTTCTTAAGTTTGGGCCTACAGCTTCGAATTGGGATCTCAGAGAGGGAGAGGGGGGGGGAGAGAAATTGATAATATGAGAGCACATATTGTCAAGTCTTATTTTTCTTTCTATTTCTTTAATGTATTTCTGTGGTATGGTGCTTGTCAACGCACACAACACACACACACACACACACACACACGCATATATATATATATATATATATATATATATATATATATATATATAGACCACGAAATTTGGTCCCTAAGAGCGTTCGTTTTAAAGTTCAAAAGTTCAACATTGTATATTTGCATTTATAAATGGAAACTAAGTGCAAATTGCAGGAACTATCTTTTAATATACTAAAGTATTAAAAGTTCTTATTGATTGCTGGACAGGGCCGGCTCGCCGATTGGGTAAACCCAGGCGGTCACTTGGAGCGCAAAGATCATATAGGTACACTCCTAACTGAATAAAAAAACCCAAAACAAAACAAAACAAAAAAAAAAAAACCCAAAAGACAACAGAGGTAGCAAATTTTTGGTCTTGCCAAGAGCTCATGAGACACTTGCACAAATTTGAAGACTCATGTAGGACTCATGGAATCCTTGCGCCGGCCGTAGTGCTGGACTTGGGATTAGCGTCATCATAGAAAAACTAGGGCTGTTTTCATTTCCTTCTCATATAGAGTAAGTTTTTTAGTCTTCATGTATTCAAAGCATTTCTTTGCTGTTTCAAGTGTTCCTATTTAACCGAAACCCCGAACAGGATGTTACATCAGGTCGGTTTAATGTGGGGATACCACACATGCGAACGAGTGGATAGAAGCGCCTAAAAATGTCACTTCAGTCCTCGCAACTATTGTTGCAAGTACTGAGGAGCGCTGGTCTTCTGATCTCAGGACCAGTCGTTAATTATGAAAAATCAGCATTGAAAAATATTTTACTCTAGATTATAGTCGTGAAAAAATATTACAGATATAATTGAATTTCTATGAGACTATTTTCTCAGAAAATTGTTTCAGTCGAAGCAAACCTTTTTAACTATTACTAATGTGGTGAGTTCAAATTTCACTTGGTGCTCTACAATTGTACTCTTGTGCAAGACTGAACCAACACCGTAAAGACCAATTAATTTAATATGAACGTTGGGCTTAAGTAGTACTAGAAATAGAAGCGTTCTTAAACCCAGTTAGACAGTGTCGTCATTTCGTGAGTTCGATAAATCGAGGCGAAACTTGGAATATGAGAACGATATCGATGTAACCATTCTGATGCTGAGTCTTAGATCATTTTGAATGATTTGTTCGACTTTTTGAACCTTCTTACCGGTTTCTTGACGCAAAAGATGATGAACGTTTTGTACCAACGTTCATCATCTTCAACATTCTCTCGACTTTCACAAAATCTTTAGTGTCACTCGGACATACGTGCACGTGATTTACAGTCTTCCCCATAAATTTCAATCAACTCACGAAAAAATGCGGTAGCCATTTAGTTCAGCTTCGCCAAAAAATTCAAAACGATGCTTTTTTCGGTTTTGGAACTGATCATTTTACAACACGTCAGAGAACATACTTACTTCAAACAATTCGTAACAGCAAACAAGAGAAGCGAGTGGATTGAAAAATCCAGTGGTTGTTTATGCTTGCCAATTGGTCAATGTATACCAGGTGGTTCACACATATGCCCTGTCGTTCGATGTACAGTCTCGTAATTTCATAGGCACACTTCGTAGAAAGAATTATTTTTTCAACTGCTTTAAAAAAAAAAAATGATTCATCACGTTTATCATGCATTTCGGTCTGTTCGTATTTCTTTTTTAGGACAGGAACTTATTTGTTTAGACTCATGCATTTCTGGCGCTGATTTTTCATTTTGTGCGTCTGTTCATTATTTTGTTAATGATGACAGCTTTGGAGAATATACTGCAAGACCATCAAAATGAATCCAGGTACTAAACTGCTTCCACTTTACCGGTTTCATGAATGGAAGGGCGACCAGCTGTATAGGTAGAGCATCGGGACGAGTTGCTCTGGGTGGTATTCATGAGTAAAAAAAAATGAATGAATAAAACTTGAAAAATTAGAATGACAATATCGTTGTAAAACATACTTCAGAGGTTTGAAAGATCAGCACGTCAAAATATTAGCAAAATAAAGCTCACTAATCTATCAAATACTCACAAGAATGAATATATATCTGTACTGAACTAAGCTCAATTTGGCTACCAGGCTATATGAAGATGTGAAGATTGTATCGTGCCAATCTTTTACGAGAAGGGTGTGACTAGCTCTTGAATATCAGCATTTGAGACCTTGGCTTTTACCAGGGATCGCAAAATTAGAAATATATGTAAATATATACATATATATATATATATATATATATATATATATATATATATATATATATATATATATATATATATATATATATATATGTGTGTGTGTGTGTGTATATATATATATATATATATATATTTACATATATTTCTAATTTGTAAAAATAAAAAACAAAGAGATAGAAAACACATTTTATCCATTGTAAATGTTTGATAACAGAGCTCAATATCTAACACTGTAAATAGAGTTATAAATATGTAAAAATAAGAATTACAAGGATATATACCCGGTGATGTTAACATTTCATTCTTAACGCACTCATCAGCAACCAGCAATATGTATATATGTACATATATATTCTTTCTCATACATATATATATATATATATATATATAGAGAGAGAGAGAGAGAGAGAGAGACACAAAGAGAGAGAGAATGTGTGTGTAAAATGTAAACTTGGTTAAAATGTGGTTGAAGTTTAAGCCGAAAAGAATTAGATGTTACGATATTGACGTACCTCCCCACACTATGCTCTAATAACTGTCACCATTGAGCGCAATCATTAACGACTTGTAGGAACCATTTAATATGGAAGGAAAAGGTGATAAACTTGGGATTCCATAGGCATGGTCCGAGAGATGGAAGCGCTTGCAAAGTTCAGCGCAGAGGTCAGGGGGAAACAATCCCCAGAACATACAGATGCAAGCACTGGACGTGACATACGAATGAGGGTGCGCTTGCTTCTCTTGAACTGGAATCGATAACATTCTAAAACACAACAGATACTCGAGGAAGGCTGATGAGTACATACTAGTCAAAAATAAATAGTGTTTGACGATACTTCGTTTAATAAGAACTCATGGTAACCTTTCAACTACTAATACAACTAGTATGTGTTTATACATAACAATAAAATGAAGTATGGTAGCGCTGAATGATAGGAAGAAATAATAAGTTCATATGGTTAAAATTGATCCTCTGCTGGCTCTGGTAACTCGATTGGTAGAGCAGCCATCGTGTAAAGGTAAGTTAACAGGAAGGCGAGTTCGAGTCGTACCGGGAGAGTATTATTTTTTCTGGTCCGCAGAATGGTCGTCTGATCAGTTGAGTTGAATAGCAAATGAAATTCCAGATGAAAGATTTACTCGTGAAAAATTAATAACGGGTGACAATGCTCCATCTTTAACAAATACAATCAAGACTTGGTATTTCTCTTAGTTGAGTTACTTTACAACTCCCCGAGAGCTCATACTTTATTTCCAATCTGCGCAGCTTACGCACTGTCGTAGAATGACGGTCTGAAATTAAGATGAAAGAAATATTAGTACAAATGTGGTTGACAATTCATCATCTAATGAAGATGCAGAATAATATTATAATCATTTCACTTCATTTAAAAGAGCAAACAATAAGGAAAAATTATTCTCATCTTTAAAAAATGCTGGTTGTAACGAGGTTGCAATTGCAAGATTATGATCATCATTGGCATCATCACCATCATCAGCGTCATCGTCATCACCAGCACCAGCATCATCATCATTCCCATCATCATCTTCATCATTAGAAAAGTGTTGAAATATGCAAATCGAAGATCAGTTTTCACTACCCTTTTCAATTTCTCATCTGAAATTCATATTTGTCAAAAAAAGATTTTTAAAAAGTTTCACACCTCGGTGGGTTTCACATATCTGAAGTGCTTGAAAATCCTCGCAATCTTGTGAATCGTTCATAAATTTTACGATGTCATTCATTTGATCAATTCTGACTAGTTTTTATTCCGTCTTATTTTTTTTTTTATCGCAATGCACAGGTGGTTTTATATGTTACGACATATTAAGTACGCAGCATGAATCGGGAAAAGGGAAAAAAAGTTGCCTTCGTGAGCTTAAAAAATTAGCAACTGTTTCCTCTGTTAAAGAAAAACAACCTTTCCACTTGTCCTCAAGGTGTCGTGGGGAGATGGAGTCGGCAGTTGCATTATTTTATGAGTCTTACAAAAAAAAATCTCCTTTTTTAAAATTGTATTTTAGAGCAATTTAATGCAATCCACTTCCGGCTATCCCCGTTAACTGTACATTTGGGGAACACGTTCTGTACTCTGTCCATTGCCCGCCTCTCACGTCTCTGGACTAGGGGGTTGAATCCAGAGTTATCCGTCTTCAAGACAGCTTGCCAACCAAGACCGAAGAGGCTTAGGCAGTTTGCGTTTATTTTTCACTAATTCCTTGGGAAAGGTATAAATAAATCTCTACCTCCAGTTATGGGCAAATGGCAGGACATACTTTTCTTTAGAGACCTTTTGTTAAGGAGCATCCCCAATTCAGTACCTTGGAAAAAAACTTTCTCACTGGTGTCTTATCCAAAAGGTCATTCATTTTCACTGCCCATTATTCCAATGAATAATGAAAGAATATTGCCAAAAATATCAATGTTCTAATATTTTAGAAGGTCAAAACAATTCCTCATTTGTTGTAGCGAACACGTAATAACACACTGTGAATATAAAATCAACAATAACGAATTGAATTAAGGAAGAAAATTATAAGCGATGATCTGAGAGCCTGTCTGCAATTCATGTGCGTCGTTTTGCCATTTCAGCCATCAAAACACCAAGTGGATTCTTCGGACAAATCAGATCATAAACTCGGTCACTATATTTTGATATTAGAAACCGTCAATCAAAACTGTCACCAAAACTGCCAACATAGATTTCTTCTGTTTCTGAGTCGGTTCGGTTGACTGGCTGGCTTTGAGTGTATCACGCGTACAGACCGCACCAATGGAGCTAGAAGACTGAAAATTTGAACAGTTATCCCTTATCACGTCTAGGAAAAACGTTTCAAAATGTTTATGCTAAATTGATCCCTTAGTTTGTGTCCAGCAGAATTTTGAAAAATTAAAAAAAACGAACAACTTTTTTTTCAGTGATGACTGGCCACCAAAAGGCGAGAGAGGTAACTTATCCATTGATCCAATTCAATTATACGATCACCCCCAACACAGCATGCTGCCAAAAAACGTTGGTCATATGACGGTTTCATAGAATGACTAACCAGACCAGTCATGGAGCAACTGTAGCCATCGAAGGTGGAGGAGAATTCTATCCCCATTCTTTTTTTCATTTTTTATATGTGCATGTGTCAGTGTGTTCAAGCGCTCCTGGCCATACCGTTTTGTCTACAGAGTTGAAAATCGGTATCAGCACTCCACATGAATCCTTTAAAAAATTTTGAAAATCGCTTTCTTGACCATTTTTGGATCTTATTTTGACGGGTATAGCTTATTACTAAAATCTAGTTCTCCAGAATTTAGATGTTTCTATATGTTTTTTTAAACACTATTTTAGATGTATTCCGATGAAAAACGCCAGCGATATCTTACAGTTTATTCTGACCATATTTATTCTTCGATGGGATCTTTTTACACGACTTCATATATTTCATTTTTATTTTTAGATGAAGTCTAGATGAACCATTATTATTATTTTGAATACTATTTCACTTCATTTTGATCTTTGTTGGTTTTTCAAAAAATATTTCGACTGTGTACAAAAAGGAGGGATTAATCATCATTGTGTATGTTTTGAAGAAACATTTGACCCAAATGTTTGCGTTTCGTAATTACATCTTCTAGTAGGAATTTCCGAGTTTCATTGCATATTTTTTTACACCGGATATATGGGGCCGGGAAAGAATGATAGCGGAAGTTCTATGTACAGCATTTTTAACAAACCACAAACATAAGAAATGCTTGGTGGCTGAGGTAATTGAAGTGATTGCGTATTTTCAACCGGTGCAAGTAGTCGATGTTTGAAAGTTTTCCAATGCAGATAAAACCACCCTACTTGGAAGATAGGGACAATGCTGAATAATTGGTGAAATTTATTTATTTTTGCGAAAAAAAAGTTCGATTTCACTCCGATTACATAAACATTCGATCGTGAAAAATAATTGCTTTTATCCTTTATCGTAAAAAATGATTGTTTCATGTCTTTGTTTAGACTAGATAAACTTTTGATCAAATTAAAACAATGCATTCTTTTTTTTGCGAAAAAGTTAGAACTACACATTTACTTTTTTTGCCGACGAGTTTGATTTCACAAACTTTTGATTGTAAAAAGATTGCTTTATATCCTTGTTTTGATTGAATTAACTTTTGATGAAATCAAAACTAATCTTGGTCAGGTGGATTCACGCCTCTCTCAAGGGCATAAGTGCAAAGTGAACGCAGACTGCCAGGGCTGGAATTTGAACTCGGTTTGCCGAATCCACACCTATACTAACACATACATGTTTAGAGGTATCCTCCGTCTTTTATAACTTCACTTTACGCCATTTTTTCGATTTAACAAAAAATAAGACGAAAAGCGAAAATTGCATTCAGCATTTATTTTGTAGCGAGCCGTTACAGAGGCAGTGCCCATCGTCTTCAGCCCTATCCAACACTTCTGTCTCCAGTACATATCACCACCCCAATTTCCGACGACTCAGCATAACGTACAATCATCACTTTTTTTTTGGAGTTGGGTTCTTGGAACGCTCAAAAGATGTCCATAATAAATTGCCGGTAATTGCTTTTTTGCTTTACGAAATTTCGAATTACGGAAGGTGCTTATAGGAATGGTTTAATGCCAAGTCTCTACCCGGTCCACAGAGCATACAACAATAGAATGTTTAGGTTCGAGGTGAGAGGAGGACAACGGAAGACCTAGATTCAAGGTATGAATGAGAATTTAATATGAACTCAATATCCTGCGTCTCGAGGCCTTTCAGCTCGCAGCTGACCATTCACTCTACCCCACCTGCTGCACCCTCGATGGTACAAGCGGAAGGATGATGATGATAACGATGATGCTCATTCTCTACTTTCGAATAACGGGGGAAACATACTCTGCGAACTTATATGCATATACTCGTATCATCAATCCTTTTCCCACCGATTCTCAACGCAACGTCTTGTCTTAACTCCCCTATCTTGACCAATACAGTACAGTACAATACAGTCTACAACCGATACACTGAACGGCAAGCATCAAACAACATTGAGGTTGCCTTTGACGAGATGTGAAGCTACTCTAGGCAACTTGAGAGCAGTCAGCGAGTAAAAAACCTCTGCCAACGCTTTATACTACGAATTCAATGAAAATCAGTTCGAATGGTGCAAATATATATTCATATACATATGATTATAAATTGCTTTATATTATATAGAAACTTCAATTTGAAATGATGTGCCATTATACGAATAATGTATTACATAACTGTCGCGTTGAAAGAAACGAATAGAGCAGATATAGACCGAAGAATAAACGAGATGAGCAGTTGGACTAAAAGCAGTTGTTAGGGCTCTTGCATTACCGGCGGTTTTTTTTAGCTCAATGGTAAGTGTAACGCCCCGTTGAAACGGCTACCCTATCGGTCGCAGGTTCTTACAGCATCCTCCATTTTCTCTAATTTTATACTCTATATATCTTGTCTAAGCTAAGTGATACAATAACAGCGTATGACGTATGAAGTCTCCACATAATATAACGCAATTTATAATCATTTTGTTGGATCATTATATACTCATTTATTTATGCATGTAAATATTTGTATTAAATATACCACAGTAAAGAAACTTTTTCATATATATATATATATATATCGTTTGATAGTTTGTGACCTCTAAAAACGACTGGAGCAGACTTGATCTCATCTGAACTGAAAACGATTTCCTCAAGAACTTTCAATTCATTGCTGTTCGGAAGAAATTAGTTCCCATGAAATTTACGCAAAGCAAATATTTCAATTTTTGTTTGCTTTATGAAAAATAAATTTGATTTTTTCTTCAACTTCATTTTTTCTTTTGAATATATTACTGAGAACTTCACGGTACCTGTAGCCCAGGGGCCTACGAAGTTTTTATTCGACATTGAGTGAAAATGGAAATCTCTGTGGGGAAAGCCATAAGTTGCAGGGATCCAAATCTGGACTGTTGTGGGGTGAGGGTCTGACAGACCTGGGTGATGTGAAACCTGCGCAAGACCTGAACGGACCGCTCGATGATAGTGAATGCGACAGTATCACAGCACACATGCTCACTTGATAGCGTCTCACTCTCGACTGCGTAACACCACGGAAGAATGACCGTTCATGCATGTGAACTGAGGACCTCCTAGATTTTTTCTGTGAAGTGACAGATCTCCTACATTTCTTCGTTAGTCGAGGCTAATGCGTATTCTACAAATCTCCGAATATGAATATTCTTATTATCGCTTCATTCATCGATGATAACAAAAGGATTAAATCTGCGATTGTCTTTTTGTCATTTTTTTGATATCTAAAGAAAATAAACTAGGGCAGTGTCCATTCTAAAGGTGTGCAGACTATCTGCCAAATGTCAACCTCGTACAATTGCCAATTGCCAAATAAACATACACATACCTACAGATGGGCATTTCTTCAATTGTCGACAGCTAAAGATTTGAAATTTTCACCTACTTGAAAAAAAAAAAATTTATTCAAAATAGTTGAAAAATGAAGGTTATCTGCAATTTTGTGATTAAGCTTTTTCATTATTCTGCAAATAATTTGGAATGTTATCCTGATCTTCGTTGTTTTTATTTCAGGAACACATCGGCTAGAAAGTCGTGTTAAAAAACAACAAAAATAGAGAAAATAATCCAGATCAGTTATTCCTTGGATGATGATGATGATAATAATAATAATAATAATAATAATAATAATAATAATAATAATAATAATAATAATAATAATAATGATAATAATAATAATAATGACACAAATTCTAAGTTTAATATGATAATTGCACCAGGTTTTACATCGTTTTTCCTCTCACGTGGCACGACATTTCATCGGACAGCGTTTCATCGAAAGTGCCGAATATACACAAACACACACTTATACGCATACATACATGTGTGTGTGTGAGTGTGTGAGTATATGTGGCATGTATGCTTAAGCGCATGTGTATGCATATCTGGCCAGGGTGTGCAGGCGTGGATGTGAGTATGTGGTATGTGTGTACACAGTAAGTGTGTGTGTCATGTGTGTATGTTGTATTTGCATGCACGTTTGTATGTGTGTATATGTATATGTATTTTCCATTTTCGATGAAGCATTGTTCGATAAGAAGTCCTGATACCCTAAAATCATCGTCACAAATTACTATCACGGTCATTAAAATGGCTTCTCCAATTATCAAGGCCATTTCTCCGTTCCAGCTACCTATTGAAAATTGGTCGATATACGAAAATTTGAAAGAGAGAGAGAGAGAGAGAGAGAGAGAGAGAGAGAGACAGACAGACAGACAGACAGACAGACAGACAGAGACAGAGACAGAGACAGAGAGAGACAGAGACAGAGAGAGAGAGAGAGGGAGAGAGAGAGAGAGAGAGAAGCACAGCAAGAAGGTGATAAAAAATAAAGAAACGAATAAGACAGAGTGATAAAAAAGAAAGAAAGAGAAAGAAAATAGAGAAATAAGGTAAAGAAAGAAAGAATAAGACAAAGTGATGAAGTAAGAAATGAAAAAGTAAAAGAAGAGAAAGAAAGAAAAGAATGGAGCAATAAGGAAGGGGTGAAGGCAGAAAGAAAGAAAGAAAGAAAGAAAGCAAGAAAGAAAGGAAAGGGAAAATGATAGGACAATAATAAGGTGATAATAAAACAAAAGAAAGAAAGAATTAAGAAAAAAATACGGAAATAGGAACGTGACAATGAAAAAAGTAAAGGAAGAAGGGAGGAAAGAAAGAAAGAAAGAAAGAAAGAAAGAAAGAAAGAAGTATAGAAAGAAAATTACAGATACATAACAGGCATGTATGCACACACAACACACACACATACGCATACAAAATTCTTTGCCTCATTTTCTCTCTCTCTTACACACTCACACGTGCATAGACAGACACACGCTCACACATACACAAGTATATATATATATATATATATATATATATATATATATATATATATATATTCGCACACATATCTACATATACGCACAAATACACATAATCATGTACCAACGCAATCCTCAATACGAACACTCAATGAAATAAACAAATAGGTCAGTAGAGAGAGAGAGAGAAAATGGTGAGTACTCTTCACTTTTTAAAAAACATACAAAAAAGTGTTGATAATAATACTAATACTAATACTACTACCACTAATAATAATGATAATAATAATAATGATAATGATACTACTACTAATAATAATTTGAGAAGAAAGAGAGAAAGAAGAAAAAAGAAAGGAGAGAAGATGAAAGAGAAAGAAAGAAAGAACGATATATTTTTTCGGCGAGGCAGCAGGTTTGCTGGTTGAGAGCGCAGTATGGTAAGATTTCACGTACTCAGCACGGCCGGCGGGCGATGGGTGGACCTTCGCACAATTATTGCTAATGTCAGTCAACCTCGATCGAAGTGGGCTGGTCCCGTAATCCGCTTCCCAAATCTATCAGCCCACTGTGAAAGCCCGGCCCCCAAGCGCCATTGGATTTCTGGTTTCAACGAACAGCAGCGCTGGGCAGAATTCGCGGCCTCTGATTGGTCGGTCGATTTATGCAGCAATATAAAACATCCTTCGCCGCCCCAAAGGTGGTTGGCAAAAGCCTTAATTCGGCTTTCAAGTCCACGATTGTAGTCTCTGTATAAAATTTAGGATACCTTGTGCTGTCTGCCTTGCTAGGTTGCGGCACAAGCGCACATCCTTGGAGGTTTCCTTCTTATTCCGGGTAGGAGCCCCTATTTTATAAAGAAACTTACTGAGAGCATAGCTGCGTCCTCGCAGTGGCTCACTGTATAGTAAACATCATGAATACATCCATTCGGTGGAGGATTTACTTCCTCGGGCTTTTATTAGCTGTCAGTACTGTTATGTCCCAGGAAAATGAAGTAGAAAAAGGTGAGTTGCGGTTTCTCTTTTATTTTGGCCTTTTTTAATCAATATTAAAAAGTAGAAAATGAGAGAAAAAAAAAAGAGTGAAAGAAAGAGAAAGAGAGAGGAAGAAGAAGCTAACATTAATTGGGTGTCTTAATTCTTTAAAACATATTACATGTTACAGACACATGCATGATTGCAAAAAAAACAACAACAAACAAAACAACCCTTATATATATATATATATATATATATATATATATATATATATATATATATATATATATATATGCTTGTATAATTACAAAATTACAAATATGCTCGGCTATGTTGACCTTGGTGTTTGAAAAAAGCAAAAAGAAGTTGAAAAAAAAATCAATAGAAATCTGAATTGTTACATCAGAAAAAAATATAATTGATCTAAAAAAAAAAAAGTGAAAAAAAAAAAAAATTGTTATTATCATTTTTTCCGGAAGTGTAAAACAAAAGAAAAAAATAATTTTCCTAATTGCAAAAAATCAAAAATACGGAGCAAACAATTGAATGATTGGAAGATTTGAAAATAATTCTAAATAGTCACATTTTTTCAAATTTTGTATGTTGGATTATTATTGATTCTCTGTTTTAACACAAGATAAAAATGAATCAGAAAATTCATTAAAACGTTACACCACCACTGTCTCACAATTGTTGCTACATTAAGTATTCATTATTTCATATGCAAATGTAACAGTCATTATGGGACAGAGGAAGTATACTTATTGACAACTGATGAAATTATAAATTCACTTAATATCAAATCAAATTGTGCAAATGGATTGTTATGAATCTCGAATGTGATGAATTAACTACTTTACTCTCTTTGTCGCCTGCAACCACCTCTTTCGCTGTTGTCCTTAGCTTGACCAATTTAGACATACCCACTCTTCTCTTCATTTACTTAATTGTTACGTCTATATATTATTTATTATTATTCATTTGCTGTTATCTCATTTGTTCTTTTTTCTTATGCGCCAACCTAAATTCTAAACTTGTTCATATTGCTTATGTCATACCACACACACACACACACACACACACACACACACACACACAATGTTAATCATAAGTGCACAATGAATGCAGCTTCAGATCTAAGGGAAATAACTCTTTAAAAATTATAATTGTAAAATGACTTCAGCTTTTTAGTATTTCTTTTATTCCGATTTTTGTTCTTTATTCTATTTTCATTCTTCATAACAAAAGCTATAAACTTGGCACTGTTCACAGTTGTCAATTAAAGTATTATGTACAGTATGATAGCCGTAATACAATTTTCATATGATATGTTACAGCACAGAATAATTACAACTGAGCAGCAAAGGTATCCCCTATTGAAGCAAAAAATAACTATTTTGAATTTCCACTTCAACTTGGATTTAGCTTGGATCAACAAAAACATAAGCCTTTCATTTAAAACGTAAACTTTTCTGAAGATGAGTTCTTCAAGAACAAATTAACAGAAATCATTTTTTTTCAATATTCATACAATTCGCCAACTTATAACCATATACAAAAATGTTTACTCACAAGGGCGTTTGGTAAATAAGCCACAATGATTGAAGCAATATATTTGTGTTGTTTCAAATGTTTTGAAAGTTGAATGATCATGTGAACGTGAATTAATTAAATCCATTTCGATTAGAAAGATTTAAAACGCATTTCTTCCCCTTTATCTTGGGTTTACAGAAATTGCAATGTGGTCCGTGTGTTTATAATAACTAACACATTTATGTGATTATATACGTGAGCATATAGTTAATCCCAGTCTCGTACTGGGACTGTTGTTTTTTAAGAACGCGTAGCGTCAATATCTGCAAAGAAATTCGGCAACCGTTCTTTAATCGGATTCAAACCCTGGGCAGTGGTATGATCAACAAATCTACTTCTGTTATGGTTATCTACTTGGTTTAGTCAGTAATGAGGAACCCAGTAAGGATCGAACTCAATACGCTTGCGAATCGGTCGGCGAGATGAGCTTGTTCATTATTGAGTTACGCAAGGCACCTCTCAGCTTAGTGCATACTAAGGCTGCAAGTGTAGGACACTCAGTGAGGGTCGAACTCACTACAATTATAACGTATCCCTGTTCTCGTTTGTGAGCAAATTAATGAATTAATTGAACTACGTGTGTTCGATAAGTCGTATAAACATTGAGTTTCATTTTAGAGATATGGTCGATATATTATTGATATGCATTATTATATTGCACTAAACCCCAAAATAGATAGATCTGGAAACAAAAACAAAAACAAAAAAAATATCGTTAATACTTATCATCAAATATATCATTAATTTTTGATTTTTAGTTGATTTTATCGGAACTAGTCAGACGGTCAGAGCGTCTTTCTACAGCCATCAGTGAACAATGAAATAAACAAAATCCTGGATGCGAGTCCGAATCTCGTAGAATGACGCTTTGATGGTGGAAGTAGTTGCGATAGAGAACAACTAAAATTGATAAAGGTAGAAAATTAATAATAGTTGACTATGCTTCATCTAACAAAAAATTCAAAATAGTATTATTATGGTAGATATACTTTTGACTTAGTAATGGGACAATTTATATATATATATATATATATATATATATATATGTGTGTGTGTGTGTGTGTGTGTGTGTGTGTGTGTGTGTGTGTGTGCAATAATATATATGCATGTATATATATATATATATATATATTTATGCTTACATACGCACACACACACACATATATATGTGTGTGTATATATATATATATATATCATTGTGTCATCCATATATATATATATATATATATATATATATATATATATATATATATATATATATATATATATTTTAATGATTGGGTTTTGCTGCTAGTGTTTTTTTTTCA
>OY735233.1:12629760-12724760 GCA_963457665.1 Thysanoteuthis rhombus
CAATAGCAGCTATATGAAGTTAGTTTAATAATATGGTTCAAAGGAAGAGGGAGTAAAGAAAGATAGCCAGATAAAAAGACTGGAAGAGAGAGGGGCGAAAATAAAGGTAGTTTAATGAGAGGATTGGAAGAGAAAGGGAAGAAAAGAAAGCTTGGTAGTTGAATGATAGGATAGGAAGGGAGAGGGGAAAAGAGGGCTAGTTTAATAAAAGGGTAGGAAGGGCAAGGGACTGATAGCTGCTAAATACTGTGTGACAGACATTGATTTTATTAAACACCTGATTTGAAAAACATTGAAATAAACTCGATTAAAACTAACCACTGAGTTGCAATCACTTGCAAGCGTAGAATCAAACGACTTCTAAATATAGCATAAACGGTGACTGAAAATTAGTTGTCTATTTAGAACTTCGAATTCGCCCCCATGATATACTTATCTTAAGTTTATGAAATTCGTGATAGCCAAGAAAAAATACTTATACATCAAATTATGTAGAATTGTTCGGGAGAAATTTTAAATGAGAGTTACTTCCCTTCGCTTATTGAATTCGGCCATTTATTTTTAATGTGATTCTATCGATGCATTACGAATGCACTCAAAATGAAACTTACTGAATCAGAAACTTCTTTTAAACAGAGTTATTTCCCTTCACATGGACTGAAGGTAGCCATTTTCCAATGTTACTGCACAATAATGGTTTCTAATACAGCTTACAATTTTAACGACTGGGAAAGACTGCATATTGACTATTTACAATGAAAAACAATACAGAAAAAGCCAGCAATAATATGACTTCGGGTTCAAAAAGTGTTTGCATTAAAGTCAGAGCTTGTAATGCTCTGTGTGTGGGGGGGGGGGGGGTCTGGGGCGCAATGTATCTGAAGAACCAAGAAAAATCCTTAAAATAATTCCCCCCAAAAGACGGAAAGTAATCTAAAAAATCTAAAATAATTTTGAAAGTGTAGCGCTGGGGTTACACCCTGCAAAACTGGTCTCCTACCTTTGTGTAAAAAGAAGGAAAATGTCTGAGGTTGCATTTTTATAAGATGATTACTACATTTTAATAGATTATTGATCTGTATTTACAAACTGTTATATTTTGCTTCATTAAAATTCTGTCTCGCTCACTTTATTACCCCCTCTCTAACTCCCTCTCTCTTCATCTGTCTTTCTCTTCGTACGTATGTGTCAGTGTGCCTTTTGTTTTCAAATATTGGGAGGGTAGGGAAAAACGTCGCGTGGCGTAGGAGATACGGTCAGTTTAGGGAGCAGGGTTGCCATTTTGTTATTTTTCAAGAACAAAATTGGGCAAGTTTCGTAATGAACAAAGCTGTTTGGTTCCAAAACCAAAAATTTGGTACTGAGAAGTATTTACAAAAGATGAAAATCACTTAGGATGATATGATACGACATAAATATATACGAACAATTAATTTGAAAAAAAAAAATGTGTATTTGAATCCATTTTTTCTGAAAGCTTAGTCTAATGATGGATTTTAAGTTATCTGATCATTTTGGAACTAAATCTACTTAGTTTGGTCCCAAAGACCATACATGTTTGGTCTTGTGGGGCAAAAGACGTCTGGCAACTCTCGTTTGATGGCCACTTTGGTCAGATTGAAGGTCGCGTAGGAAATGCGGTCACGTTGAAGGTCGCGTAAGAGTTATGATCACTTTGATGGTCGCGTAGGAGATGTGATCAGCTTCTTGGCTAGAAGTCGACCATGCAGTCAGCGCGTCCCTTGCCGCGAAAAAATACCCTTGTCCAGCAATATCAGTGACGTGCTGGTTTGTTCTCTTCAGGCTGTACGTACGATGACAGACTATACGCAGAGGGTGAGGTTTGGCACCCAGAAATATGTATCATCTGTCAGTGCATCAATGGAGAGGCGACCTGCAAACAGGAGGTCTGTCCCGAACCGAACTGTCTGGATGCAGTGGCAGTTGAAGGGAGTTGTTGCCCTGTCTGCCCCGGTAAGTTAGCAGCAGGTCCAAAAAAGAACAATACACACCTTCGCAATAAATTGGCTGTCGTGAAGCGTAGAAGAAATAGCATTTCAATCGAAGCAAACTATTACACTTCGTCTCTTTTGTTGCAACGTAAAAAGGTTCAATTTGAATAACTTCAGTGTTATTCATTTCCGAACATGAAAAGATGAAAATTAAATAATGTTTTATTTCATTTCATGAGATTTGATCATAAAAAAGAAAAAATAACTGATTCAGGTTAAATTCTGTTACATGCTACATGATTTCCTTGAAAAACATTCAACGGAATTATTATCCATTGATTGTTTTGAGGCGTTTTTCCCGTTTTCGTCATCTATTTTTCAACGTTTCGGCCTTTCTCAAGTGTTCTGTTTGTATTCTGTGACCTTCTGAGTATGTCACACAAAACGCAACAGACATCCGAGGAAAGCCAGAGAAGACAGCAGTGAAAATGATTACAAAAACGAGAAATTCCCACAGACTTATTGATATACCTACGTATGATAATAACGACACATCGTGTCAGAAATTGAGATAAAACTTCAAGTGAAATACTTGAGGATATCTCGTATTGATACTTTTTAATTAGTCTGTCTTCGTGATGTTCCTCTGTTCGTTCCACTGAACCAGTGCAAATGAATTTCAAAATCTGCCTTAATGAATTGATAAAGGGTTCGGTTCGAAATTCCTAGAACGTTACCGATTCCGATAGAGTCCTGAGAAAGACCAGTGTTTAACGGTTGAAACGTTTTAACTATAACAACACGACAAGGGCATTAGTTCGAACGTATTATTATTATCATTATCATTATTATTATTATTATTATTATTATTATTATTATTATTATTATTATTACGACGTTATTTCTGTACTGGTTACATTTTCCAATGTATACGGGTATGACGCTTGGGCTATATTTTCTTTGCGTTTTATTGAAGTAGATATATATGTCATTTTAGTGCAGAGTATATAGATACTGAAAAGGCTGTTTTTAAGAGATTTATATGAGTTACCTCTTTGCATTGTTAATTTTGGTAAATAAATCTTGAAATGACAAAAAATGAATAAAAGAAAGCTCTATTAAATAATCGTTACTCACTTATTTTATTGTTAAATTGCAAAATCTACCACTAACTAATCATCAAATACGCTTAGACATCATAAGCTTGAGAACAGAATAAACATCAAGGATTTATCATCATAGTACGATTGATAACAGTATGAAAAAACTATTTCCTTGCGTTTCCAAAGCCGATTTACTGTGATGGTGTAAATATGGTGGACCGATTGAAGGTGAACGCCACCTATCGGCCGAAGATAGCCGATTATGGCGTCTAAATTTTGACTGCTCTCTGCTTCCTCTCTGATTATCAAAGCCTCTGAACAGAAGACTCTTCCAGTCTGAAAAACTGTGCACGATCTATAAAAGCACCCTTCCTCCTGTAGTTTTCCTGTAGACATCGATCTTTATAACTGGTGACCACTGGCAAAACAAACCCCTGTTTTGTGCAGGACCCTGTGTGACAAGTCTATTTACTAAAAATTCCCCAAATCTGGACTCTTTTTTTCCAGCCACCTCCCATCCCTGTATCAGAAGATAAAACACTCATTCTACTATAGTGGATTTCGCTTAAGCGGAATACATCGGGACAACGAATTTTGGTCTCTATAAGCGGCCACTCCTTTTAAACATAAAAAGGACAATCTGATTGAAAAAAACAAACAAACAAAAAAAGCAAAAACAAAAAACAAAACAAAACGATCCTGTCCTTGCGCAATAGGTCTCCTAAGAGGTTATCTCTTGTAACCGATATTCCATTTAACCGGAATCCACTGAACTTGTTTTCCTACTGCATGCTCGTAGAGACCGTTCGGTCAAATTAGCTGCATCTGATTCCCTACGACCTCCATTAGCGCCACTATTGACCTTTCATTTTTTACTCTGCTTTCCGTGTGTGCAATTTTTTGCTTAACCCTTTTGAGACTCCAAGATTTATATGAATGCTGGGGAGTATATTTCCTGCAGATATCTATCAGAAGTCTATTAGGACGTATGTGTCACGAAAAATAAAGTAAATTAGATTTTCCCGGCTTTTACATTCGCATACAATGACATCATAGTATGAAACATGCACAGACATTAGTTCGCATTACATGACTGAACAGGGAAGACGTGTAGGCGAAATAATCTTATGATTCTGAGTTTTCCATCTGTCTCTGGGCAAATGTCTAATGGGAAAAATGTGTCCATCACGATTTAGTTTTTCAAAATATGGAAAAAATCATTTTATTGAAGAATGGTTTTCTTGAATTATCTAATAAGAAATCAACATATTTTGGGCTTTTTTGCACCGTTTTAAATATTCTGGCATGAAGTACCTTGATAGGTTCGTCTTGAAAGGGTTAAGCGAGCTTCAACTATAACATTTCCTTTTGAGTTTGTCTAATGGACTGTGTGTGTGATCATTTGTTTTTTGCTTGTGTTGAAAAAACTAACGCCTCGGATTTTTTTTACTAATTGTGTTCATCTTCAGACGTGAAAACACAAAATAAATATTTAACAGACGTTATGTATTCATCCATGTTTGTTTGTCTGTTTGCTTGCTTTTTCCATACAATATCTCCAGAACTTCTCAATAAACTTCAATTGTGAAAGTGTTGGTCATGAATCAAAGAACAATTGAATAAATTTGGGGTGGATCCAGGAATTCTTTTCTGCGATTTAGTTAGCACTACGAGATCGGACAATTTTTTGGCCTTTCGGATGCGATATCACGGTAATGACTTCATTCCGTGGTGTCATCATAAATAAATATGATAAACTGCATCATAGAAATTTTTCAAACTATTGATGATAAATTTCTGATGAATACTTATTACAAGCTTTTTTCACGGGACCTATCTGGGATCTGTTATTTGACTGTTAAGTTTTTAATGGCAGTGGATTTAGCCGGGGTATGCACTCTCGGTGCACTTGCTTATATTCTTGCGTGTTCGAGATCAAGAATAGGTTATCTTCTAAAATATGTGAGATGAATATGGGCCGTGTCTATACTTGAACATGTATTCGTGTGATACCATGCGCTCGCAAGCGCGCTTTCTGAGAGAATATGAAGGATAGATAGATAAATAGATAAGAACAGAATTTGGAAAATATATACATAGAGAGTGGGAGGAGGGGAAAAGGAGTGTGACAGGAATAGACGTATGGAGGGAGATTCGAGAAGACTTATTATTACTCGACCCCCTGTAATAGCCATCTGACACCTGATGAGAACGTTACTATGCATGAAAAATGACAATAATAATGCCGCTGGGATAGATGAGGACGATATCAGAGGCGGGATGAGGGGCTGGAGACCGGAGGAGACTTACTGTCACTCAGCCTTCTGCGATAACCACTGGTCACCTGTAATCCATAGCAGTGCTGTGGACAGTGAGAGTGCGAAGAGGAGGGTTCGAGACTTGGGGAGACTTGCTGCCATTCAGTCTCCAACGGTGACCACCTGGCAACTGGAGTGAAAATACAAAGAATGATGATAATAATAATCACTCCTTAGACACGAATGATATGATTCGACATCAATGTATATGAACAAAAGATTTATCAAAAATGTATTTTAATCAATTTTTCTGCTAGCTTAGTCTGATGATGGATTTTGAGTTATTTGATTATTTTGGTACTAAGGCTACTTAATTTGTTCCCAAGTCGATACATATTAAGTCTTGTGCGACAAGAGACATCTGGCAATCCTGCATTAGTCGAATAGGGCACAATTAAAGACTTCATAATCGCTTCCATATGTGAATTCCTCTTGGAGGCAAAGCTGAATTTGAGAAGAAACGAACCAAAACAGCACTGAAAGTATGTCAAAATCAAACGCCGTAAATTAGTTAACTTTACTTCATTTGAAAGTCCTATTTACTTGTCAATCCTCTTTCGAAGAAAGAAAGGGTTCTTTGTTGTTGTCTAATGGCCTCATGACTTTAAAAGGACTTTTGTAAACATCGTTTTGCAGTTCTCAGCTGATATATAGGATGATTCTATGAGCGTCATTTTTATTTGAAATCATTTTGTCGAATTATGTATCCATTTCTTTATAATATACATACGAAGGTCGATCAATACGTCTGCGTAGTGGAGTCACTCTCATCACAAGTTACTTTACTCGTAGCTGGTGGGAGGGAGAAAAGTTGCATTCATACCTCACCCAATTGAATTAGTGTTAAGTCAGAGTTTGAATTCGACTTGCCAATTTCATTTTCCATGCTACCAACCGCTGGACCACCTGCATTTCCATTTACAGATACTCCAGGTTACCTCATATTTGAGGCTCTATATAGGTAACTCTGCATTCTCTGCAACACAGGTGTTCGTCTCTAAGCTCAGTACTATAAACAACACCTGGAATGATAAATCAACTTCACCTATTGAATCATAATATTTGTACTGGGCTGAAAAATGTACAGGTGCTAATGAGCTCGAATATGATGGTGGACTTGCTAATGGATATTCACTGAAAGTAAATAACTGAGTGGCCCAACGGAATGAAAAATAGAATCGGTGTGCTGAGTTCAAATTCCGGTCGAGACTGTTTGCGTACATTTCGTTCCAGATAGATAGATAATGTTCTATTGTTTCAGAGGCCGGGGTTCTAAAGTTGATTTTCAAGGCTAGCCCCACTCCGTGGGATATTGTTATCAGTGCATTCATATACATATAAATTCTCCAATAAACATATTTTATATTTCGTATAGAAGTATTTTTATGTAAACAGATTTTAAAAGCGATGCACAACATAGGAATTCATGATCTAGTTGAATATATAAGATAAATAGATAGATAGGGAGAGAGAGCGAGTGAGAGAGAGCGAGCGAGAGATAGACTTGTTATATAATGTTCAAACATATTGATAAAGACCAACAATAATGGGAGTACATATCCAGATATTACCATTGAATTATTTATTTGATGAAGCATTGTAAACCATCGTACAGGTATATCTTGATTAGTGCAGTTAATTCGTTCCAAAATTTTCAGTACTGGTCAAAACAACACTGTTCAACGTCTTATCATGATTTAATGTGTTTTGTTTATCCGCTTATATTTAGTTCCATTAATTTGTTTTGCAATACCTTTACCGTACAATGTCAAAATTCACATTGATCAAAACTACTCTATTCAAGATATTCTTGTATGAATTTTGACTACAGAATTTTTCGTTCATTTTATCACAACTCAACTCAGGCCGTCATCCTGGAGCGGCGAGCAAATAACGCAAACTGGGAATAAAGAAACTGACCGGAAGCTTATTCTTTACTTCCGATCAGCGCTGTTTGCTCGCTTCTGTAAAGTTTCGGCCCGAGTTGAGTCGTGATGAAAAAGACTGAAAATTAAGATGGACGTAAATAGAAAAAAAAAAAAGAAGAAAAGATTGCATTTGAATATTCTGGAAATAATGTTCTTTAAATAATATCTTTGAATAAGCAATATTTCTTTAAGGTATAAGACATCACTGAATCTTTTTTTTTATTTTCTCATTCCAGAAGCTGCTGCCGCTGTAAGTATCCTGACCGAATCTCGGCTTGTCTGGGCGATTCAATTTCACATGGGAAAAGGAGAGGAGAAAGACTCATGAGCAAAACATCAAAAACGTTCTTGTTTTCCTTGTCAACAATTATTGAATACCAAAACAACTATTTCTAATTAGAGATCCTTATGAATAAGAAATCTGTTTGCATAATGAGCATAGCAAAATAACTACTCGCTATCGTACAGAACTATTGTTCGGACAATCAAATATCTCCACGTCTTTGATGTTGATTCAACATTTTGGCCAACTTTTTCTACGAACTTCTTCAGTTGCAGTATGTAAATCTGCAAGGAAAGGGAGTCTTTTTCAACGGTTTCTCTCACTGGATTTACACATTACATACGAAGAAGACAGTAAAATAAAATTGTAGCAAAATAACGACAAAAACATTGTGTCGACATCGAAGATGTGAAGGAAAGATTTGATCAGCCGTACAAAATTTGGCATGGCAATGACTCATCTCAAAGTTTTAGACAATACACGCAGTCGTTTTAAAGGGTTATGCGAACTTGGTAGATTACAGTATTGATCTAGGCTCAAATGCAATTAGCATAAACCTATATTAGAATACTATGATTAATAATTTTGACGACTATTTTCTTTCACCTTGATCAGCTACTTTTTATCACGTTAACTTATGCTGTCGCCTATGGCAGTGAGAAAACAGCTTGCCAGGGATGGAGAAAAGGTTGTTTTTTCATACCTAGTCATACTAATAACGCTGTCGAGGTTGTCAAAGGCATTAGAGGGGGGCACAGGGTTTAGGAAGGGGATTAGCATTCTATGGCCCTACGACTTGTGTTATTTAGCGTGATGAGATTGGTTTCGTCAAACATGGATCGCCATGGTGAGGACCAGAGCAGGTTTAAGGGTTAGATTTGACCCTCTCTTGAATTACAAAGTCCTTGTAGCATTGTCGGGTAGGAGCAGCTGGGTGTTTACCAGGCTACCCTGGGCATAGGGACTTGAATTCAAATTTCACAGTTTGATTTGAGTTGTGATAAAAAGCAACTAAAAAAATCAAGATCAAGGTAAATAGAAGTCAAAATCAATAATTATGGTGATTATTGTTGATGAAGGTTCTTCACAGTGCAACGGTTAGCAGCCTGGAAGAAAGAATTGGCAAACTGAGTTCGAATCCCGACTTGGGATGTTTATGTTCACTTCGAAGTAACGCCCTTGTATGAATGAATCTATACACCTACGCTCTATCCCATTGCTATATATCTACAAGGAATATCTTATCACAGGCATACTGCAATGGTCAATAGAGAAGAAACTGGGCGAATGGACACTTGATTGAACCATTTTCCCTATAATTACTTTACCATCCATCCCTTGATTTTATGATTTATAAATTTTTCCTGTGACAAAAGTACGTGCATATTTTTTAATGTGACACAGGGGATCAATACTTTTTCAATAAAAACTTAGTGAGCTCTCCTCAGATTTTGAAATCTTTTGTGTGTGCATTTATTTTCTTTATGCTTTGGTTGGAAAGCGCACAGCTTAGATTAGAGGGAACTATGCACCAAGGCATAAATGTTACACCCATTGTCAACCTTGACAGGGTTCATTCAAACATTGATAATATAAATGTGTGTGTATGTGGGTCTGTGTGTGTGTATGTTTATCTGTGCATGTGACGAATATAGTAAATCTTTAAAAAAACTACTTCGAAGTAACATGAAATTTTTTCTCGTGGCATAAGAGTGGCTGATTTCTTATTTCTAATATATTTCACAGTTCAACTGGCCATTACTGTAGACATATATTGATAAATAAGCAACAGCTAAATATTTCTAAAAAATTTTTTTCGTTCCTGTAGAACCCTTGTAAAGCTAGCATCGAAACCATAGTTTTCTTCAAGCTGCGCGTATGTCGCGCGTGTGCACACACGTCTTGCAAACCAATGCTCAAAGGAAATTAATGTGCATAGAAGAGATTCCAAAATTTATTGATAGCCTTCTAAGTTTTTATTAAAAAATATTGATTCTCTCTGCCGAATTCAGAAGTGTATGCATCCTTTTGTCACAGGAAAAAATTGTACAACAAGATTTTAGCGCCTAATAACTACAAAAAATAGTGATAGACAAAACCACTCTGCTGCGGTTTCAGTCTCATATATGTTCTATGGGATTAAGTTGATAATCTCATGCCTAACCTCCCTCCTTTACCCAGGCTTAGGACCAGCCGTGGCGTCTGCCAAGGTATCAGCAAGCTTTTTATTCTATCATAGTAAACATTTCCTTGATGGACTGCCTTATAGGGCTAAATGGCTCCTACTGCTCTATTATCTACCCATAGCACGAACTCCGTCTGCAGATTCCGTTTACCGAGTCGTTAACCGTTGCACCAATCCGCACCTCCTGCGTGTTGGGTGTCCCTTATTGAAGAAGACCTTATATCACATCTACCCTCGTAGGGTTGTAGATAATTACCCCATGTTTCATCAGCCGCTGTTCTGATGCAATATCCATTGGATATACTACCATTAATCTCTATAGCACACTTTTATGATTATCGTTGAATCATGACGGATTTCTCTGCCAGTTTCCGCATACGAAAGAACCCCCGGCGATTCATCACGAACACTCAGCGCCTTTAGTATTAGTTAGTACTAATATTGTCGAGATCATCAAGACTTAGCAAATGGCCGGAGAGTTAGTGACGATAGGGGTACTTATATATATATATATATATATATATATATATATATATATATATATATATCCGACAATATTAGAATGAAATAACGATCTAGAAGATCATGCTGTGTACAAATGAGATTTCTTTAGTTTATTTTGACCTTTTGCTAGTTCATCCTGGCTTCTTCAGGAAATGTCTAGCCGTGGGCGGGTTGGGTGATTAATAGTTAAACAAAGTGGATGTTAGGTATTCTAAAACCTAGAACCGGGCAGGGCTGGGCTGTGTGTATGGTCAAGAGGGAAGGTATACATTTTTCTAAAGAAGTTAGGATGAACTAACGAAACGTCAAAATAAACTAAAGAAATCTCATTTGTACACAACATGATCTTCTGAATTGTAAATTCACTCACCCCATATATATATATATATATATATATATATATATATATATATATATATATATATATATATATATATATACATATATATATATATATATATATATATAAAGGGTGCTGAGTGTAATTTTTTTTTATTTTTGTTGATTTCCGTTGACAGGAAGTGAAGGAGGAAGTCGTATTGATTCCCATGATTTTTGCAACAGTAAAATCCGTTGCGCCAAGTTTATCATCACATTCAGTTTCATGTATTCATGTCTCGCAAACGTTGGTTTATGACTCTAATTTCTAAAAGAGATTATTGTTATGTAATGTAGATCCTCATGCAACAGCAATGAAGGCGGCTGATGAGACCGATCCGGGCTTTAAGTTTCTCCCCCGTATGGGCCACTTTGGATGGAATGATGGCAGTTCAGACCTTCCTCCCAGGATCGGCAATTCCCCTGGTTTCCGTTGCAATGGTCTCTTTTGTGATCTTACTCCGCCACAAGTTACAGTTCTAGGCCATACTCTCCCATTATTGATATATGGCAAGGTTTTTGAGGGGTCTTCAGGCAGTCGATTGTCCTTTTGCCAAGGCAGAGTTCTCCATACAGCAGAGTTCTCCACTTATATATTCAAACAAGATGACCTTAAACATCGAGCAGAGCTATAAAACCAAACTTTGCATAGATTAAAGAACAGATACGACTATATATTCTAGCTACAGAATGGGTGGGAAGAAACCATTTAAAATTTCTGACAACATTTGAGATAATTTGAGATGTCACCCAAAGGTTCGGGAATTTTAACCCCAAACTGCTTTACCCAACACCAAGTTCCCACTTTCTTTCTCGAAATAGTATTCCAAAGAAGACAATGGAAACTAGATGTTTGGTTACCGCTCACAAAAAGTGGCGGCAAAAGTCCATACTGCATTTTGCTTGGGTACTGCTGTACTTCTTCGAACTTTTGGGTAGCCATTCATCTACTAACATTTGCTTTCTAGACCTAAATTTTATCTGAAGATCGTAAAATTTCAATGGATGCCAAGCTGTAAACCAGCATTTCTGCATGTTTTAATCTTTAAGCACTAAACCTCTAAAATGAATTTTCTTTCATTGTCATCAGCTTCCAAGTATCTAAGTGGGATGTGATACATGCCCATGGTTACTTCAGATGATAACTGAAAACATTTCCCAACGGAAGGATTCACAAATTTTGAAAAGCATTTAAAAAGATTAACGTTCACGATACTTAGAGTTAAATTTTACGCATAAAGTTCCTCTGTTTTAGTGATGGGATCGTAAATAGTGATTTAAACTTTTATTCAATGAAAATTCTAATGGACGTATCACAATATATTTAGTTGGAATGAATTCTCATATCTAAAATATCGCTAAAAGGAGACCATTTTCCAAACAAATGAAACAGTACCGGACTATTCATCTGGCAAATTAAGGACTGGAATTGACCCAGACTACTGAATTTCCAGGACTCCTGGATTTTCCGAATTTCTGGACTGAGGCTTAATATATGATTAAAGTATAAAATAAACGATGAAAGGTAAAAAACGAAACTGTTTATAACATATAAAGGTTAATCTACTTCAAAAACAGTATCTGTTTAATATTAATCCACTAATTTCCATCTGGAGGCAATTCAATTATGCCATGAACATTAAAACAAAGAGCGCCCAAATGGCTAACTCCTGCAAAGCCCACTAGATTCAAAAAGCCAGTTTAAAAAATAGCTGGTTTTCTGCTAATTCCAGTTTCCTAGAAACCAGACAAATGGTCCAGTACCGTATTTGAAAATGTAAGTTTTTATATCTTATCAGAATTATACCATTTGTCCTTCCATTTTTAGGATCCTGTTGGAGAAAAACCAGTAGATGTAAGTACTAACATTTTTACTAACATTTCTAACTTAAATCTTTCAATGAAATTTTCCATTTCTATTTTCTACTTACATTAAATGAAATATCATAAATCATCATTATTTTTTTAGTGTTAGTAACTACATTTTGCCCTCGTTTTAATTTTGATAATTTCTTTTTGACACACCTGAGGGTAACTGGTATGAACGAAAGGTTGCAATGAATAGCAACTATTAAAATCAAGTAATCAAAAGATTTTAAAAAATAATTATGATTTTCAATGAATTGTTCTGAACATTACATGCTGGACTTCACAAAAGAAATTAACATACTTACACATTTTATTTACAATATTTTTCAAAACCATAATATTAGAAAGTGAAAACATATTTTCAAATGATGTAACCACTCTTTCTCTCGTTTTACAGTTAGAATCCGATGCCCCAGAAGGTGGCGTAAGTAATCTCCCTTTTTCCCGTAATATTTCGATTCTTTTCTCATTGAATACATGGTTCCCAAAAGTGACGCCCTATTTATCCCAAACAAGTTTATTGATGCAATAAACAAACTAAAAATTTGATAACAGGTAAGGTTCAATGTGACTACCGTCTATTTCGATGCATTCATTCAGTTGGCAAGCTATTGATCTGCCCACAGTTTGGAAAAAGTTCAACGCCGATGGTGGCAATATTTTCTTGTATTCTGGTTTCCAATTCTTGCATGGTAACATGTTTTGCACGATGCACCATGTCTTTATGGACTCCCCACAGAGAGAAATCTGAAGGAGTAAAATAAAGTCAGGTGATAGCCATTCGATAGCACCACTTCATCCAAACCAGCGATCTTCCAAATTACTTTTGGGATGGATCGGGCGTTACTTTTATGACACCCTGTAATTAGATATAGAATCTTTAAAGTCAGACGTTCATTAATTTTTGAAAATTAATTATTAAAATTGATCAATTATAATCTTGCTCACAGTTATTCAGAATAGGACTGTCTATTTGCATCTATCGTTCCAATTATGTTTTTTCAAATCTCAGATTGATCATATATATATATATAACGTTTTTCTTTACCCATCAGGTTCAGGGACAATCTCCTTTTGATGGTGAAAAAGCTGGTGGAGCAGGCAACTGGGCTGCCCACCAATACTATGCCCCTGGAAACCCTGGTCCTCGTGGTAACACTGGGCCTGCCGGACCTCCTGTAAGTTTTAAATCTTCTGTTATGTAGTCACAGTCAGACCCTTTCAAATCTCTATCAGCTTAAAATTGTTTTGGTGACCATCAATTTTTTGATGAATTTTGTACAATCCATATTAAATGAAACACAAAAGATGGGGAAAATTATGAGAAGAAAAGAAGAAAAAAGACAAAAATTAACTTTTCATTCTTTTCTTCTAATATTTCACGTCACTTTGACGTGGGTCTTCATCAGGATGTTCTGATGAAGTCCAACAACAAAATAGGTGCAAAATATTAGGGTACAATAAAGAAAAAGTAATTTTAATCAGCTTGATGTTTTGTTATTTAACTTATTTTTTTTTTGCTCATATCTGAAAAGATGTCATTAAAAGATTGCTTGGCCTTAGGATTAATTGGTGCGTGAAAGATTTTGAAATCCTGAAGGGATGCAAGCCTTGAAAAAGGGCCAAGAACCACCGATGAAGCGCATCGTACGACCATTCTATTACAATTAGAAGCATTGGCAATCATTCCGTTTTCTCGAAACGTATCAGGAATTCCGTCAATTTTGTAAAGTTATCTTCGACCATGTATCTAAATGACGCTCAGTAATTTTCTGTGTGAATGTGTAAATAAATAATAATTTTTCCTTTACACAGGGACCCCAAGGATTTATGGGAGCCCGCGGTGAACCCGGAGAACAGGGACCCCCTGTGAGTATTTTTGTCATTTCCTTATTTCGTTCACACACACACACACACACACACACACACACAAATATTCACCCTGCTTGGTGACTGGATTTGTTGTGTATCTCATTGTTCGAGTCGGTGTTCAAGCCCAGATAAAAGCCAGGATTTCAAATGCCGACTCTCAAGGCAAGCAGGTCCTACCAACTTGGAAGATTAATGTAATAAGGTCTTTCTGATCCCTTCTTGTATCCCAAATTATCAGGCCTTGTGCCAGACTTGACTAAATTTCATAATTTTCAACAATTCTAAACATAAAAAACAAACCTATTTTTATTGTAAGTATTGTAAACTATTGAATCAATTTCCACAGTCATATATCTTCATCTAAATTCAAGTTTTACTTGTCTTTACCGTTGTAACCGAACATTTCATGATGGATTTTTATTTTGATTCACTCCAGGGATCTCCCGGACCTCGTGGATCCCCCGGCCCTAACGGACTTCCAGGTATTAACGTAAGTATATTTGTTCACTTCTAATCTTTGCAACAAATACACAAATAACATGATAGCAAGTAGTATATTTGTATGACCTTACTCGCTTAAAGACTACTTTTGGCGGCCATTAAGCTGTAGACCTTCTAAATTCCTAATTAAACAATTTATATATCATATTTAGATAAGGAAATTATTATATATTATATCTAGATAAGGGAAGCTAACAAACATACACACAAAATACACAAATCGTATCATTATGATATCGGTATGTTTACTTTTCTAGATTTCGTAAATACCACACACAGGAATACATGAAATTGCATTGATATGAAATACGCGTACCATTAGGTATCTCAGTATTGAGTGCTACTTAACAAGCACGTCTAGCAAATTATTGCTATTGTAGTGAGCCATATATACATATATATATATATATATATATATATATATATATATATATATATATATATATATAAGTGAGCCGTCATAGATTAATTATCTACAACAATTGATGTGATATCAAAAGATTCATATTTTTGTGTGTTGTATAAAAACGTAAGATGATCGGTGAGATAATATACACATTTATTTGAATATTGCTTTTATATTTGCATTTCGTTAAATCTTGCACCTTTTTTTCTACAGGGTGATGATGGACGTGATGGAGAAGCCGGTGCTCGTGGTTTGCCAGGAGCTATTGTAAGTATATCTCCCCACATCTCTTAATTTCTATCTATCTATCTATAAATCGATTCATTCTCTAATATCTCTCCCTATGTATTTGCAGCACTAAATATGTATTATTTCTCTAATAGGGACCACGTGGATCTCCAGGACTTCCCGGACTTTCAGGACCTAAAGGACATCGTGTAAGCAAAATATTTTATTGCCTTTACTTAACTATAAATAATCGAATTAACGCTGATTAATCCATTGCTATTTCTTGAAATCAAACTTCCTGTTGGAAACCGAATTCAATGCCGTATTTCTCTTTAGGGTTTCGCTGGACGTGTAGGAAAGAACGGAGAAGCCGGTAAGGCTGGAGAGAAAGGAAACACTGGACCTGCTGGTGCTCCAGGTGCCCCTGGACCACAAGGTCTTCGTGGATCCCCAGGAGAGCGTGGACGTGATGGTGCTGCTGGACCTGCAGTAAGTAATGATTTTGATTCGATTTATCGTGATCTTATTGATTTCTTAAATTCTCTTTCCATGTAAGTTAGCATAATAAACTGTTTTCTCCATGGAGTATGACTTTCGGAGAGAACACTGTGAACATAAGTATCATTAGCTTTAGGAGCTCGTTACCAAAGCCTATCTATGGAGTTGTAAAGGAAATTATGTCTGATATTTTAATTGATTTGTAAACATAGATATAGTTATGATTAAATTTATTCTTAATGATTAATATACTATCCTCCGCTATATATATACTATTCAATCGATAAAGAAGTTTTTTTGATACAGGATTTGTAAAATTCATTTGAATTTGAACTGACTCGAACTGACTTCTCTTGAAGATCTTTGACTAATTTAATTAAAATAAAAAAGTAATCATACTAAGTTAGATATATCCAATTTCATAACATTTGTTTTATTAGATGAGGTACTACAAATCATCATTACTAATTTTTTTTACTATTCACCTTCATCCTAATTGTTGCTGCTTTTTATCGCGACTAAACTCAATCCCTGCTGAAGGAAAAACAGTCTGAGTTCAGTTGTAATTAAAAGCAACAGCAATCAAGATTAAGCTAAATAGTAGTATACAATTAATGAGAAGAATTTCGACATAGCTCAACTATAAACGACTCGACATTTCTAATTTTCAACATTTTTTTTCATTACTAACACCAAAGAATCAGTCTTATAAGGAAATAAAATCTATATTTTAAAATCTATTTAGGGTATCCGTGGTAATGATGGACAACCTGGTGCTCCCGGATCTGCTGGACCAATTGGACCCCCTGGACCTCCTGGCTTCCCAGGTATCTCTGGAGCTAAGGGAGATGCTGGAGCCCAAGGATCCCGCGGTTCTCAAGGTATTGCTGGTGAGCGTGGTGAGAATGGACTTCCCGGACCCCCAGGTCCAAGTGGAAACTCAGGTCTTCCTGGAGAGGCTGGAGCTTCCGGTGCTAAAGGAGATCGCGTAAGTATAACAATTTCTATGATAGTAAAAACAATTGTCAAGCATCGTATTCGTAATAGTAGCACTGCTTCTGTCTCTGACAGACCAGAAAAGAGGGAGGGGCAGGTGAGCCAGTTGACATAGGCCTACGTAGATGCAAAAGGGACATTTGGTAAAGAATATTGATGTCGTAAAGAAAGGGGGTGGGTAATGACATTTTGGAACGTTGGGGAGACCGATTTCTTTAGAAATGTATTTTTGAGTAAGTGCATTGGTTACTTCCGTTTAGATAAGCAAAAGGGATGATTAGAAAAATGAAAAGGTAGTGAGTTATAAATTATTCAGGAAACGTTAAAGTCATGTTATCTGTACAAGTTTGTGTTAGGAAACAAGTGTTTTCATTTTGTCTTTATTTCATTCTAGGGACCTGTCGGACCTGCTGGTGGTGTAGGATTCCCCGGACCTCAAGGACCTAGCGGTCAAAGCGGAAACCCTGGACCTTCTGGAGAGAAGGGTGACACCGTAAGTAATTTTATGCATCAAATATGTACAATATATAGCGTTGTCGATGGCCTATGTTCCCCGTGGAACAAAAGGCATAAATAAGTAGTATATATTATTCATATAATAGCCCTATAAAAAAGCTCATTTTCTACCTTTTTTATTCATTTTGAATAAGCCATTTCGTACCCTAAGTTACTGAATCTTTTGGGTAGCACACCATGAATGTAATCAATATTATAAATAAAGGTTTTTACGTATTTAATCAATAAATCCTACCTGTAATATCATTAGTAAAATTTCCATTTTCTGATTTATATAAACTCACCGAGAAAAACACTGATATCATTTGATTGCTGCCTACGGTTTTTATTACAGCAATATAAAAGAAAATTGTACAGTTTACCATAGTTCACCAACTATTCCGATAAAAGATTAAATCGACATGTTTTCAGCATGTCTGCAAGAGATCCTGGATATCATGTTTACCAAGTATAAGGCTCTGCATCTAATTTAAATTTCTTTTATTATCAAATATTCTGCTTCTCTTCTTAAGACTTTAATGTTTTTTTCCTATTAGGGAGTTGCTGGTGCCCCAGGCCAAAGCGGAGATATGGGACCCCGTGGTGCACCCGGTGCTGCTGGAGAACGTGGTCTTCCTGGACTTGCTGGACCCGAAGGAAAGAGGGTAAGTGATATCAAACATCGAACAAGCAAGATTATTCTCCTTAAAATAACCTCCTAAACCATTACATTTTTTTGTTAGTTTATGTTGTCAGACCTGCATTTACTGTTAACTAAAGAAAATTGGAACAGAAATAAGTGCATTGATAAAGAGTAACCTTTGCAATTTCTCAACCGGAGTTCTGCAGAACCCTATGGTATCGAGAGAGATTGTTAGGGGTTCCGTGAAAAAATTATAAATATGTGAAAAAAAGCACTTGGCTTGCACTTCATTCGAGTTTTATTTTTATCCAAAGAGTAGCGGCCCCTGTCTTAATGACACAAGAAACACCAGAATTTTTACCAAACGAAAAAGACCGGCGGCTGTAATTTTTTACGATTGACGTAAATTTCAGTTTTTTAGAGTAAAATATTTCTCAAATAAAATAATTGAACATTTATAATCTTGATAAAATTGCGTAAATAATCGTTTATAAATATTTATCGTCCATACTTCTTTATATCTAACTTAGAATACTGACCCCGGTAGTAAATTCTTATTATAGTGATATTTTATTATAATTTTGCTATTTATTATTTTAGGGACCTGCTGGACCCCCCGGTGCCCCTGGACCCCAAGGAAACGCTGGTGAAACTGTAAGTAGAGTTGGCTTTCCTGCACTTTTAATCACATTTTTGTTGTACGTTCAAATCACTGTATATACTTGTACACAAAATTTAGTTTGTATCGATTTCTAATCAACTCAATACTTGATTTAAAAGACGTTTTTATTCAACGAATCTGTTACTTGACTTTTTCAAGGGTACACCCGGTACAAGAGGCTTCTCTGGACCCCCAGGTATGGCTGGTCCCCCAGGACAAAATGGTGAACGTGGAATAACTGGAGAACGTGGAGAACCTGGCAAAGACGTAAGTTTGATTATAAGAATTGCTCAAGCATGAAGAAGAGGGTGAAGATCATATAGCGAAATATACTTAATCTTTTTTGTTCGTTAATATAGTTTCCCTTAGCTTACATTTTCTTCAATTTTTCTCCTAAGTAAAGCTTTGATATATTCGGTTATAAATCTTCATTTTCTACAATATAATCTTTAATATTGAATTATGCGTTTTAAAATCATAAAAAGTAAAGCAATTTCTTTAAATTAGAAATCACTGATATCTATCAATTGATTTAGATAGGGATGTGTTTTCATCTTTCTATAGGGACCATGATGTGTTTAAATTAAAGGAAGTTATTGATAGTTGATCAGTTAATTTATGCTTGATTGTATCTTTACAGGGACTTCAAGGACGTCAAGGCAGACGCGGACTTCCTGGACCACGTGTAAGTATTTATTCTAAAGTCTATCCTCAATGTTACTTTTCAATAAATGTGGATATTCATTATTCTTGAATAAAATTCAAAATGGCTGCTTTCTGAGAGCCTCGAAAAAAAGAGCAACTTTCTCTCTTTATCAGGCTTCAAATAAATAATGTATAGATAAACAAGATAAAAGAACAGACTTAGCTCAAAACCTGCGACGTTGTGAATGTGATGTTTGACAGGATTTGATAATACATATCGACATTTGTTTCAGCAATAATCTCGTCTGATACAAAAATAAATAATCATCGTATCAAAAATATCGCCTGAATTGTTAAATGATTAATTAGAAAATGACAATGTTATAAATATATACAATAAGTGTATACATTAGTTATGAACATTGTACAGTCTACTCCCTTTCTTTCTTTCTTTCTTTCTTTCTTGTACTTTCTATTTTTTTTTATCTCGAGAATTGATTTGAAAAAAAAAAAAAGAATTATATGGCGTAATGTGACTCTAAAAAGGAAAAAAATGTTCTTCTTTCTCCACCCACTCTCTCTATCCTTCATTTCTTATGAACGCTATCAACCTATTCAAAGCTGGTCTGGAACGAAAGACCTTTTGGTATTCTGAGAACTGTCGACTTTCGCTACAGTTAATAAATAATCACATTTTGATTACATCCTTTAAGAAACGTACTTTTCTAAGAGCTTGGAGAAAGATACCCGTTATCTTCGGTTCTTTCAAATGAATAATGGATGAATTAATAGATAATTGCAATTTAATATCTGCCTTATTTTGAATTATTATGGCTAAAAATGTATTTGTAATATTCTCGTCGTAAATCAAAAGATACTTTCGAAACCAATTGAACCCCCCCTCTCTCTCTCTCTCTCTCTCGTAGGGTAAAATGGGAAATTCTGGCGAAGATGGAGCCATGGGCGCCCCAGGAGAACCTGTAAGTAAAACTCTACGATTTTACATTTTTATGTCGATATTTTGCAATATCTTACTTTCGAAATAATCAATTTCTGATCTACATTTCATAAAACATTTTATTCTTTCCATAATTCAGGGAAACGCAGGATTTGACGGTAAATCCGGAGAGCAAGGTCCCCAAGGTATTCAAGGTCTTCCTGGACTTCAAGGTTTGAGCGGCGGAAAAGGTGACCAGGTATGATCCATTTCTCCCAAGTTTTACTTGAATGTTATGCTGACGGTTAACCCCTTAACTGCGAATGTCTGAATTACTACCCTAAAGATAGTCAGAGTTATTACGCCAAAATATAAACTAAACTTGGGTGGTACCAATTTGTAAAAATATCTGTATTGACCCCTGGACTATATGCTTTCCATCGGCCTTTAAGCAAATAAATAAACAGATCGATACAGTTAAGATTCTTATCATCATGACTATAATTATCATTTCATAACTATTTACTTGTGAATATATTTTAGACTGTAAAATATTATCATTTGACCATAATGGTAGAATTAACAGACAAATAAACAGAAACCCCCGACCCGACAAACTAACCTTGAAGATAGAAAATATTTATTAATACTTTTTTTTCCCTGATTAGGGACTTCCCGGACGTGATGGTGATACTGGACCACCAGGATCTCGTGGTGTTCCTGGCGAATCTGGCCCACCCGGAGAATCCGGAGCAACCGGACCTCCTGGACAGCCCGTAAGTATAACATATTTATCTGTTTTTTTTTTGGGGGGGGCGTCATTGTTTTGAAAACTCGAGTTCGGTTATACTTTGTTTAAACAACATCGATACGGAGTACTGCTTAACACGTTCGCTGTCACCTTGGATATTGCAATATGGCTTGGCTTCAGGAGAAGATTTGGACACACACCGCAAAGACATAACTACGTCCTCTGCTCGCAGGCAAATTATTCATGACGAGTTGATCTCAGTGAAAAATTCATGGATACATTTATAATTCTTATGAAGTTTTTAAAAATAGAATTTCATATTCTGAGGATTTGCTAAAATGCTGAATTTAAAGAATGATATAAGAACATAAAATTAATAAAAACCAGCTTGTGGTCAATAGAACATCATTCTCCAATCTCACTGCAACACAAATCTCTTGTTGACTTGGAACTGTGCAAGGCAGCGGCGTTCAGCTTCCTAAAGTATTTACACCTACCTGCATAGCCGTTTCCATTTTTTTCCAAGTCGTATATCGTAAAATTCATAATGATATTTGAATACAAAATTCAACACTGAAATTGTTTATTCAGAGAAAATTGACCCCATTAAACATTGGCAGATCAAAAAAACGGCCATTAACATTCATCTTTTTCATTTTGTTTTTAATTTCAATTTCAGGGACCTCAAGGAGAACGTGGTATGCCCGGTAACGCTGGAGCCCCAGGTTTCCAGGTGAGTAAACGTTTTGTCAAATCCTACTATTACATAGGATGTTTCAAAGATTTTACTTCTCTTACATCATTATTGCACGAATAATCTCTCTTCAACCTTTCTGCACACCTTTGCAAAGTAATGGACAAAGCTGAAAACTTCTAAATTTTTCTTTTCAATATTTCAGGGTCTCACTGGACCTTCTGGTAGCAAAGGAAATGACGGTGCCCCCGGAGAGCGTGGAAGCCCTGGACCTGCTGGACAAGCTGGAACACCCGGAGAACGAGTATGTATAAACTTTATGAAAAAAAAAAAAAAAGAAAAAAGAGCAATGTCTTTGTCATGTATACAATTTGTTCATACTGCAAAATCTACTTCAAATTGATGGAACACAATCAGTTACGATTCATTGATTTACTTTCATCAAGTCTGGCCGAAGACAATTTTTTAAGAGAGTCCAAATAGATTTGAACTTACTATTGATTGTTCGAAGTCTAGTGCGCTTTATTTGTACCTATCAATTGGGATCCCGATCCTATACAATGATTAATGGGCACTAACTAATCTCAGTTTAGTTTAGCACAAATCCATAAAAATCTGGTTGCAAACGGACCTTTAAATTTATGCTCAATCTGGTCAAACCAAATTGTACAACTGAAAGAGTGAACCATTGGGTCACAGGGTTGTCCAGTATTCAACATAATCTAATTCTTAAAACTGGTTATGTTCACTATACGCAAATGCCTTTGGCAAAGGCATGAATCCATCTCTTCTCCCTAGCTATGGTTAAAATAGCAGATTGAGCTCTCTGGGTGGGTAACGTTCCATTGTCTGTAGAGACAGAACAGAGGCCATTAAATCTTTAAGCAGAAGGTATGTTTCAGACGTCAGTTCAAACAGACATCTAGCATAAGGAAACCGTTGAATATCATCAACACCTAGCGTGGTCCTTAGAAACAAATGTTGTTTTTGTAGAACTTGTTCTTCTGTCAGTTTTCATGATTCAACTTAACGATCAGACATTAAATTAAACTTTCCATCACAGTCAATAATTGATCAACCGTAACATCAAAGTCATGCAAAAAAAATCAATCAAAGAATAAATATAGTCAGAATAAATTCTATTTATGACTGGAAAACATCCAAAAGAGGGTGAAAAATTCTTGAAAATCTAGGTATCATAAGGCCCAAACGTGGTTCTAAAAACAAAAAAAAAAACCAACATATTTAGTAGGGGCCTACGGGAATAATGATTTTAATTTTAAAGTCTGTAGACAAAACAGTATGATCAGGAGTGCTTGAACAAACACATGATTAAAACAAATGCACGAATAAAAATAATAGAATCCTTCGCCATCTTTAATGGTTACGGTTGTTCAAAATTGAATTGTATAGTTTTCGTTTTGGCATGTTAGTTCGACCGGTTCTTTTGGAGCAAAATCTATTTTTCCTTTTTCTTTTAATTACTTATCCAGGGTGAACGAGGATTCCCTGGTGAACCTGGATCTGATGGAGCTCCCGGAGCTCCAGGAGAGAGAGGACCCGCTGGATCTGTCGGTATGCCCGGAGAATCTGTAAGTCTAACATTTTGTTTTTCTTTTCTTTCAAAATCTATATTTTTAATTTGAAAAGTGTACGCACATAAATCGATACGTTTTTATAAGTAATAATTGCCGTATTTGACGACTTATAAGACTCCCCTTCCCCGGAAAACGAATTAGAAGGTAAACTTAACCTTCGTTGTCCAGCCCCACAAGGGCAGAACTCGGAGAGTGAGAAGTAAATGTATAGTAATGAGTATTAGAATCGCATCTCATGAACTACAGCACGAAAGAGGTGTTTTGATGTTAGCAGGAGAGAAAAAATCCCGACTTTCCACATATTACATCCTTAATTCATTAGAATCTTCAGAGTAGGTGAGAATTAAGAAGTGGTTTACGGCACCAGAACACAAACTCTGGATAAACTTGAGGGACACATTCGATATGTTATCGCCAACCTACCACCGGACTTGCTGCAAAGGTCTACCGAGGCCATGCCGAAATGCTTACAGAAATTGGTGCATGCGTTGAATTTTCAACACAGATAGCACATTGTACCTTTGTATGACTCAAAGTAAAAAGCTAGTTTGACTACAATCGACTAATAAATAGGAAAGTTATTGCCAATTTCAAATTGGCAGTTTCTCTTCATCCACCCTGTAGCCAGTTTCATTCAAGCTCATCTAAGTCTTCATTGATTATTTTTACGTTTTTGTAATATATTGGAAGATAACACTTTGATTTTTATCACCCTTCCAGGGACCACCCGGACCTATTGGCCCCCGTGGAGAAGCTGGAGCTGCTGGTCTTGTCGTAAGTTGTTTTTTTCTAATTCTTCTAATCTTCAATCTAATAATCAATTCTTATCATGATATGTGTGGTTTCCTTCTTCATTATGTGTGCTCTAATTAAACATTTTCATTCCTACTTTAGGGACTTCCCGGCGAACGTGGAGCTACTGGAGGACCCGGACCTAAAGGTGACACTGTAAGTTAACCTTTCTCTAAATAATAGACACCATAGCTGTTAACGGCTTCAAAGCCAACAATGATAACAAACAATATCTATACTTACACTGAATTTCAAGTAAATCTTTTGCTTTTAGCATTATTAACTATGGTGTAAAAAAAACGACATTTCATTCGTAAAACCTGATAACTCGTAAACATGTATTTTTTTACTTATATTTTACATTTGATCTATAAAATCAGTTCATCTATGCACTAGCAAAATCTTATTGCCAGCAGTATTAAAAACGTCTGCTACTTTCCATTCTATTCAAATTTGTATTTTTATTTTTGCAGAATTTAGTACCTGCATTAAAAATTTAAAAATCCTCAAAATTTATGCCTTTTTGTTTCATTTCAGGGTGCTCCTGGACAACGTGGTAAGGATGGCGAATCTGGTGCTCCTGGTGAACCCGGTTCCCAAGGACCTTCTGGACCTGCTGGACCTGTTGGTGGACCCGCCGCTAAGGGAGATCGTGGTGTCCCTGGACCCCGTGGTGAACCTGGACCTTCTGGAAAATCTGGCAACCGTGGTCTTCCTGGACCACCTGGAGCTCAAGGACAACCTGGACTTGCTGTGAGTACCAACATCCCGTCTTTTGAAGTATCTTTTACTTGCTTCTACAATTTTCTATCATTTCATTCCTGACTTGGTCTTTCGAAGAGTAATAAAGATTACCTACCGTATAGCCAAGATTAGCGTCCAAGTCTCGGAGCCAATTGGGATCGCTTTCGCTCTTCCTTATCAGAAATAATCTCTATAATTTTAAAGCCCGAAAATCTTGAATTTTAAAGAAAATTAAAAAAAAACAAAGATTTTTTTCATATACGACTATATCATTTTTTCTCCTCTTATAAAATGTTACTTAATGGACTGGCTTGAAGCCAAGTTTCCCCCCCGCCACGTATGCATTTCAGGTACAAAACCTCTTATCCGAAACCCTTGGGTCCAGATATTTTCAGAATTTGGAATTTTTATTATTTTAGGATTGTATTACAGGTATCGTATACAAGGTAGACAATCAAATTGTAAAATTCACACTGTGTGGGGTAAATCAGGACTATAAATGATATTACTGTTTATTTCTATGTTGGTAGATGGAATGAGATAAAGGTAGACTGTAAAATTTGTCATAGTTTTTTTTAATTTTTTTTAATTAAACGTACACTAAAACTTCAAGCATGAAATGGCTAGAACTCTACAAAATATTTGGAAATATACGTACATGCAGTAAAAGCACATTGCCAATAGTTTGAAGATCTTGGAAAAAGGGTAGATCGATATCATCTTTGTTGAAATAGTGACCACCGTCTCCAGATTAAAGTCAAACATTTGTTAATTGGCCAGGAAGAGAATTCTCAAGATTCAAGGCTTCTTTCTGTGTAAACTCATTTCTCACATTCAGCACCTCTACGAGAGACATACTTTTTTTGAAGACTTCTTCCATTGTGAACTTTTTCATTAACAGATATTTCAATCTAATAAGCAATTCCACTTTAATTGAATCAGCAGCCATAATCCCACACTCACTGGTGAATGCATGTTGCTCTATGTCAGCAATTATCTGATCACACATTTTACGTGCATTTTTTCACCTGTGTTCACAATGCCATCTTCCACATCACTACCACCTTCGTACTTATCGCTATTTGAACACCATTTCAGCAGTTTCTCCGTCACTCAAAATCAATATTCAATAACTACTTTCTGTACTATCGATAATGACAGTTGCTTCCTCTCCTGCTTTTCTTTCTAATCTAGAAACGAATCTGAGGGGAATTTAAAAACATTTCCTGTCTTCAAAGAGAGATGAAATAACTAAAAAAATACATAAATAAAACAAGCATTCAAAGGGGATATGCAGTGTTGGGGGTGATCAATTCAAAAGTTGGAAAAAAGCTGATCAATGAATAAGTTACCTCTCTGGCCTTTTGTTGGGCTGTAGTCACTAAAAAAAGTCCGAAATTTTAAAAAAGAAAGAAAAAACAAGCGGGCACAAACTAGTGAACAATTAAGCATAAACTTACCTTACATATTGAGCTTATCCCTTAAAAATCTATTTTTGAGGAGAATTTTAAAAAAACAAAACAAAAACATTCTCTCTACGCATTCAGGGGAGTGTGTACGCAACATTTCAAGTTTCCGATGTGATTGGAAAGGGTCAGACGAAGTCCTGATAGATCCATAAATAGATTGATACCATATAAGTATCAGAATACATGAATGAACTAAACCCAGCAACAGTGTTTAAACCGGTTTGTGGTGTGTAGTGGTGATTAATATGCGTAAACAATAGATGCACGTATGACTAGTAGAAGCACTGAGAAACGACTAAGGAATCGTGGATTAAGCCAGGGCATGGTAGAGCACAGCGAAAGTAAACGAGCCGATCTTGGTCGAGCGTGGGTCGCGTTGGGTCATATTTGACACCAAAAACGAGCTATGTTGTGTAGACAGCATCCATGGAAAAAATGTTCAGTTTCCGGAACTTTTTGGTCTTCAGGATTTCGGATAAGAGATCGTGTACCTCTATTTGATTTACTTATTTGCAATTATATATGAATTCTTCCGGCTCTTTGCCATCGGATGATTAGCGACCCAGTCATGTAGACCATAACTACTGTGTAGAGAGTTTGACTCTCATTGGGTTCCCCAAACTTGTTGTCATGTTCCAGATTTAATTAAATAAATAGGTATATATTATATAATCAATTTTATTGTATTGCATTTTAGGGACCTGCTGGCCCAGTTGGTGGTAATGGAGAAGTTGGACCCGCTGGAAAAACTGGACCTGCTGGACCTCGTGGACCTCCTGGAGAACCTGGAATTGCTGGACCCTCTGTAAGTTTATATATATATATATTATACTTATATGCACACGTACAAAGACACATACACACGCGTGTGCACACACACACACACACACACACACACAAATACATATACCCAGATGTCCAATAAATAAAAGCACTAAACACTGAGGCAAAATGTTGACCTTTTATTAATACACCCTGAAACGTTAGAGGACTTGCCATCACTGTTAATAATTGAACGACCGTAGCGTTAAAATTTGAAGTCATGTAAAAAAATTTCGTCGAAGAACAAATATGATAGAATAAATTCTATTTATAACATCAGTGGCGTTTTCTTTCTGGAAAACATCTTAAATAAAATAAAAACATCTAAAATTATCTAGATTCTGGAGAATCTAGCTGTTATTGATAAGCCCGTCAAAATAAGACTCCCAAAAGGTCAAATAAGATTTTGAAAAAAAAAACAAAAAAAAACAAAAAAAAACACCAAAAAATAGAACAAAACGAAAGAGAAACTTTTTAGAAGGGGTCTAGTGGAGTACTGATGTCAATTTTTAAGTCTATAGACAAAACAGTTTGACCAGGAGTACTGAAACATACAAACAAACACATGATCATATAAAACGATAGAATTTTTTGCTATCTTTGATGGATATGGCTGTACAATATGGCAAATGTATTTAATATATAACATGCATCTTACACATACAGTGTCATAAAATGAAATTAAACTAAGATTATTATACATTAGCTATAATGATACTTTCTCTTTCACACCAAGTTATGCAAATCGCAAGCTACAACCAATCTGTATTCATTTTTCATTGAGAATTGTCTGATAATCTTTCCATTGATATTGCAGGGTAAAGACGGACTTCCCGGACGCCGAGGATCTCCCGGTGAACGTGGTGCCGCCGGAACCCCTGGAAATTCTGGAGCCCCTGGACATGCTGGACCTCAGGGCACCCCTGGTGAGGGTGGCCTTCCTGGTAAACCCGGACCCTCTGGACCTATGGGCCCACCTGTAAGTACAATCTTCTTCAATGATTCTTAATTCCCAATCGGAATTTAACATGGCTTACATCTAGAAATTAGAATCTTATATATATATATATATATATATATGTATATATATATATATATATATATATATATATATATATATATATATATATGCATAGATATGCCATAGAGCGTGGGAATCTATTGGACTATCTACGATGCCAATAAAGGTATCAGATTTTTACTGCTAAAACCTAGGTAGATAAGGTATTTAAGCAGAGTGGTTAGTAAACTTACTCGCTATCATTTGCTCTTTTCTGTTAACCATTGCTACTGGCTGATGACGAGACATTCTGCCAATATAACTGGCTATGGGTTTGACTACAAGAAAAAGTGGAATCATGCCTTTCCTAAGGCTATTAGTGTATTCATCAACTATAATTTCTTATATAGGAAAATAATAAAAGTTAATGTTGTTGATATGTACCAATAATTACAATGATAAATAAAATGATAAAATTGAAGCTGTTGATATATGTACAAAGAACATAATGATAAAGTTGATATTGTTAATATGAACCTTTAATGATAAAATAGTACTTAACGATAATGTTTTCGCATATAATAATTTAATTGAACTTGAACATTTTTTGATTTATTAGGGAGAGCGCGGAGAATCTGGCGTTCCTGGACGCCCTGGAGAAACTGGACCACCTGGCACCCCCGGAACTGACGGAGTTCAAGGAGATAGAGGAGAGCCTGGAAACACAGTAAGTATTTAGTTCATTCAATTTGTATTTTAATGGGTGCGAGAAACAAATTTGATCGATTCAAATTAGTCCAGTTCTAGGGAGGAGGGGTCGTCCATTGAGGCTGCACCTCTTCATTTTCATTTAAAGGTGTAGAGTCGGGTTCATTTATTTATCTAACGCCTCATTTTTTTTATATAGATGGAACTGTTACTATATAAATAAGTGTTTGATTGATTTAGTTGATTGTGTTACGAATTAAACCTGATTTTCATTGGAGGTAATGGCTTGCTCACTGATTACGCTAGCTACGATGATACCACGACAAGGAGGGCCGAGGTTGTGGGTGCCTAGTTCATATAAGTAAAATCAGAGAATGTCCCTTTGGTTATTCGACTATTTTCTTGATTTCTAAGTGAAACCGATAAATAGTTGATGTTTATAGTGGAGTCGTGATTAGCAAGCTCATCTCGCAAACCATTTTTACTGTAACGAGTTCAAGTCTCATAGAATGCCCTACTCTTCTAGCTTTGCGTCAAACTAAGCTAAGTCAAGTAGAAATCTATAATTGATACTATTATCCTTATTATAAATTTTGTAATTTTCACTAGTAGTTTTTTTACTTGGCCTTCGCAGCAAATTTGATATAATATGACAATTCTGTTTTCAGGGACCACATGGACCTCCCGGACCTGCTGGACCACAAGGTGAACGTGGTGGACCCGGATTCCCTGGTGCCCAAGGAGAAGCTGGACCTGCTGGACAAGCTGGAGCTGCTGTAAGTAAACTTTTCACAGAAGATTTCAATAACTGCAAAATTCACCTTGCCAAAGTTGATTGATTCACATCAAAGAATGCTCTGACCAATCAAAGTTGTTACTTTGTTTTGTTTCCATTTGATTGGTTCGCATCAGATAGAGCAGTGTTTCTCAAATAGGGTATAGTTTGAAGTACTATAGGAGGTACGTTAGATTTGAAAAAGATCTTAGTTTACAAAGGTCACTCCTGCATACTTCTTGATATTATAATTCTATAATAAGTTTGATTACAAAAAAAACTTTTATCACTGCAGTTGCCTCAGTGTCAATGAGAATGACAAAGATCTTCAGTGAAGCACAGACTCATATTTCTCGCTAAATAGTAAATAAAACTCATCGATAAGTCCCAGTTCAATGCAACTACAATGTCATCTTAGAAGTAGTGCATGTTTTTCAGTTATTGTCCAATATATCAGATACCGATGACACAGCGGCGTATTGTACCTTTTATATAGGTATTTTTTCTACCCAAAATGTTCTGTGCTGGTTAGGTGGTACTTTCTGGAAAATATTCTAAAGAAGTGCATTATTGAAAAAAAAAGTCTGATAACCGCTAGAATAATGCACAGACCAATCAGAGTCGTTAGTTTCGTGTTTTATTTTCCATATTTCATATTTATAGATTTTTCAAAAGTTTAGCCGATGCTCTCTTATTGCAAATCTTCATGGTATGTTTTGTAAAGCCGTCGTTATTTGATTTTTCTCCAGGGTACTCCCGGTGAACCCGGAAGAAACGGAGTTGATGGACCACCAGGACCTATGGGACCTGTTGGACACCCTGGACAAGCTGGAAACCCTGGTGAAGCTGGACCTTCTGTAAGTGGTTTTTCTTTGTTTTTATTCACGAACTGAATATTACGATAGCATATACGTCACTTGAGTGAATCTTTTTAAAGATGCAAGATTCAATATACTAGCATAGTTCCCGTAAAAAAAGATGGGATCATTTACGTGAGTATAAAAACGTACAAATATATATTCCAGTATAAATGCATTTATTGCTAAATAAAAAATATCAGCATAACACGAACGAAATTTATTTCTATGTTGATTTTCTATCTATGATTCACATTTTCTGTTTGAAAATAGATTTAAAAGAAATAAGCCAAAGAATTGGGTAAAAACGAATTTCTTTTTTTAAACGAGAAAAACATCAATTTTACTCAAGAAAAATCCGAGATACCTATATTTATTTTCTCTCTTACTACAATCATCACCATCATCATCATTAGTAGAAGCAGTGGTAGTAATGTTGACGTAAACATACAGACACATAGCTAGCGTAAACGAACGCACAAATATAAGCTTTGCACTAGTGTGACAGAAACCAACAAACAGGTAATCACAGAAAGTGACGTGTCTTTTATATAATAGAATTCTTTCTCGTTATTTTATGTATAAATTGTTCATGGCAGTGTTGCATCTCCTGAGGTAAGGATTGATCAAGTTTGTTCTTTTATTCAATTCTAATAATCTCATTTACCTTGTAGGGTGAAGCTGGTCAACGTGGTCTCCCTGGCGCTATGGGTCGCCCTGGTGACAAGGGACCTAGTGGTGCTCCTGGAGCTCCCGGACCTCAAGGACCTCCTGGCGTACAAGTAAGTAATATCGAATCCGATCAGAAAATCCCTTCTCTATTTATATTTCTATCCATAAATATTCTTCATCTATCTATCAATCTATCTATAAGAGATAACAGATCAATCTGTCAGTCAATAACTATTCCTTGTTTACTTAATTTATCATATATATGTATGTATATATATGTATATATATATATGTATATATATATATGTATATATATATATATATTGTAAGCGTCTATTCGTAATTCAAAAATATAACTATGCCTTTGCTTATTTCTACGCATATCAACTTTTATAATCCCATTATTATTAACAAATAAATTTTTACTCGTAATGTAACTTGTGATGTAATATATTCATATCACACATACACACACACACACACACACACACACACACACACACATATATATATATATATATATATATATAATTCAGATTATCAAGCAGATATTCACATATATCAAATTTTTGAAAAAGATAAACCTCAGTATCAAAAGCATCTACGTGTATAATCATCGACTCACGGATACACATTTCCAAGTAAACACGTTTTGGTTTTATTTTTTGAAAAGTATGTTTACTCAAGGAACTAAACCATCCGATTTATCAGCATAACTTTCATTAGAAAATATTTGAACTTGTTTTTTTTTTTTTTTGCTGATACGTTGATAAATCTTCATAAATGTCCATTTGTCTCACCTTAGGGAATGACTGGACCATCTGGACCCGCTGGTGCCACAGGAGAGAGAGGCGAGAGAGTAAGTATAATCCGTTTTATGTTTTACCAATGATATTGTGCAAATATTTAGATGATAGCATCTGAATTTGAAAAAATCTGTTACAATACACATTTTCAGAATACCAGTGTTTTATCAGTCAGCCATTTTAAAATTAAAAATAACTGCCCTTAACGTTTCTAGAAAAACCGACAACAATTTTTTGTTCATCCCGGATGGCATCAAAATAAAATTCAATCGTGTTGCCAAGATTGTACCCATCGAAATGATAACTTTCCAATAGACTGTCAGAATTTTGTCGATTTCATTGCCATCTGCATTTGCATTTAGCATCAGTCTCTTGAAGAAAGTATCTGAAGATTACATAAAACAATTGTAATGATGTTTCATAATGATAATAATTGGGATAAGTTTTTGAAATTATTTATTCATATTCATTTTATTTTAGGGAGAACGTGGTTCCCAAGGAATTCAAGGACCCAACGGACCCCGTGGACCTGCTGTGAGTATATTTATTTACTAGGTATATTTGTTTATGTAAAATTTAAATAGGGTATGAATACTGACTATCACGGAAGAGAGGCGTATATCTAAAATTTGGATAGAAATGTCTGTCTTCGAAAAGGAGTCTTTTAGTTGAATTTCAGAACATATAAGGATTGTGGTGAAATACTAGACGCAATGAGAGACAACGAGGAGCGACGTACAGATATCTATTTATTACCTGCAATACTTGCTTGAATCAATGAATAATCCTAACCCAAACCCTGAATTATCCAATTGATCTCATCAAACTTCGTTATGAGAAGCAAACAAGCAACTAGAAGCGGAACAAAAATATCATTTATAACCAGTTACGATTGCTATAATCAATAAATTACTCAAACACTACCCTTAAGCCTTACCTGACTCTGAATTCTTTAATCAATCACCACAAATTATGCATAAAATCCTTTGAAAATTATATTCGCTTGCCCTTCGTATTTTACGAAAACCACCCAAAAAGGTCAATCTTTCTGTTTATATAACTTCCGATTAAATAGAGGTTAAACTGGTATATACTAAGCACCATTGCTGGCGTCGACAAAGCTCTGTTCCTTTAGCCAGTTAGAGTGTCTGAACCTATGAACAAGGTAAATAACTTCCTCCCCCGACTCGTGTAAGTTATTGCTTTTCTCTTTATCAATATTTGGATATTTACTCGCCTCAAAGTGCACAATGTTGATGTAATTAAACTATTGACATTAAAAATTTTTCAAAAATTCACATTTGTTAGTAATGAAATGTGATAGATATACAAATGTTTTTTCTGACGTTACTTTGATTCTTCGTTATCTGAAATTGCTTGAAGAACTAAACGAGGATTTTCGGTAAAAGTATCCAAGCTATATTAATATTCTGCCCATCTGCCTTTCCAGGGCGCCGTCGGACCTGCAGGAGAAGCTGGAGAACGCGGATACAGCGGAGCTAAGGTAAAATCATATGTATATCTATATCTATATCTTAATATGTATATATGCGTGTGCATGCGTGGTTGTGAGTGGGTGTGCTTCGTAAGGTTTGAGACCAAAAGTACTCCCTCGACAAATTTTAAACTGTTCTTTTGCCTCAGGTACAACTTGTAAGAATCTTTTTACTTAGCGTCAGTATTTTCATAAACTTCTTATTTGATCGTAAAGAAAAAAGTGAACTTCTGTAAAATTATCAAACCGTCGCTTCTTTCTTAATATGACTCTAGTTCTTTTCGTTCAAATATTGAATTGGAAGTGCGGGAAAACTACACAGAATTGCACTTGCTTTCCTCTCTCGATGACATTATCTCAGAAATCATCAGTGGAGCTGGATACTAAGAATTTTGACTCGGTTCCCTTCTCCACAATGTTAGCAAGACCTGAGTTAAGCAGCCTGCAACCACGATTTAAGGTTTCTTTCTGATGTGTCAAACATTTGGCCAATTCGCATCCCGTCCAAATAAATTGAGAAATGTGATCGATGTTCAAACTTATGTCCATTATGAACAACGCACACGTAAGCTTGTAAATTTGTTTGATCTTAAGAAAAATCACACGGTTTGATCTGGTCTAGTCTTCACACTTCTCGAACAAATATTTCCAAAAAACATTTTTATTATCCAATTAATTTAATTAATACCAGAAATGGTACAAGAGAAATTGGGATGGAGATTAAGTCTTTACAGGTTTGATTTGAATGTACTTGCGACTGGTTCCGGTGGCTCGGTGGTGAGAGCGGTCGGGCTCTTAGCGAGCCATCCTCAAGCATAGTGGGTCATGATTACAATTCTCACCGGTAACTTATTCTCCAATCCGACCTGCGCTTTATTAACTCACTGCCGAAGGGAAAACGACCCGAAGAAAATTTCGGCGAAATGTCAATAGTGGCAAAAAATTGATAATAATAACATTTGTGATTATGTTTATTGCTTCCATTTACTTGACGTTTCGTTAAAGGCCTCGTTTCTTTAACCTTTTTAGGGAGACAAAGGATGGATGGGATCCCCAGGTATGCCTGGAAACCCAGGACCTCAGGTAAGTCACTCATACATCAATCTCTTTTATTCTAAATTATAAGTATCATTTTTGTTTTTATTCTTCTTCTAATGCCGTTAGAAAGTAAAAACAATCAGCTGAAACTCTTCGCTTCAGCAAATAGAAAAACGGTAATATAAGTACAGCAATATATTTAATGACATCTTATTCAACTGACGTAGAGTAAATGGCTTGAATTAATGGAAATGTATTTTCTGTTGAGTTCACACTGTTACCTACGCTCTTTTGTATCTCAAGTATCTCAATAAGGACAATATTTGATAAGTAAGGCCAACCTATGGAGTGCTACTGTGGTTTATTATTTAGTTCAGCAATTCATATTCGAACATTCGGTGTCCAAGATTTTTTACTGAGATTTGAGTTGAATAAGTTTATTTTCGGAGAAGCGACTGATAGCCTGTTCCGGCAGATCTCTCTGAGAAGTGCTTTCTCACCCCCTGTGGCTGTTTCGATTTGTAACTTCTTGCTGTGACCTCTAGCAGTAACATGATTTTATCTCGAAAGATGCTGCTCTTACAGTCTTGGGAAATGGCGTGTTGACTTGGAGTTATCCTGGATTATTCCAGTAAATTGACACGTGTTCTTCTTTGGGGTAGTATCTCCAGACCAAGCTCTTTTAGCCTTTCCAAATATGCTCTGAGGAAACTTCACCTTGTGATTGTCAATGTGTTAGAGGAAATATTAAGAAATTACCCAGTTAATGCAAAAAACCCGAAAAACCAAAACTAACACCATTCTACTTTAAAATGTGTGATTGAAAAGAAATATTCATATGCCTTTTATGACATTTTGTCCATTTTGGAATATTACAGGGACAAGCTGGAGAAATGGGAGTTGCTGGACCACCCGGAAACATGGGACCAAGAGTAAGTTTGTTTTCTCTCCTCGTAATGAATATTAAGATTATTATAAACAGTAATGTAAAACCCGAATTCCTGATTTTGCATTTCAATGTGCAGAACAGAAAAGGGCGAATTCATAGTATTTTAAAATTTTGAGTTTGTTAGATTTGTGATTTTTGGTCTTCAGTGACAAACCTTTTTCATCTGTGTATTTTTTGCCTTGTTTTAGGGACGCGATGGCGCCCGTGGTAATCCCGGTAAGGATGGTGAAGCTGGACCCGCTGGAGTTCCCGGACAACGCGTAAGTATATATTTGTATTTACATTCAAAGAGAGTTCCTTTTTATTTTGCTTTTAAAGGGTTGCAATTTTGTACATAAAAAGCTTATTATATAAACAAAGTGCAAACCAAATGTTTGAACATAAACACCTAGTTTGCATCCTCCCCATAGGCTTATATACAGCAATCCCAATGTTTTTTTTTCTTTGATTTCCCGTGCATTGCCCACAAAGGGTAGGGTAAATGTCCGTACTACATTCGCATCGTACATGCTATTCAAATCGCCCCTTTATATGTATAAATACTTCATAATTGTTGTAAAAAGAACAGACGCTTTTTTGTAATTGGATTCATCTTGAATTTTTCTATATCCCCAGCCCTTGTGAAAACTGATCAACAAATCATATTTGTATATTAGATACTGATTTATTCTTTGCAATCTCATTACAGGGAGCTCGTGGACCACCCGGTGGTGATGGCCGTGCAGTAAGTATCATTTTGTGTTTTCATTTATTTTAAAGACATGGTAGTGATGTGGTAATATTCAGCTAAATATTAATTTATATAGATTATTGCTCCGGTGCGCTCCATTTGAAGGCATAGCTTCGAAGGAGAGCAACCGAAATTCGACCGTAAGCAATAAGATTAACGAACAAAGACATGATGAAAAATACGGCTCCAGCTCGGTAACTGACATGCTGAGACATTTTTAGTAGCTTACTCTTGTTCTAGGAATAACATTTGGCACCAAAGCTGGTTTGAGATTTTGTAAGCCCTTGGGCTACAAGTACAATGAGATTACCAGTAATATTTTCGAAAGGAAAAAAAAAAGATAAGCTCTATTGCAGCTATCGCAAGTGTAGTCTGTGCTGAACTCTATTGGTGCATAGACTGTCCCCTCTCCACCCTTCCAACTGGTCCACTTCTCGCTAGTCTGAATAACTGCCTTGATGGCAGATGTCCATCTGCTGCAATCTCCCAGCCTGCTGGGTCAATGTTGTCTGCCTTTAGGTCACGTTTACAAACGTCTATATAACGAAGAACTGGCCTTCCTGTAGGTCTTCAAACGGTGACAAGCTCACTGTACAACAGGTCTTTGGTTATTCATTTATCCTGCGTGCAGCTGACATGACCGAGCAATCGCAAACGCCCTTGGCTAAGCAAGGCATTCAGGCTGGATAATCCCGCTCGTGATAAAACATACTTGTTTGGCTGCAGCCCCTAAAACCCAAGCCTTAGTCGGGAATTGCATTGTACAAGTTTTTCCAGAATTAATTTTTAAAGAGAAATATATATTTCAAAATATACACTAGGTATAATTTTCATTTTTAGCTCATGCGTTTTTTTTCATTGTTACTTTTAGGGAAATCCCGGACCACCAGGACCACCAGGACCTCCTGTAAGTATATTATTCGAAATGATATTTAAATTACTGTAAATTTTCCTGTTCGTTTTTCAGTGTCATTTCATTTTATAAGCCTCAAATATTCATTTTATAAGCCTCTAATATAATTAGACTTCCATAAGAATTGAATAAAAAAAACAAACACACATTTTGTCCAAAGTAATCCTACATATTTGCGAAGAAAACTATCCTTATACCCCGTCTATCTATTTATCTCATTTTGTACAAATGCATCAGTTTATCCACATCTATCTATCTATCCATCCTGATGTATGTAATCTATCTATCCTGATGTACGTAATCTATCATAATACTCATCGATCTATTACTATGAGTAATAACAAATTTCCATTATTTTGACTTGCATATCTTTAACTCTTTTTTCTAAAGTACCCTATTTCGATAAATTCTTCAGATACTTTTCTCTATACTTACTCGCATAAATATACTTTCCGACATATCAACAATCAGCATATTCTGATGAGTCCTATCATTCTGATTTTTAGGGCTACTCTGCACCTGCCTATTCACCCTTCCCCAACATGCAAGGACCCAAAGGACCAGATCCAGCTGAAGGTTATTATGTAAGTAAAAAGAACTTTTCACATCTTTATCATTGTTTTTTTAATTTTTTAATCTCAGCTATTCGGGTCCGTCATTCTACGGCCACCTGTGAACAGATACTACGACAAATTATAATTTTACTTGTGTATATAAACCAGAGTTTCTCGGCCTTTCTTAATCTATTGCCCCCTTCAAGTTATTTTTAAATCTATCGCTACAGCTCAACGTTCGACCCCACCCCTGAAAAAATTTTTTCGCACGCCATTGAGACTGACTGCTCGATCTTTTCTCATAATAATATTTTCTCTTTTAGGGCGATGAGGCACAACCCGATGAAGTTGATGTCATTAACCAGGTAGCCTGGGCTGTTGACCGTGCAAGGAAACCAAAGGGTACTAAGAACGATCCTGGTACTACTTGCCGTGACCTTCTTATGCGTAATGACAACAAATTGGAGAGTGGTAAGTTTCCTTCTATTATCAAAACAAAAATAGGCCAACTTAAACAATGCAAAAATTTTTAAAAAAATGTCATGGTGATTTGCATCTGAAAAATAGTATTAACAGGGGTCTGCATTCATCGAATAATGACCGAATGGGTCAGAGTGTTGTCTAGATTCTAGTTTCAAAACATGAATCTTTTGCCTAGGTCACTTCATCAACAAAGATTCCATAGTTGAACACATAAGATATGAATAACATTCTTCCTTATTCCTTTAGAAAAGCAATAATCTATTCGCGGTATTTAATTAAATGCTCGTTTAAACATCAGACTTATCAGCCAATAATGCCACATTCCTTTACAAAATATGAATTCTTTGGTCATGTCAGTTGAATAACATTTCTCCCTCTCTTCCAGGCAAATACTTTGTCGATCCTAATGGCGAATCTACCGTTGATGCTTTCGAAGTGTTCTGTAACATGGAAACTGGAGAGACCTGCTTGCATCCAGAGGATAACCAAGTAAGTTCTTGGTTTTATTCTAACCTTCGTTATTTTTATTTTTATATCTAATAATACAGAAGCAATACAATAAAAATTACAAATTTGGTTATTCAGTCCGACAATGACAGCATATTTTTTTTCATATAGCGGCTATAGAAATACACATACTACAGTTTTAGCTCTTATAATTTCAGAATTACACATTGCCCTAAACACACACACCAAAATCAAATCAAACATTGTTCTTACGCTGGGTACGCAGGAACTTCCCTACTTGGACATCACATAATACCAATTCCCCACTCTTGTCTGTGAATGGCTGGATCTCGATACATGGTTCCTTATTATCTGGGTGCATTTTGGAACCAGTGCTCAAAGAAAATTAATACGTGCACATAATTTCGAATTCTGCAGATAGCTAACAGAACTTTATTGAAAAAATATTGATTGTCAAATTCCAAAGTCCACACATCTTTTCGCAGTCACTGGCTACAATTAATAGAGGGAATATTCGTTTGAGGTTCTGCCACAGACGTGACAAGCACCCAAATCGACACCAGTCACTTCACCTGCTATACTCACCCATAGCTTGCACACACCAAGTTCTTTAAACTAGTGTTTGACTTGAGAGAGATTTTATTTGAATAAACGTTTCGAAGTATTAGTTTGATTATTCCTATAGATTACAAAACCGGATAGTTTTATCTCAATAGAAGAATGAGATTTGAAAAAAAAAAGAAAAGTAGAAGGGTATGAAGGCTGATAAGAAATTACCAATACATTGTTTGTTCTTGCTTACAGTTCAAGCAAGATAGATGGACAAAGGAGACCACTCCCGACCAATGGTTCATCAGGGAAATTGTTCGCAAGGATGAGGTAAGTACTAGAACATTCTTGTAATATTCGATTCTATTCTTAGTTCTATTAATACTGCTTGCTCAATTCTATTCTTTCTCATTTTTCTATTCTAGTTTCAGTTTTATTTCATCATTCACTCTTCTATTTCATTTTTCTCCAATTCTATTATATCATTCCCTGTTCTTCCCTGTTCTTTTTGTTTCTTTTCTATCATTTCCTTTTTCGTCCTTTTTTTATCATTTCTATTCTATTATCCCCTGATCCGTCTCGTCCTTTTCAATTCTATTCTATAATTCTGTGTTCTGTTCTGTTTTTCTCAGTTATAGTCTATGGCCTTTTACTTATTCTATATTCCTCTATTCCGTCCTTTTCCCCCCTCTGCTTAATTCGATTATTCTCATTCGTTCTCATTTCACCCTATTCATTCCTGTTCTCTATATTCTCCCTATGTTTGCTATTTCAGCTTGGTTATGGCGATATGAAGAGGGATCAATATCACTTCCTTCATATGCACTCCATCCGTGCCCGTCAGAACATCACATACAACTGCCTTAACTCTAACGCTTATGGAGTAAAACTTTCCACCTTCGATGGTAGTGAGATGTACGCTGATCACGAACTTCGCAAATACACCTACAGAGTTAGCGTTGATGGATGCCAGGTATGTAACAATCTTATTTTGAGGATTTTTCATAATTCCCTTTGTACTGGATTAACTAAGTAGCAAAAGTAGCTACAGTCGCTACAATTCCAAGAGCTCCGCGCAAAAATCTAGCAAGATATCGATTCTGACTCAGTGATTTTACATTTCTTCTAATACTATAGCACTATACTGCCTTCCACTTTTGCAAGTGACTGGGAGTTAACAGTTAGCCGATTTCAGTCAATGATCACCTTTATTTGGGATTATTATTTCAACTTAGATACACCACACTCCCATTAATTACTATGTGATTTACCCCGTTTGGGTTTGAAAAGCCTTGCATCAGAAATAAAAACAAAAAATATCAAAAACAATGAAATATTACATTTCTTTTCTGATTCATTATAGTGGCATATTATTTCAACTTAGATACACCACACTCCAATTAATTATTATGTGATTGAATTCCTTTGGATTTGAAAAGTCTTGCATCAGAAATTTAAAAAAAAAACAACAAAAATATCAAAAACAAAAAATTATCACGTTTCTTTTCTGATTCATTATGGTGGCATAACTTTTTATTTTTGGCTGCCTCAAAAAATTAAGCTTAAAAAAAGGTGATTAAGTACGGAATTTGTTTGCGACGTTTCGGACTCTAAATTAGAGGATATCCAATATTCCTTTTCAGCTCACCCCAACCTTTTTTCTTTTAATATGACCGATGTATTTTTCTCTCCGTACAGACAAAGAACAATCAATGGGGCAAGACAACATTTGAAGTGGATACCAGTCAGACAGAACTCCTACCTATCACTGACGTAGCCGTTCAAGATGTAGGAGAGGAGAACCAGAAATTCGGCTTGGAGATTGGTCAAGTCTGCTTCAGCTAAATCCTTTGGGATGCTCCCCACCCTCACCCAAATAGCATCATCACCCCGTCTCCAATTGAGATGCCGATATTCTTTATGGTAGAAAGAGAGCCAAGAATTTGAAATAACATAACAAACAATGGACTTCGGTGACAGTCAGATGTAGAAATATGATTGAATAAAATTTAAGTTTTCCTTTTAAAAATGAAATTAACGGCCGGAGTAAATTTTTCTTTGTATATATATATATAGATATATCTACATATGTAGAAAGGATATTACGGCCGTCAATTTTATCACCACCAGATAATGATTACTGCTACAACGACAAGTACAGCTACTACCATTAATACTTCAACACCCACTCTTACTACAACAACTACTACTACTGTCGACTAAGACCATCAGCAATTCACGAGGATGAGAGAATTTATTGAGAGCAAACATCATCTTCCATACAAGATCATTACTATTCAGTCGGTAGTAGTTTATTTGTTTAAAGAACATACGGAAAAAGAAAGGATTGCATCTTGGCTTTCGTTGAACAAGACACTGCGGACATTTTGGCGTAGTGAAATGCAAGCCAAATTCATAAACCCAAAATGATCATTTTTTTACCTTTCTTTTTTTAAATAAAAAAAGGGGAAGATCTTTTGGGTAAATTTAAATGAATTGGAAAAAAATATGTGGAGTGAGAAGAAGAAAAAAAGATTTTTTATATCATAAAAAATATTGATGATAATAAAATTTAATAAAACTCGAGATTTCGATAATTTTCTAAATTTCCGATGAAATACGAAACGAATGTGATACAAACGGCAATCCTGCTTTTTGATATGCTTCATCAACTTTTCTCTTTCTCTTTCTCTCTCTTGCCCTCTCTCCGCTTTTATAAGAAAGTTATGGAATGTGGGAAAGGCTATGACTTGTTTTTTGTTGTGTTCTCATTCTACAATCTTGATTGTCCTATGATTAAATGCGACACCGCTCATGTAGCGTTATTAGCTTGGAGACGGTTGACATTTTTGGCCACCATACATCTGTCAAGGTCTATCTTCATCATGCTCATTTTCAGCTGGAGAGGGAATCAAAATTTTAAAATAAAACTGTAAAAAAAATATCAGGCTTTTTATTTTTAATCTTTTAACCCTTTCAATCCGTTAGCCCGATTTCTTCAGCTGAGTGCTATTTTACTGTTCACCGTAAGCTCATTTGAAGACAGGGGTGGCGCAACACCCTCGCCCCCATTTGGAAATATATTTGATTGTAAAAATGAAATGAATTAGACAAAATCATTTTAGTGATCCATCAGAGACACTTTCAAAAATATAATTATTTGAGCCCTTTGAAGTAAGCCGTGACTCAACTTCCACAACACCACTATGAAATATATTTGATTGTAAAAATGAAATGAATTAGACGAAAAAATTTTATTCTAATCAATGAACAAAACTTAAAAAACACATTTTGAGCTCCTCCACCCCGTCGCTTAGGTACAGGGTATTTGAAGACGCATGGGCTAAGGGCTGAAAGGGTTAAAATTCACAAACGTTGACTGGCGTTCAGTATAAGTATGATTGTATTCATTTTTATTTTTGCATCTGTGAGAGTTTCATTTCATTTCATAACCCTGGTGAGCCTGCTGATCTCACAGATCACGGTGAGTGTGCTCCACCTCAGTGGCCTTGTAACACACTAAGCTAAGCTTAGTGAATAACATCTCAGTGTTAATCTAAACTTAATTAATGAGAGATGTGTCCGGAAAGTATCCAGCTATTTAAGATAGCCGAATAAAGCCTACCTTGGGCAATGACGTCTTAGTACTTCCTTTGAGACCTCACTCACTTATCCCAGCGTCCTTTCCCTTTTTCAAAAATGTCTGTAAAGTCCTTTTTCGAGATCACGATCAGTTGCCACGTTACATTCTCTTTAATCTTGTCTTCGATCTAAAATCTCTCCGGGAAAAGCCAGAAAACTGTAGTGGTCTCACATACTTGGGTGATTCGATGTTTTGCCAAACAAGCCTCATACGAAACGTGAAGAATGGGCAGGCCCAGACATTGGGAATGCGTTGACTCCACAGTCTGCAGGCACACTAAATGGCGTCTCACTATTGATTGAATAACCATAGGAAGAATTTCAATGCATGTGCAGCGAATTACTCTCTGATTGGTTGCCAAGTTGCATCAAGGCAACGCAACCTGTTCTCAAAGAAATTTAAAATAGCAGGATTCTTTCCGGACAGACTTTGTATCCACTATATCTTGTTCGAGAGGATGCTAGGAGACGCTTTTGGAGGATTTGATTGATATAGGGGTGCAAGTCGTAGAAAGCACAAGACAACCCAAGGAGAACAAAGATAAAGAAAGTCGGCGTCCTTGGCAACATTATTTTCATAAATATTTGTTGGACAGGGCCAAATTTGCCAAAAGGCTGTGTTCCTAGATAACTCAGTGAAGGTCGAACCAACTCGTAGTTTATTCCTATAGATTCCAATCACTCCACGCCAACTGACTCTGTTCTTGGTAACTCCCTTTAAAGTGGGACTATTTCAGTCTGGCCGCCTTTGCCTCACTCTCCAGGTCCGCCTTGGACTCAAAACTCTTCTCTCCCCTTTTGGATTCCAGTCCTTTGCCTATTGTGATATTGTCAGCATATTTTCGTAGGGTGTGTCCAATTCATCACAACTTTCGCTTCTTCATTCCCTGGTTGATGGGGCTCTGGTTAGATGTCTCCCATGGGTTAGCACTTGAAATGCTCTCAGACCACTTGTTGTTTGGGATGTATCGAAAGCATATGTTGACGAAAGTCCAGAGCTTTTTGTCAAGGGTATCAGTCAATCCCAAGGTCTCAGATCTATACAGAAGAACTGCCCTCGAAGATTCCATCACTCTGAGGAAAAGCCAGAGGACGATAGTGGTCTCGCATACTTCGGTGAATCATTGTTTTACCAAACAAGCCCCACTCGAAAGGTAAAGAATGGGTAGGCCCAATCATTGGGAATGCGTTGGTCTCACAGTGCGCAAGCACACTAAACGGCGTCTTACTACTCAGCGTGCAACTCATTGTCAGTGTTGCTATTTGGTACTTTTCAAAATCTAATTTGGTACTGAAAAAGGTACTTGTTTCTGAAAAAATTGGTACTGAACGAAAATTTACAAACGATAACAATCCCTTGGACACAAATGATATGATACGACACAAAATATACATGAACAATCGATAAAGGTTGGTCACTCAATATAAACCATCATTCGACAAATGCATTTTGGCAACATGCTGTGTTAGGGGTGATCAATTGAAACATTGGAAAAGGAGTGATCAATGAATAATTTACTTCTCTTGTATTTTCGGTGCAGTGATCACTAAAAGATATATAGTCGGATATACAGTTGGACCCAAACTAAGGGATCAGTTTAGCATAAACCTACATTGCAAACTGACCCCCATTAAAAACCAGTCGGGAAGTTAAAAAATAGTATAGACGTAATAAGGAGTGAATGCTTAAATTTCTGCCCTCTAGCTCATTGGTGCGGCCTGGTGTCATGTTGGATTATTTGAATATTTTGGTGCTGAAGCTACTTAATCCGATCCAAAGACCATAGAAATTTGGCCTTCTGTGGCAAAAGACATTCGGCCCCTACTTAGTATATAAGCACAATCAGACCTTGTCTGCAAAAAGCTTCAGCTCTCGCTCTGAACGTGATAGCTTTTCAGATCAACTCATTGATACTGATAGTCAGTATATATTCTTTGGGGGGAACATTGGCACAAGGCCATTTTCTGGCAGCACCTATCGTGGTGTGATGACAATAGCCCTTGTCTTGAAAGTCGCTAGTGAGTTGGTTTCTCACTAATTCATCTATAATTCTTGCCTTAGTGCTAAATGAGTCGCCAAAGATAGTATCAGTAGCAGCCATTAGCCCTTCTACCTTTCAACCTCTAATTAAATTAGTTTTTTCTCCCCTCTCCCTTCCCACACTCCTATCAAAATACCGAACTTTTTTCTTCCCTCTCACTTACTACCGTGGCTGTCGGGCTTATAGTAGCAGTAGCATCTATCAGCAAGGCATGTTGTTGTACACTTATGAAAATCGACAGCAAAGCGATGAGTCATGGAATAGTATCTATATTCAAGTGACAACAAAGGCGGCAGACAAACCCACTTGTGAATAAGAATTATTGATTCTTTTGTTTATAGTTTTTGTAGACTCCTTATAGAGTACAGGACCGCAACCACTCTGGCACAGTTTCGGCGGCAAGTAGTTTTTATACTGGGTGGAGTTGCTATCCCAACCTTCCTCTTTTCATCCAGGATTTGGACCAGCTACGGTGACTGCCAAGCTGTAGTTTCTTTTCTGTACAGATAACCCTTATCTTAGATCTTACTGAGTAAAAGGGTCCTAACTGCCAGTTATTTACCCATCGCTGGAGGGTAAATGAATTCATGCTTTTCCCACTGACATCAGTAATGAGTGAGATCGAACTCGGTCCACCGATTCTGTTTTCTGTGCTGGTAATCATTATGCCAATCTGCACCTCAATTTATTTTTTTATATTGAGCCTAGTCTGACACAAGGCCATTTCACTATATATTCATATTAAAGAGAACCTGAAAGTGTGGAGATTGAAAATATAGTGGCTGGTGAGATCGAATCGTTAACAACAGCATCAATCCTTCATGGAGCCCTTAGCAGAATATATTTTAAGGGGGCACCACCTCTTGGAGCCTCCATGGTTCTTGGGACCCTCTGGTGGTCACGGGGTCCTAAACTGCCGCTCTGTTTGCTCATGCCTCGGATCAGCTCTGATCATGGCACCATTCTTATAGCAATTTAATAAGCTTAGCTCAGTCTGGCACATGGCCTTACTAGTGGGTGGGTTAGTTGGAATCGAACCTACACTAGTATGGACATCCTCTGGGAATGAAACAGCCCTCCCCTCTGATCAGTCTTTTTGACCGAGGACGAGGTTTGAAAGTTGAAACCATTTAGCATAATGGTGTAGTATAATTATTTCATGTAAGCCCAACTTGATGTTGCATTGTATTCCCTGGTAAAAGGGTTGCCACAAAGATATAATTCGAATGTAGCCCCCCTGGAAATACAATACCCCCTCCCCACTGCGGATGCAAATACTGATATACTTTGTTGACACGATAGGAAAGGGGAGTGGAAAGGTAGTTTGAGGTAAAGAGAGCGAGAGAGAGGTCAGAAAGAGAGAGGTTAGGTAGTTTAATAAAAAGGTAAGTAGGGGAGAGGTAAGTTGGAACTTTGAAATAAAGAATAATGGTGCAATTGTTTTTCGTAAGCTCAACTTAATGTTCTCATATAAAAAGACTATTATTATTCGGTGGTAACAGGATTGCTGCTAATATGCATTCTAAATGTACTTTTTGCCCTCCCTTTAGCTCTGGAAATATATTCCCACCCTGGAAAGTGGCAGTGGACGCCCATGTACTCCAGCAATGGTCATCGAGATTCCCTTGCTAACAATCTTCTATACAAGGTGACCGATGTATTAAATAGATCGGTATGTGCAAAAGAAAACCATAATGCGAATAATGAAAATAAGGGGGGGGGAGGATAGAGAGAGAGAGACAGACAGACAGACAGACAGACAGAGACACAGACAGACAGAGACACAGACAGACAGACAGACAGATAGACAGACAGACAGACTCGTCAACGATTACAGCAGGCGCCTTCATACCCCATATTCACAGGACATCTAAGTGAACAACAAACTCTCCATCAGTGACTATCAAGAATGGCACTACGATAGGGTTACCATACATCTATATTTTCCCCAACATGTCCCCCGTTTAGGTCTCGAAATTTTCATTCATCCGGAAGGAGATTTTTAGAAATTTTTGAATTCTCCAAAGATCTGCAAAATTAGTTATTACAGCTGCTTCAAGATTAAGTAGCGCCGAAGTATGTGTCTGGTATGGGCAGGATATCTTCGGGAACGTCCTTTTTTGTTTGAATATCCATATACAACAACCCCAATTGTGGGTGAGCACCTTTTGATATTAGTTCACGTTGCTAGAGGCTGATATTCAGTGAATCAAACAACTTTGGCACAAGACTATAATTTGTGGAGCACCCAGTGAAAAATAAATCCAATATCAGAAAATAATTTCAATAGAAGAGCAACGAACTCATTGCAAATGGCGATTACGTAGCTAAATATGACTAATCGGAAAGTGCTTAGTGTAGATAGATATGTATATATGAATATTAATCTAATGATAGGGAAGTCAAATAGTAATAATAATATGGTGTGAGATTGCGAATTAATAATAATGATAATAATAATAATATGGAAGCGGAGATGTGAACCACAGCACTGGTGTGATAGGCGAGGGAGAGAAGAGATGTGAGCTGAAGACCTGAGGAGACTTACTGCCACTCAGCCTTCAGCAATGACCACCTGGAAACTGGTGTGAAAGTGTAAAACACAGTATTGCTGAGATCTATGAGAATGTGGAGAGGAGGGCTGGAGACTTGAGGAGACTAGATGTCACTCAACAAATAATAATAATAATAATAATTTAAAAAAATCTGGTTAGTCATTCAATAAAAACCGTCGAGCGACCATGTTTTTTTACCGGCATGCCGTTTTTGGGATGATCAATTAAAAATGTTATTAGTAGTGTTCAATGAATAAGTTACTTGGGGGGGGGGGCAATGATCACTGTAAAAGTCTCAATTTTCAAAAAACAAGTGGACACAGACTAAAGGATTAATCTATCATAAACCTACATTGCAAACTGAAACCCTGGTAAAATCCTACCTCGGTGGGGATGGTAAAAATATAGCATTACACATTAGGTCGCTGGGTACTTTTCAGACAGACTTCGTAGATTACGTTCAAGACAAAAAAGAAATAGCAGAATAGCAAATTAACTCAGCGGTATAAAAATAGGCATGATAGAGCAGGAAAAGTGACCTGCTAGGAACTGAGCAAACAACAGTGATTTGAATATGCAGACTAATGTTATAAACATTGTTGTAAAAAATAGGGAAAAAGGCCTGGTTACTGCAAGATTTAACTCTACTTCTACTTCTATTCTATTGAAGATGATTATTTATATGGTATATATGATAAATAAATCAAGAGATACATGTCTCGTCAGTTTAGCTCAGTTGGTAAGGGAGCTATCTACCAAACACGTGGTCCTAACTTCAAATCACAGTCGGGAATTATTAACTTTGAATATCGTTTTGGTTCAACATGGGACAGAAAAACAGTGAAGAGTTTACTCCCCTTAATCATCATCTTGCCTCGGGGGAAGAATATAGTCAGTTTAAACTTGAACAGGGATTTGACGATCCAAACAGATCGCCCATTTCAGAAGATCATATCTAGTTTGATAGTGTAGAACACTTGCTTTCGTCACTGATAAAATCCCACTTGTCTCACAACCTGTTTACAGTTTGCAATCCAACAAGTACTTTTTTGAATGCGGTTTTCTGTCTAAATTGCTTCCATAAAACGAATATCATTAATTTAGAATGTTTTTTTAAGTAAATTAATTATGTTAATCAAGAATAAAAGCGGTTATTCATTTCTGCATTCTCGAACTCTCGTCCAAGTCTTGGGTTGACTTTCTCCGGTCACAAGAACAAGAACAACCCTCACCAAATTTATGGGAGTAAATATTTTACTGTTTGTCTGTGAATTTAACACACGACTGAGTACTTGATAGGCGGCTCTCTGACTGATCCAAAATGACCAATCTTATAAATCTACGAAAATTTATCTCTCAGATACGCAAGGGCTCATTTCATCCTAATTGATGAATACGTTTACACTATATATATCTATATCTATATATATATATATATATATATATATTATTGTGTCATCCACAGACAGTTGTTTCGATGTATCACTTCTCTTCAGAGTGGCTACAGACTTTCCATTATCCCATCGAGTACCAGGCAGGATTGAAACTGTCGCTTCGGACCCAGAGGCTGATATCCAACCTCTGAGCTACGGAACTCGACGGCCAGCAAGGCTGAATTTAAGCGATATATTTATTTACGCACAAATTCCCCATCCACCAGAGTGCTCTATTCCTATGGAAGAGCATTGCGTAAGCTTACAATGGATGAGTTACCTCACTTAAAGAGTGCTCAACCCTGAATAGACGAGCATTAATTATATACATATATATATATATATATATATATATATATTTATATATGTTATTACTATTATGATTATTATTATTATTATTATTATTATTATTATTATTATTATTATTATTATTATTATACAAAAGATGCAGTCAAAGATGCGTAGAGTTTGATCCAGAAGTGGGTACTCTTGTATATAGATATAGTTGCGTTCCGTGTTGTACGAAACATGAAGCAAAGATTTTGTCTCCATTTCTAGAGCCATCCAGACTCAATCGTTATTTGCACAGACCTGGGGTACTAGCCATACGCCTAAGACGGACTGCCTTATAGGGTTGAGGAGCCCCAATGGCACAACAATTCATCCATAACTTATTCTCCGTTAGGTTAAGCGTTAGGCCACCCGGACCTCTACTGCACGTCAATAAAAATTAACGACCAGGTAGTAATTTTGTGGAGTTCTTTGGTATGTTATTCAAATATTTTACGAATCTATAAATACTATTTTATTAAAATAATCGGAGGCATTTATTTTATACTTGCTACATATATGGCATCCATGATACGATGTGTGGGATTCATGGAACAAATACCGTATTTTCTTGTCTATGAGGCGCATGGTCATGTACTTCAATTTTTGAAAGCATATTCTAAAAAAAAACAACAACAAACAAACAAACAAACAAAAAACCCTGCCCTCTTTCCCTGATCTTCATAGCCCTCGCCACTATCTAGATACTTAAATACTCTTATCTATTTAAATCTATATTAACCCCACAGTGGTTGACTGCTCACATCAACGTTAGTCAACAACTGATAAAGCGTTCGCCTCCCAAGGCAGAATTTGTTGAAGAAGCTCGCCATATATGCCGAAAAATACGGTATGTAGAAACTCTTATTAATTATAACTTGACCATGTCCGTTCAAAAGGTGCATGTCTTACATAGGGATCGTACTTGACGATGTGTGGAGCAGTCAGCTATAAATGTCATGTAATTTTTTTTGCCGTCCTTTGTACGAATTCTCTTCAGTGTTGTCGATTTAGAAATAAAGTAACTAAAGTAATTGGTATTTAGATAAAAAGAGAGAAAATATGCTCTTGTCTTTAGATTTAAACAAAAGCTACAATTTACCCTATTTTCCGATGGAAAAAACAAATTGTAACTTGAAATAATGAGCTGCTTTTCTTTTTTTATGATGTCGTTAATAGTAACAATTTCAACAGCAACATCATCTATTTTTAAAAATGCTGTTGCGTCATCCATGAAATTAATAATTTAACCTCGTTCTACAGAAAAATTCGGCAGAAAAAAATTCTCTCTTTCTCTCTAACCCCCCTCTCTCTCACGCTCACTCTCTATATCTCTTGCCATACTCACCAACATTTTAAATCCATGAACACACGCTCGCGAACCCTTGTGACGTAGTATATAATCGGGCAAAGAACAAAACTCAAGATGAATTTTTATTGTAAATCGGGCACCCGCTTAGTATCGAGAACCGCTGACCCAAACGACTTCAAACTCAACACTGCATTGACCGATGTGCCAACTTATATATCTGGCGAATATTAACTCTTCACAATTGCCAGTTGTCGAGTTATCTCGGCACACACACACACACACGCACACATACACACACACAGAGTTGAAGTTTTTTTGATCTGCGGTTCCCGAGTATCCTAATACAAATGAATAAAAAAAAGTATAGACTATAGATCTTATATTTTAGAATTATAAATCTAAATTTAGATTTAGAATATTTACATTAGCAATAGATCTAAATTTAGACACTAATTATCTAAATTGGCAACGCTGATGAGAAGTAATCAAAATTCTTCGGAGTCTTAGTTTCGTACGACGGGCAAAAAATATTTTGTATGATTATCATGGCAGGATGCTCAACACTTGAAGTCCACCCTCTCCCAAATATGCATGTTTGGAACGAATACTGCTTTAGTTCACTCCAATGATAATATGCATCATACTACAGAGAAAATTGATGGCTGGAAAGAAAATGAAACCATTTATTATTTTAACACTGGGTGCATCTTATCTCTGGGTATATGAGCTAGATTTTTTTTATTGCTGCATATTAACCTTACCGCTGCCTATAACTTCACTGCTCAGATTAGTCATTTTCTGCAATAATAAACATACGATATTTCTGACAAGATAAGGGGAAAGTTTTATGATTAAACACTGACTTCCATTTTCTTCTCACTTAAAATTTATTTCAGTAGGTTTATGCCCTCAAACTGAACGTAACGAAACGAAAAGGAAGAAGGGGATTGTCACTGATCAGAAATTAAAGCAAGTATCATTAATAGGATAATGTTGATATTGTCAAAATCCAGTCCTTGTCTTTATTTACCCCACGTCACAAAGAAAAAAAATCCTAATACAATTCAGTGGAGTAAACACTTCACTGTTTGTCTGTCACGCCGAGTAAATCCAAATCGATATGTGAAATTTACATATCCTTACGGTGATTTGAAATCACGACCATGTGATTATTATGCAGCTCTCTCACCAACTGAGCCAAACTGACAAGTGTCATATGTCTGACAATTTATTTATTATTATTATATATGTAATACAAAAGTTGCAGTAATCATTTTCAGCTGGAATAGAAATAGTAGTGGAATTTGACCCTCCAGCAGCCAGGTTTGGTTACCTACTTCAGACTGACATAAGCACTCCGCAGTCTGTTGAGAGTGCAACACCATCGTTTCACAGATGTTCTTTTTAAAACAGTAACCAATAATGACTCCCTCGTCTCGATTGAGTGATCAGTACGAGTCACTAAGTACTGAAGTATCTCCGATACCCTATTTTTGAGGATAGCTTCTGGTTTGTGTTTATGCTATTTGTATATATAGTCAAAAACTAGTCGTTTGCGTAGTTCCCACTGAATTACTTCCCGAGTCGTCGTGTTTTGCCGATCACCCTCTCCACCTTTAGGCCAGTAGGCTATATTCATTGATAATGAGATATCATCTTACCTCTTACTCCAGATCTCAAACATTCTTTGCGTCCTAACAGTGTCCACCTTGTTGTACTGTTTTGGATGGCCAATTTCAGCGAGGAATATTAAGAAAACAAGTAACCGTAAGTTCAAGTATGCGTACTCCATCCATGATAGTAAGAGCAGGATGAGGAGGAAGAGGGAGATTTTGATTCTTTACGCGAAGATCTGGACCAATTTTCATATCAATCCAACATGGTACAACTGAGAGAATTGATATTTAGCATTATTAATTGTGGTAGTAGTAGCAGGAGGAGGAAGAGATGGAAGACGAAGTTGTTTCATCAGAAGGTCTTGACCAGATTTCATATCAATCCAACAGCATACGGCTGGGAAGATTGATTTTCGATATAATATGGGCCGACCGAAAAGTGTCTTATAGAGATGCGCGGACGCATCTAGAAAATGAATTTCTTTCAATTCCTTTCATTTACCATCCAATTTTCTCATCTCCTCAATGTGCAGCTTAACAACGGTGGTAAAGCTTTGAAACATTTTTCTAGTAAAGAATGAGCGCCTTATATGCAGAGCTGGATAAAGTAAAAATAAAGCCAAGAATCACACAAGGTTGGCAAGCTTTCGGTAGAGCTAGCTCGATTTTCAAAAACAAGAAATTCCCACTAGTCCTAAAAAAGAAAGGTACACAACAAATGCATCCTACCGATAGTCACATACGGAGATAAAACATGGAACCTAATCGAAAGATTACCCCTCAAACTGAGAATCATGCAATGTGTACATGAGAGAATTATGCTCAACCCCACATGGAGAGATCATAAGACAACACAGTATATCAGAGAAAAGACAAGAGTCTGAGACATCATAGAAACTGTTGGAAAACTCAAATGGCAATGGGCTGGACAAGTTCAAGAATGTAAGACAACCACTCGATATCACGTCCCACCGCGTGGATCCCCAGAGATCAGGTGTGAGGCAGTGGAAGACAGAAAGGGAGGTGGCGTGACAAGCTGGATAGGTTCACGAAGTACTGGTACTGCGATGCCCATGATAGAGAGGTCTGGTGAAAATTGCGGAAGGTTCATGTCCAACAGCGGACGCTAACATGTCTATTACGCCGTCAAAGGCAGTAATTAATTCGAATGAGCATTTAACACTCTATTACAACGGGAATTATTTTACGCCATTTCATAAGAAATCTATACAGCTTTTTTAGTGATGCAGAGTTTCGTAACGGTTACCAGCATAGAAAACAGGATCAACAGACGGAGTGTGGTTTCAGCCAAAGTTGCTCAAGTTCATTTCATACTGATGCCCTTTGGAAATGCATGAATCTACTTCTCCTCACAGTTACAGGCAAATAGCAAAGACGTTAGAGCCAATTACCCTGTAAGGTTGTCCATCGAGGGGAAAGTTATTCTGACAGGAAAAACCAACAGCTTGTCAACTGGGCATAGGATAGACAAGGCTTTGTAGCCTTGATTAGCAACCAATTTAGGAGACAGATTATTCTGATATCAAACCAGAAGTGAAACCAACAACGGAGAATGGTGTCGAAATCTATGTCCTTTAGGCAACTCCTGCAGCAAAAAAAGACCACCAGTTATGACCCGGTTTGCCAGATGTCCTTTGCAGCACAAGACCAAATTTGCGCAATTTTGGGGGACCAAATAATACAGCTTCGGTACCAAAATATTTAAAAAACTTGAAATTCATCGCCAGGTTAAGTTAGCAGGAAAAATGCAATAGCTAAAAATATTGTTCATGTGTACTGATGTCGCCTCATATCATTCCTGTGTAAGGATTTGTTATCGTTTGTAAATTTCCTTCAGTACCATATTCATATTTTCGGAACCGAATGTTTTGTACCAAATTTGTCCAATGTTGGTCCGTACAAATAAAATATAGCAAACCCCATGTTGAAGTCTCGTCGTACCTCTGAATAACGACTTTTGAGATCGAGATAGTGAGATCGTCCCTGTGCAAATCTTCATTCATACAGCTACTGACATCATTTGAACGATAGTCAACGGACTATACAGTTTATTATAGCTAATGAATTTTTTAGGACATAGAATATTTATTTTTGACTTGACAGCCAGACATGCAAATGTATGCAAGGAATTCGCACCCAGGGATATGAAATGGAGAAAACTAACAATCAAGGGAAATTAAAAAGTAAGCATACACTTGGGTAAATCAAAATCTGTACAATATGTTTTATTTAGGCATTATTCTGTCCGATTATGTATCAATCTCAGACTCTGAGTAGTAAATTCATTTAACCCTCACACGTATCAACCTATTTTAGTCTGCTTACGGCCTGCTTACAGCCAAATCATTTTTGATACACTGGTTCTCGTAAGATCACCGAAGTTAAGCGACATCGAGCTCGGTCATTAACCAAATGGGTGATCGTCTGTGAATATCAGGTGCTGCACCTATCAGCATGATTGTTCTGCGACCGTCTCAGCCGATACTCCAACACTGATTAACTGAACATCTTGCCAAACTAGGACCGGACTGTACAATCAGCCCTTCCTCACGTACACGTTGCTTCATGGAGGACAAATGACTATGTGGTCTCTCAGGAGTCGCCATATTCGTATGATCGTATGACAGTCCTCATCTATCTATCTATCTATCAAACTCCATGAAAGCCAAGATGACACATCAGAATGGTTAATGTCGCCAATGCAAAATGAGAGACCGTCAATCTCACAAGTTTGCGCTGCAAATCAGATAGGAAGTGATCAACAGAGAACTGTCTAAATTACCGGTTTTTGACCATGCAAATCAAAAGTATAGGCACAAACCAGGAGCTCTGGTAGAGAATACAAAAAGGTAAAATGCTATGGGCTTTTGAAATTCAAACAGATCATACAATTCATATCAGAAAACCAGATATAGTCGTTGTAAACAAGAGAAAAAATGTCAGATAGAATGGGCTTCTCAAAATTGGGGTCGGAGTCGCTTAAAGATTATTGGGGATCTCCATGTGACAGATTGGCTCAGAATAGTATCGACTTGTGACACCTATTGATACAATGAGCAATTGCGTCCTGATTAGGTTTATACTTGTTACCCATTCCTATATATGTAGCATTTCAATACTGTTTAAAATCAAGGTTTTTTACGACAGATCATTTAAGGTAATTGCGATAAGAGCAGAACAGTTCAGATGGTGAGGCTTTTCAATGATATTTTCCTTTTCATTATCGTCTGCAAATGTATAATGATCCAATCTTTTCTCCTTTTTTTCACTAAGATATTATCTGAAATGCAAGGAATTGATGAATCGGGCGGAAAGTAGCAGATGTTTATATCTATGTTTTATCATGATCTGAATTTGCAACATTTCACAGTGCATTTATTTCTAGTCTATGACTCGCTTCTTCAAAGACCATCATCATAAGTCATCATCATCATCAGTCTTTTAACGTCCGTCGTTGGACACAGACCTTCCCCAGGATTCGCCACACCTCTCTATCGCAGGCGTTGCAGAGCCAATACTTTTTGAATTTGTCTAGTTCACCTCTCCATCTAGTTTTCTGTCGGCCTCGCTTGCGCATATGGTTTCTGGGGATTAATGTTGTGAGTCCATTGGTTGTCTACCATTCATACTATAACTAGCCCATTGCCATTTAAGTTTTCTAATAGATTTTATGATGTTTCGAGCACCTGTTATCTCCGTGATATATTGTGCTTTCTTGTGATCTCTCCATGTGAGGTCGAACACCTATTTACTCGCGCTCCCACGAAGAGCAAGATGTGACACAAGGTCGAGTTAAACATGGGATGGAGCAACTGCAAAAATAGCTCCAGTCACCGCAACCGAGGTCGTGAAGGCGTCGGTACGAGCCTGACCTGTCCCTTTTAGTGCAATGGGACAGCACCACCCCCAAGGCGAATTGCTCTCCCGCAACTGGGTCGAATAATAACGGGAGAGCCCAAGGACGAGTCCAAAGGTTCCAATGCGCTTAGCAATGCCTAGCCTCTGTAGCCCACATTGGCTATAAGAGGGAGCTGTGCATGATTCTCTAATGTGCACGTTGCATGCTTCTTAGTTTACAGGTCAGTCTCTTGGCTAGGTCCCATGTTTCAGCTCCATAAGTGACTATCGGGAGAATGCATTGGTTGTATATCTTTCTTTTTAGGACAAATGAAATCTTCTAATTTTGAAGATTGTGCTTGCACCGTCGAAGGCTTACCATCCTAAAATGGTTCTTCGCGTGATTTCATGGATATTCGTTGTTCTAGGTAGGTGTAGTGGTCTTCTTTCTCCAGTTCTGCGTCTCCGATTTTGATCTTTGTGTTCTTATTTCTGACAACAAATGATGGTTGCTACTGAGACTCACGGACGGATGCTGAAAGGACCCCCATCCCTAGATAAGGCTTTTTCACTGAGAACGAGGTGTTTGACAGTTGGGACCTCATAGCCAATAATGGATAATGGTGCTGCACGATTGTTTTATGGGAACCCAACTTGATGTTCCCGTATAAAAAGACTCCATTATTACTCCCTGGTAACAGATTTGCCACAAAAATATATTATTTTATATAAGAGATATACCCTTTAGCTCTTTTCCTGGAAATATATCCTTTTGGCAGCGGATGTCCATACTGACACAGAATGTGTGACAGGTAGGAAAAGAAAGGGGGGATGTAGTTCAATAGGAAGGGAGAGGGGAGAAAATAGAGTAAGGTACTTAAATAAAAGGGTAAGAAAGGAAAGAAGGCAAAACAAATTTAACCAGTTTGATAACAGGAAATGAAGGGGGAGGGAAGAAAAGAAAATTTGATAGTTTGATTAGAGGTAAGAACGAGAGGGGTTCGTGGAATGGCTGATTGTATAAGTGTGATAGACAGCTTTAATTATAGATATGATTTATTGTAATATATAATAAGCAACGACGAGCAAAGTGAGTGTCATTTTAAAACAGCTCTTATACAGAAGTTTGATTGATTAAATAATTCACGGTTGAGGTTATTAATCCATTTGAGCAAATGTTGTTGCGTTGGTAATAAATGATATCTTTGCTCCGCTTCTCATTGCACCCCGTTACTTGTCGTATCTTACAGATACCCAAATTTTACAAGGGCATTTAAAAACAATTTTTTTAGAACAAAAGAATCACCGTATCACATCATGGACACAAGGCTTTACAGCTTGAAACTTTGCTGACCAGCCTTTCATCCCTAAAACCAGACCATCGTATCCAGTGGAATATTTTGATACTTTTTCAAGTAGGTTCGATTAGATAGTTTAGGTGTTTTCGTCAAAATCGCTGTAGTCTGAATCGCTTCAAAATCAACTTTTGTCCACGCAATATCACCAAAACTTCTCAATGAATTCCAATGACATTTTGTCGAATGATGGATCATGGGTTAGGAAAGAAATGATGACATTTTTGGTGGAGAGGGAGAAATAAATTCCCCATGATGATTTCTGTATCCACCCGCAAATTAGTGATTTAGACTGATGTGATTTAGATGAAAGAGCTGTACCTAAAACGTGATATCGTTGATAGATCATTCGGAATAGTCCCGAAAGCCTTGCTGAATCAAAGGGAGAATCCAGTAACCCAGTGTAGGGTCGTTGAAATACCACATGATTTTATCATGGGTATGCCAAGGCCGAGACAGAGCCTAAACTTCTTCAGACAGTTTTTGAAATGAGAGTTGTCCACCGTCTTGCCTAGTATCCAAACATGGCTAAAAAGCTCAGCTTTTCTTACTATTTACACCTAGCAGGGAGAGGAAAGATGGATTCGTACTTTCTCAAGGACATCTGAACGACAGCATTACTAAAATCAGCTAGAATGCCAATAAGAAAGTCACCATATACTACTTGTGTGGAAACACTCCAAGCAAAATAACATAAATACAAGTGTAGCCGCAGCAAGGTCAAACTCCACGCTTACTTCCATTCTGACAAAAGATGATTACTGCAACTTTTACATTGTATATATGATAAATAAATTTGTAGACATGTCAGGATTGTCAGTTTTGCTTGGTTGGGAAGGGGGTCGGCTATCGATCATTTGGCCGTGATTTCGAAACAGTAAGGGGATGTAAATATTATAGATGTATTAATTTATCAGAATAAAAGAAGTCCTTGAGTAATTTTCAATGGCGTGTAAGACCTGTCAATTTAGTATAGTCGGCAAGAAAGCCATGTACCTATTAGTTGGTCTTAATTCCAAATAGCAGTAGGAAATATTAATTTTACCAATTGATTTGGTTTAACGTGACGGCAGACAAATAGTGGACAGTTTAATCGCCTATATTTGGTGAGGATTGTTCTTGTTCAACAAAGTCAGCCTCAGACTATTAATCATCACCATAATGAAAATTACTAAAAACAGTCTGCTTTTCCTCTGTCAATTTAAGTAATACTAGAGTACATGAGAGTAAACCTAATGAACTAAAATATTTATGTAAAAGCTCTATTCCGTCTGTCAGTAATGAAATGAATTATTTCCTGACCACTGAAAATCCCTTTCTTCACGGTTTTCAATGCATTTCTATAGTAAAAATATTTACAATGAATTTCGATTGTAAAAACTATTTGCAATGTTTTGTTCAGTGAAATCATAAACAATTAACTTACATTAAGCATATCATAAACGCATCTTTAACCTTCTCAAAATAACAAGATTCATTTTTACCTTTCTAATAAACAAGAAGTATAGGTCTGGTAAGTAGCTCAATAGAAACTGTCACGTGATCATTCCCGGGCCGTAATTTGAACTCGGGTCGCCGATTCCATTGTCTGAATCGTTATCGATTACGCCGATCGCACATCCCTTAAGCCATCCATCCAAGGTCCATCCCATCAACTTCCATGACGACTGCGATTGTGCGTATCCGTACCATTTCTCACCGGCAAACCTTTCTATCTCATCCCACCATTTTTGGTCTGATCTTTTCCAACTGCTTTTACTGCCCTGTGGGCACCCATCGGTTAACCTTTTGCTCCGTCTGAAGTCATCTCTTATTGCTAAGTGTTCAGCCCATCTCCATTTTTATTGCTTAATCATTTGCATGATATCCTTCACCTGAGTCCTCCCTCTAATCCATGATCTTTTTCTTGTTCTTAGAGATATCCTTCCGCGGCGCCCTGAGCGATTCTAAGTTGGTTCCCAGTTAATTTCCACGCTTTGCATCCGTAAGTCATATACATACATATAAAGAAGAAGAAGAAGGAAAAAAAAGGTTTGTATTTGAGAGAATAACATACATAAGCAAAACACATGCAATGTGGGGGGCATGATCTTACCCTAAAGGTATTCTACTGCTTGACACAACTTGAAATATCATTAGCAGAAACAAACTTTTCTTTTTTACTTTAATACTCACTACTTGTATAAAATGAAATTATTTACTGTAAGTAAAAGGCAATTAGTTTCTGTATGTCTGGAAAAGACACCCAATAAAAACATTGATTCACAAATAGCTCAAAGAATAAACTACTAAATCAAAGAAAAAGAAAACGCAACAGGAAGATTAAGGTTCAGCCAGAATTGAGAAGAAAGACTTGGTCTGCTGGCGATATAAATAATTTCTACATTTTCGTTCAAATGTGCGCACTGAAATACTGCTGAATATTCGTTCCATGTGCAGGTTATTCAGTATATATATATATACACACATACATATATGTATTTGTATATATATACACACACACATATATATATATATATATATATATATATATATATATACACATATATATACACATATACATATATGTATTTGTATATATATATATATATATATATATATATATACATACATATATTTATATACATATATATATATATATATATATATATATATATATACATATGTGTGTATATATATATATATATATATATATATATATATATATATATATATATATATATATATATATATATATATATATATATATATAAATAATACAAACTATATGTACGACGTAAGCTATGTATTAAAATCAAAGCTGAAAGGTAGGTGGTAGTTGATCGACACTGCCGGGATGCCATGATTATATTAACTGTTTTCTTTTTAAAACTGATGATCCCAACAAGAGAAAGTTTACACACTTTACCATAATAACAGAGTATATGTAAAACAGAGAAAAAACACTGAGGAAAATAACATGAACCGCATTTACAAATATTGGGAAATAAGATACTGAAGTGACACAAAAAAGTTTTGAAAAAGTTTTTCAATGTTAAAAACTGTAAAGCTTTCTAGACCCCCATATATATATATATATATATATATATATATATATATATATATATATATATATATATATATACACATATATATATGTGTGTGTGTGTGTGTGCGTGTGTGTGTGTGAGAGTGTATGTGTGTGTGTTGAACGGAAAGTAAGGGTTCAGTTTTGCGTAGTAGTTACAATTTAAATAGAGCCCCCCGCCCTCTGAAACATTTAAAAATGATTTTTTCTCAAAACTTTTTATTTGATTTAAATTCAGGAAGAATTCTCCTTCACTTTTGACCCCTTGAAGGGTGGGTTTCTCTTCATATCATCATCATCATCATCATCATCATCATCATCATCACCGGCCTTTTAGCGTCGGTCGTTGGACAGACCATCCTCAGGATTTGCCAGACCTCTCTATCATGGACGTCACGGAGCCTATACGAGTCCTGATGTCCATACATAAATATATAACATGAGATAATTATATGGGTTGGAATTAGCTTCACCTTTGGCATTCTGGTCACACAGTAAATAGATCCCCTCCAAAACCCATTGAAAATGTTTTTCACAAACCTTTTTGTTCTCACATCTACCCCCTTGTCCACTGAGTAGGCATGCCTGATTTGGTTGGTCATCACCAATATTTAGGTACTTTTTTTTATAGCGTGACAGAACAACACACAAACATCTTTCACTTGTCTATCTATTTTTTTTAGAAACTTCGATGAATTTTTTGCGTGCAGCATTTCAATGTCGATCAGAATCAGGGTTCTGCACAACAAGCCACTGAAGGTCAGTGCGATAAGACGTAAGTTCAGGATGTCACATTTTCCAATGAAATTTTTTTTCTGCTATCGTCTTCTAATGCGTAAATGTTGTTATCTTTTTTTTTTTTTTTGTCAAGATATTATCTGAAATGCAAGGAATTGATGAGTCGGTGGAAAATAACAGACGTTTATTTTTAGATTTTATCGTGATCAGAATTTGCTACGTTTCAATCCTGCAATTCATTTAGTTATTTATCCATTCATTAATTTTATCTCGACAGGAAATTATGAATAGTGGACCCATGTTACGCGTGTCGGCATCAACACACAGAAGGTTTTTATTTGACATGCGACGGACTTTGAGAAGGAAAACCTTTTTGATTTCATTTTATCATCTTCGTTTTGTAATTATATATTGAAATTTCAAGTTATATCTTACTAAACCTCTTGTTTTATAAATACTTTAGCGAAATAGGTCGCTTATCTATAAGCATTTACCTAGGACTGAAATACATGTAAGTGACACTCCGATAACAAGATTATTCAAAAATTTAAATGTCGACAATCTTTGCTGAAAAGTTTCGCCATTACTGGTCAAGGTCTTTAGGACATATGCAATTTTGAAAAATCCTAATTGAAAACTTTGAAATAAAATCACTTTACATTAAGCTAAAAGAAAGAAGGCTGGATTTTCATTTCATTGAATACCTTACTAGTTTATGATCTGTTACCTCGCAGACAGTTACCATAAGTATGCTTGGTTGATGACTTCTACTGCTACTATAAGTGTGACAGATCCAATAGTAAGGAGAGAAGGGGAAACGAAAGGTAGTTAGGAAGAGAAAGGTGAAGAAAGAAGGTTTGCAAGTTTAATGAGGTTGAGCAGGAGGGGGTGAGAAAAGAAATGTTAGTTTGAAAAGGGGGTAGAAAGGAAGTGGGACTGATGGATGCTACTGATACCATGTGTGACAGACACAGCTCTTATCATATTATAGTGTGATATCCTGAAAAATACCATTTTTGAGATGCATTTTTCTAGCTTTCTGTTGACTCTCTTACCAGCTCTTTTGAGTAGATCGATGGTGATGTTATCTGGTCCAGGGGCTTTTCCTTTTTTTTTGTTTTGTTGATGGCTTGCTTTACTTTCCATTGTGTAACTTCGGGGAAGTCTTCGAACTGATTGTAAGCATCTTGTGTATTCTGGTCGTTGTTGTATTGTCCGTGTTTTGAAGAGTAGAGTTCCTGGTAAAATTCTTTCGTGCGTTCAACTATTCTTTCTCTATCTGTTGTTATGTCTCCGTTTGCTTCGAGAATGCTAGTAATCTTTTTCTTTCCGGTACTGGGAGCTTTGTTTATTGCTTCAAATCCTCGACGTTATTCGAGGTAGGTCTCGATGATGGCTGCCGTATAACTTCTTTTGACTTCTCTTAGTTTCTTTATTGTTTTGTTCAGTTTGATTTCTTCTATTTTCTCCCTTGTGGTCGTTGGTGGTTTGAGGTTTCTGCGTTTTTAAATCAGTTTCATGGTGCATGAGGACAATTCTTAGTGTAGGAGGTTCGATCTTCACTGGTGGCTTTGTTTTAAACCGAGCTTAGCCAATGATTAGAAAGCCCCCAGAGAGTGCATACCTCTGCCAGCGCTATACACTGAAAACTGAATGAAATCTTGGTCATATAAAACTACAGTACAGGGGAGATAACTGTAGGTTCCGATTTTTCAATTTTCGGACTATCGTCTCAATACATGTAGAAATATCTCTCAATCGAAAACAATCCCGAATCTGACTAAAATTTCAATCAATTCTCCCTTAGCCCATTGTCTACCCTTTAACCAAATGAAATTCATAAAGAACTTTTGGAGATATGAAAGAATATACGATTTGTCATCGGTGACGCAAAGATTGTATCGATAAAATTAACTTCTATACAAGTTTTTTTTTTGTTGCCGCATGTCAATTCCCCATCGACATTTTTGTTTATTGCGTGATTGTAGCTAATACTACGACAGTGCAAATATACGATTTTCATACTCGTTCAATTGATGAGTTATGTATCAACAGCTTATTTGAAGAAAGTTTTTTTTTTAAACTTTAAACTTATTTTGAACACATTTATATAGATATGAGAGGAATTTTCCCAAGAATTTATTTATTTGAAGTGTGAAAAACCCCATTTTATAAACCGTTTTCAAAATATAAACTCAGAAAGCCAGATGGTTGTTGAAAAACCGCATATGACGAGGCGGGACATAACATTGGCAGCCCTAACACACACACACACACACACACACACACACACACACACACACACACACACCAGCGAATGCATCAACTGCAGAATGATGACTGACAAGCTTGCTCATTGCACGATTGTTATTAAGCTCGGTCACTACATGCATTGTGGTCCTGAGACAGATTACTCTTACCGAAGTAACTACAGGTTTCACTTGCTATTCAATAGAAGAGCATTCCTGTGAGAAAAAAAGCCTTTGTTCACCGTAATGGTAGAATGAAAAGAAACAATTCCATCACTTTACATGGAAGATATTTTTGAGCGTTCTCAGACCCCAAAAATGCTATGTTAAGTTGGGTTGTCGGAGGAGACCAGGATTTATGAGAGAGGGGAAAAGAATGTGTACTGCCCCTTTTGAAGGCTATTTTCGCCATTTTTTCTGTAAAAGCGAATAAATTGTGTAAAGTGAAATTTCGAAAAGCGGGAGATGCATGAATCTTTAAATACACATACATCGAAATTTTTGGTACTTTGATTTAATGATTAGCCGAATATATCATTGCAACTGTAGTCAGTTCGGTCCTTACCGAGTTCCTCACATATGTGACCTCATGCCAAACTTGGTGAATCAAAATTAAATGAAAGTTCCGATTAGCGGGTTTCTCGATAATAACTTTTTATCTGGATAATTAAACAGCTCACTCATAGATTTGGTTAGCCCGGTAATTAGAGACTAATGCAAAATAATTTAATTTTCGATGAAAGAGATTTTCTATTGAATATTTTTTACACTAAAGACTTCAGGTACACGTGATTGCCCTTCTGACAACAGCGACATGCAAACCACGTCAAGATTTTAAAAAATCTGCCAAAAATCAATTAATCATCAGATTTCAATAAATCTTTCGGTATTTATTCATTCATAAATGAATCTATTGATGACAAGAGTTAAAGTAGTCAAATCTGATGCAATATGGGAGCAGTTGTGAGCCCATGCTCAGAGATTTATGAAAAAAGAAGAAAGGACATAACCTAGTGAAATACCCCCAATAATTCTTTTATCAAAAAATAAAATGCCCCTCTCTTTTCAGTAAATCTGTAATACTGAAACTGGTTCAGAAACCGTCGATTTAAACTGCCGACAAAAATTACTTCAATTTTCAAGTTGGTCTGGCTGGCTGTTTGGCTGGTTATGTATGTATGTATGTATGTATGTATGTATGTATGTATGTATGTATGTATGTATGTGTCACGCATTCAGGCTGCGTCAGATAAAATAGAGGGTTAAAAAGATTAACATCTGCTCCTTATTATATCTAGGAAGAACTTTTTTAAAAAAATTTTCATTCCCTACAATGTTTAATTGGGTAGGGGGTGGATCAATTCAGAATGTAAGTTTATGCTAAATTGGTCCCCAGTATGTACCCATTTGTTTTTTTTTGTTGTTTTTTAAAAAACTGAAACATTTTAGTCATCACCGAACAACAAAGAACTTGTGAAATAACTGATCCGCTGATCACTCTTTTTCCAATTTTTCAATTGATCACCCCAAAACAGCATGCTGCCAGATGACATTGGTCACATGACAGTTCCTACTGAGTGACTAACCTGACCTTTTTTTTATTATCCTTTGATATTATGCATCAAAGATTGTTTTAAAAGTAATTTCAACTTCTTTTAAAACTTGAAGTTCAAGATGAATTCGATTAACGTGGTTTCAATTCACGCGGCATTTTTTGAGGACACGTTGAATTGGAAGTTTCACGCATTGTCCGCGAGAGACTTCACCAAAAGTGCTGAACTCTGTATCAAAGGTTCGGTCCTAAGCAATGTGACAAAAAAAAGAGAAGATGGAAAATAACTGAAGCTCTTATCTAAAAGGATGAGCTACACACTTGAAAACTCTCTGGAAAAATGCAGGGCCTCTGAGAGGAATTTTATCGGGGAGTACAAAGTTTCTTTTGGGCCTCCTTTCTTTCTCCATTAGTCATCCTGGTTTTTATCTACTTCAATATATGCAAACACTTCCTGAGATCCCAGGAAATTCCTGTTCCCGCTTTCGGTTCCCCAGGCCCCCTTTGGACCTCTGGGACTGGGGAACGATGTAACTCCTGTACGTCCGTCTCTGAAGCCTCGGAAAAATGTCAATAACCTATATATGTAAAAATAAATCAATTTAGTTCCGTATCACACGATACTTGTGCGTATACGCTGTGTAAAAAGGTAGGTCTGGGGGGTTGTGATTAGTTACGCAAATAATGAGTGTGCCACCATTCTGAGATAAGATGAAAATAACCACTAAAATCTCTCAAGTGACACCCTTCCATAACTTCTAAGAGGTTTTATCTTATTCACATAATGCTTCAGTAACATTTTGTTATCGCTGTTATCGGCACAACAGGACACAATATCAGACAGAGACCCAAAAAAGTGTCATCAATACCTGAGCGTTGTAACAGAGGACAGAGGTCACTTACTGGTACCTATCTAATATCGGTTATTGTTCATATTAGAATTTTGTTCCAGAACTTGTTGAGTTACTAACTTTGTGACCCTGACCCGTCCTAACTCTTGTCACACACTTATAGGTACAATTTAAAAAAATCAGTTGGATCACGTGATCGAATATTATAAAGGATACCCACGAAGCAACATTGTAGCATAATCACTGCAAACTGAGCGGTCGCAGGTTCCGGACTCTTCGACGACAAATCAACTGGTAACTATTTTTTTGAATTAATCATATTTTCATTTGTATACTGTGAGCTACATGGATATGCAGTTTCTATTTACCTATCTTCTCATTCTATATAAAGATATTTCTATTACTTCTACGATCGCAACTCAAGGTGTTATAATCATACGAGGTATCGAACTCTTTATCTCTATAAGTAGCTATAAATATTGCAACATTTTCATTTAGCACACTGAACAAAAATTAAATAGATCTTGAAATACAAAACAACATCAGATGGACGTACAAAAATTGATCTGGAAATATTTGCAATTCTCACCGGCATAACTTTTTATCTCTGCCCCACGTTGATTAAATATTTTGATGCTAAAACTATATCTGCCACTCATTAATTAAATAATTCGATGCAAAAAACTATCCCTGTCACCTTTCGATACTAGTCTTAAAACGTTAATGAAATGTGTGGCAGGTAATGGTAGGGAGTTTGTCTATGTTTGATAAATAGTAGTATTGAGAAGTGGCGAGCAATGTCAGGAAATTGAACAGAAAAATAAGTTTGATCCTGATATGCCCAACAGCATCAGTTAGTGATAGAAAAAAAAGATCTGAAAATATTTGCAAATGATTTCTAGAACAACGAGGATTACCACCTTCGAAACAGCATTTTTATTGTGTTAAAAGAAGCATTGCTGTCTGCCTTAGGGTGATGGTCAACAAGTTTGCCTCACAGACTAGCCCACTAGTATAATTAGTTCAATCCTCAAAGGCGTCTCACTACTGCAGCCTTATGTCAGAAGAATCTGAGCTGAGTAAATTACAATATTGAAAATGATATGGTCGGCTGCTTCGGGGTTAAACTCCACTTTGATTCCATTGGTGCAGACTGTGCAAGATATATATATATATATATATATATATATATATATATATATATATATATATATATATATATATATATATATATATATATATATATATATAACTGAAAAAACGCAACCAGGCCAGGTGCAAAGTTCCATGTTTCTACTATGAGCAGTTAGACCATGTACAAGTGACATATACATAGATAGAAAAACGCAACTGCTCCAGTCACCAGTCTGAATCTTCGAAAAACAATAGAAAAAAACAAAACAAAATATGTCCCCTACTCATTCAGGGGAGCGTGTGTATAAAAGTTCAATTTTTTTAATGAACGATTATAGCTATACACGTGACACACACATACACACACACACACACACACACACACACACATACATACATACATACATATATATATATATATATATATATATATATATATATATATATATATATATATATATGTAAACGAAACTATTTCAGCTACGCAGCTGAATTTTCGAAAAAACAAAAAACTCTCACCTACCCATTGAGAGGGTGAGTGTGCGTGCAAAGTTCAAATTTCTACTATAAAGGGTTAGGTCTGTACAAGTGATACGTACATAGATAAAAAATGAATGCAACTATCTCAGCCATAAAGCTAAGTTTTTGAAAAACAATATTTTTTCTCCTACCTATCGGTCGCAGGTTTGATTCCTGCAGCAACCCCATTTTATCTGATCGTTGTTCTATTTACGTTGTTTAGGCTGAATGATTGATAAAAAAAATCTTTATATGCAACGTCACATATTTTGTGAAGTCGGCGGGCTGGATGAAATGAAGTTGTGGGCCGTAGTTGTTAACGCCCAGTCTAGCTCATTAATGTTATAAGCTCCTCAGAAACTTCTAATTGACTGGTATTATGGATAGGAAGCCGACCTAATCGAGCTGTACAGCTGAAAAGTAAGTATGAGTTTAGGTAAACATCAAGTAAAAAATGCCATTGTAAAAATATGCGTCGTATAGGTCGGCAAAAAGCATGTTGTTCCCTGAATACTTAAATACAGGTATTCTTCATTTTTCGAAAGTTCGTTTCACGCTACTCTGCTGTTACGAAAGACCTACATTGACAGAGGTTTTCCCCACTTCTCGAAATGTTTTCGGTCTGGGCGCGCTCAAAATCCCCCCCCCCAAATGCTTCGTCACTTTACACCATCTCGGCTTCTGAAAGGTTTCATAGAAACACATAAGTTTTAGATAGAGATAGGAGACCTGTATATCAGAAATCATTATTTTCTCAGCCGAAAGTCAATGGTTGGTCTATACATAAGGTCGATTGAAACACGGGTAGGTACAGAGGTGTTGGTGGAGAAGGTCTGGTAGTGGTGGTCGATCCATTTTCCAAATGCCCAATCGAAGTTTAACACCGTTATATTGCAGGGGTAGACAGACTTGTTCAATCTAAGAGCCACATGCAATAAACTTTGTTTGAGAGACGCAAGATCTAAAACTAAATCTACACATACTTTTTTTATACGTTTCTACACATCTCTATCAGACGCTTTCCGGTCGGTCGGTCGGTCGGTCGGTCGGTCCCAGTTACGTTAAACAACGAACGCAGCGTTGAACTTATGGTTCTTGTTATTGCTACATGGATATCTTTTACAAGAATAATAATTAAATGTTGACAAATATATGTACGGAATAATATTTATCCATGTATTTTTTTAACTTTTATTTATTTTTTAGTTTCAGTAATCACTATATATATATATATATATATATATATATATATATATATATATATATGTATGTATGTATGTATATATATATATAAATATAAATTTCCAGCTCTTCTCTAAAACAACTCAACTTTTCATTACTGATAGTCACCTATAGAGCTGAAACGCGGAACCTAACCGAAAGATTGATCCTGAGAACCATGCAACGTGCACAGGAAAAAAATCATGCTCAACATCACATGGAGATATCACAAAACAGCGCAGAATATTAGAGAAAAAAGACAACCAGAGATATCATAGAACTCATTAGAAAACTCAAATGGCAAAGGGCTGGTCATTTTGCAAGAGTGTCAGACAACCACTGAACATCACGATTCACGACGTGGATCCCCAGACATCATATGCGAAACTAGTCGGCAAAATACGAGATGGTACGGCAAATTAGACAAGTTCAGAAAATATTGCTTCTTTGACGCCCATGGTAAAGAGGTTTGGCAAATCCTGGGGAAGGTCTATGTCCAACGATGGGCGCTAAAAGGCTGATGATGATTAAGGGCATCTTGAATAAAGAACAGTCTCGTTATTTCAAGTTTAAACCTCCTGAAGATTTCCATGAAATATGATACGCCGAGTATATATTTACAAAACAATATTCAGGAACTATCTAACTGCATAAAATATAATGTCAACATGAGTTTCCAAGTTGGTCCAGCTGGATGGATATTTATTCATGTATGCATTGCATTAAATGATCTAGAGGGCTTAAAACATTTATTGTTTATCATGCTAAGAAAAGGCTTTTTTGAAAAAAATTGCCTAAATGGTGGGTGGGGGTGCAAACAAAAGACGAGAGAAGTAACTTATCTTTTATTACACCATTTGCCATTTTTTAAATTGATCATCCCCAGAAGACATGCTACGACAAGACATTGGTCATGTTAAGGTTTCTATTAAGTGACTAACCAGACCTGTCTTTATAATGTAAATATGTGTGCGTAGATGATTTATTTACATAATTATATAAATAAACTACACACACACATACACATATGAATACATACGTGATTATCAATTGCCTTAATTATGTTGGAACTCTTGATCTCCTGTTATTACATATTTGAAATTATCTCCCGTCATTATCACGTAGACTACATAAAAAGAATGGACACTCAAAGAAAATGGGGCTGCTGCATGAATCGAACCTACGACCGATAGAGTGGCCGCTTCAACGAACCGTTATACTTACCATTGAGCTAAACAGCTGCAGGTAATGCAAAGGTTTTAATGATTAACTACACATTCTCATTTTGTTCAATCAAGCTATTTCCTTGGTGGAATGATATTTTCGACAATATGTGAGTTATATGACTTGACAAATTGGAAAAACTTGATGTGATGTTTATCGTATAGCTATGTAAAATGTTGATAAAATATACAGTATGTATAATTCAAATTGTAATATTCTTGGGTATATATTTGTTTCGACTTTTGACATCTATTCTATATATTCTCGCAGAATTGTGAAATCGCCTAACATTCGTCAGGACATCATCAACTCTCAAGGTAATTTGATTTTTCTTTTTCTTTTTCTTTTTTCAAAATCAGTTTACTTTCTATATAGCTTTCACAACAAACCTGGCACAAGGCCAACAATTTTCTGGTAATCTCAGATCAAGAAAAATCAGAACCTTCACGTCTCATGGTTGAAATAGTTTCGTATTACCATCCGATGGCTGGTAATGATAGGATTTCAAATGCAGATTTTCAAAGCAGACATGATATCATTACATAGATGATTGATTAACACAATCGTCAGTAGCATTTACCTTTATTCTGCTATTATGCCAAGCTAAGCTCCGTAAATATCGACCTGCACAATAACAAATGTGCAAAAAAAATCATAAATATGACATGAGTTGTACTCGTCACACTTATACAGGATGGATGAAAAGAAACTCAGTATTGGAAGTTGGTAATAACTTATAAAAATCATTTAATGGTCGATTGTAGCTTTACTTTGGACTATACAGTATTAGAAATTCTGCCCTTCCAAGGAACAAAATAAAATGTTTAGTGGTTATGTCTTTGATCGATATACATGTACACCCTGGGGGACATTCATTGTTCGTTCATTTTTTATAGGAAGAATTGACGTCATCTGAGCCATTCAGAGACGTAATCTATGAACATGTCAAATCAGAGTTCTCTAAAGAACCTTCTGCAACTAGTTGTCCGCACAGGAGCAACGGTCCAACAGAAGAACAATTCAAATCAATTTTTACGGCATCTCTCAGACCTAAAAAGACCGAAGGCAGGTGGCCTAATTTGTATTTTTATGCAGTTTCTAGAAAGCATTGGTGGACATGGTCTTATTAGTCTTTTTTATACAGCTTCTAGTAAATGGTGGTGGACATGGCCTAATTCGACTCCTTGTACAGCTTTTTGAGGTGAATTTGGCTCTTTGTGCGGCTTTTAGTGACCAGTGGTGGACCAGATCTAATTTGGATTTTTATGCAGCTTTTGGTAAGCGGTGGTGGGCATGGTCTAATTTGGCTCTTGATACAGCTTTCAGTAAATGGTGGTGGACAGGATATAATCTGACTCTTTATACAGCTTTTAGCAAACCGTCACTTGATGAGAATTATTATTACACTTTTCAAAACTTTTCAAAACAGATCGGATTTAGTTATATTGTTAAGCGCCCTAAAACTCCCACAAGCTCCTATTTTTTAAGCACCATATATAAAGGCATTGGTCATTTGCTGTTCGACAGTCGGATAATACCGAGGTCTATTATGTGAATAAATTGGTTCTTAGTTATTTCTAATTCATCTGGTGGTTGTCACCTTGGACGAGCATAAACCTGTTGTCTTGTGGTGACGTACGTAATACCATGTTTGTCAGTGGGATAATTAAAATTTGACTTCGTAATTTCGGGAAAATCATGGGGAACTTGCGAAAACCTTCGAAGCTGCAACTAGTGGAGTTAACATGATGTAGACTGGAAGCTAAATCTTGATTTCACGTTTGATTCGATATCAATCTATTGCTGTTCATTCGGGTCAAATTATATCGAGGTCAAAAAACTGCAGTGTCAGATCATCCACGTTTTAATGCCCACTTATCACAGCTCTCCACTGAGATTTGTCTAGGGTTATCTCCCCTTGCCTTTCGTCTTCAACAACTAAAGCACAAGGCAGTGGAACTGGGGTTGCAAACATCATCACGAAAACTAGCGTTGTATCACTCACGACAAGTAGTCCCCGGAGATGTCCCAAGGAGGCAAATAGGTGCAACACTACGCCCAAAGAACTGTGCAAGGCAGGGATATTTAGCTGTCTGTGGTTTCTTCACGTACCCATATACCTTGATTTTCCCGTGCAAATAGACTCTGGCTCTGAGAGCCAAAATAGTACTGCTAATGGTCTGTGCAGCCACCTAGCACTGAAATCTCTTCTTCTGTGGAGGATTCATCTTTTTACTCGGGCAATAGAGGACGTCGTCGTCGATATGAGTAGCGCGGATCAACAGCCCACATTGATCATGTCCTCGACGAAGTGTCCTAAACAATCCAGGTCAATTAATAAGCAGGTCAATCAATAATTCAGAGTGACATATGAAATCTGCTTCCAAAATAGGGCTGGTCACATCTGCCACTGCGAAAACAATAGACATGGTCATCTAAAAACAGTGTTTACCTGTATGCATTTTTACCCACAACCGGACTATTTAAATATATAGGGGGCAATTTAGAATTTGAGGGTGAAGAACGAAAGGCATTCCGTGACTCAAAATTGAGGTAGTATTGGGTCTTAACTGAATAATTCCTAATTATATATCACTATTTATTCCTAATTACACCACATAAATATCATATACCTATGCTTAAGTTATTAACTTTGTGACGAATAAAAGCAATGATGTAATCGCGTTGTGGTTACTGGATTCCCCTCTATAAAGAAATTAGAAAAAAATATTAGTAATTACCCTAAACTTCATACATCAGTACTTTTTTTTTTTTACAAAAAATTTGTTTCTTTACAGATTTTTCTCCTTGATCAAGAACTTTCTATGTTTAACATTTTATTATTATCCCCTATCAACACCAAATTAGTTTTATTATACTAAGAGGTACATCAGAATTTTTGAGCTGTAAAAGTGGGGCGTAGGGCAGAATGGTTCAGTATAGATGAGGATTCTTTGGGAGTTTGCAAAATAAGTTGATCCGGGTCTCTTATCTTATCAATCACAGTCACGGTAACCAAGGATATTTATACGCTAGCAGAAATATCCAATCGATTATCCTTTCAAATACGTGGAACGAACGATATTTTTTAGTCTACCAGTGGCCCTGGTCGTTAAGATGAGTTGACTTACTCGTTTTTCTAGGATTTCTGAAATTCGCTGAAAGGTAAATTAAACTAATATATCAGTTGTTCTGTAATGATTAGAAGGTTACCTTTTGTGACTACAACGACTGTAACATTAATTCTCCTTCTGTGATGTGATGCTGTGGGAACGATGTTCCCTTTCTTTTGTAGGGAGAGGGAACAGCGTTCCTTCCTTATCTAACTGCTAAGATATGAACAATCTTCTGATATTTTTTTTAGTCGGTATTTGTCCAAACACGCATTCCATACGACCTCAAATTTAGTTATATTGGTTTTTTTCGGGCATCGTGCTGAGGGGCTCACCCTTCCTCTTAGATCAGACAGTCCTGCGTTCTTTCGATTTTTTTTAGCACTACACCACTGGACTTTGGACGCCGAACATGATTGAAGATAATATTTTTGGATCTGGTTTATGAGAATAAAACGATATAAATGTCAATTACAGAAAACAACTCTAAATTACTTCTAAATCTTTTGTAATCACTGTTACTCAGCTCCCAGTAACGTATATTTTCTGAATGGTTTGCACACGTTTCCCTGACTTGTATCAGGTGATAGGAATAAGTACATCAGAGAGACTTATCGTTATGTTTTATGAAATCATATCAATTTCAGCAACAGGTGTGCATATTTTCGATGAACGGTGTCCATTTCATCCGAGCGTATCTTTTTGGTGCACGGCATTTCGTCATTCCTATCTCATCTCTACATCATCCTTTCTCTCCACTATTTTTTTGCTTGCTGTACCCCTGGCTATTTGCTAAGGGGGTGGGGGAGACGGGGCATTAGACCCCACCCCGTCCTCGATCGGGCCTTTCACTGAAGGCAAGGGAGTGTGTAAGTTGGAACCTTATATTCAATAAAGGATAATGGTGCAGTACAATTGCTTTATGTAATCCCTAATTAATCCTCCCATATAAAAGACTGTAGTGTTATTTGCTGATAACAGGGTTGACACTAAAACTTCCTTCCTCCTTCCAAAGAAATGAACCCTTTTGTCCCCTGCAGTGGAACACTTCGCCAACAAAAGTAGTGTTAGTAATACAAATAATAATTCCGACATAAAATTCAAATTCTATGACATTTCGAAATTCAAACGTGACTGCCAATCCGAGGCAGAAGGTCATGCCGAGTGAATGTGGATGTCGCTGTTCAATAGCAGTGATCACAATCTATTTAGTAGTTTCTCGAGGTTTACAATTGTGTTGTGATTAGATTTCACAAACCAGAACCGAAAATATAATCTCCAGTCACGTTCGGTATTTAAAGTCCAGCTGAGAACCATGCAACGTGCACATGAAAAAATAATGCTGGGCCTCACATGGAGAGACCACAAAACAGCACAAAACATCCGGGAAAAGACAAGAGTTAGAGACATCATAGAATCCATAAAAAATCTCAAATGGCGGTGGGCTGGTCATGTTGCAAGAATGGCAGACAATCGATGGACAACGCGACTCACAACATGGATTCCCCGAGACCACATGCGCAACCGAGGCCGGCAGAATGTTAGATGGAGAGATGAGCTAGACAAGTTCAGGAAGTACTGGCTCCGTGACGCCCATGATAGAGAAGTGTGGCAAATCCTGGGGAAGGTCTATGTCCAACGACGGTCGCTAAAAGACTGATGATGATGATGATATCCTGTAGGGAGAACTCGCCTCGCTCATCCAAATACGCTCAAATGTTCTCCTTGAATTTATCAAGATTAGTGTCGAAGATATTGACTCTGAAGGTTAGCCCGCAGCCCATTTTATTATGGTTCTTCGCCATAATCTCAATAAGCTGTATATATCTTTCAGCCTTGTGATTACTGTGGAAGCCCAAAACCACTGCCGCAAAGATATAACAATCTCCTTTTTCATTCCTAGTGAGTCTCTGGGGGAATTCCTTGCTCTCCAGGATTTTCTTTATCTTCGGTCCGACAAAGACACTGGCTCCAAACTTCGCCTTGGAGAATATTATGCTAAGCTATGCAAGCCCAATAAGACATGCCTTTCAAAGATCAATACAAATTCTGGGAACTTCATTTCACCTGCAATACAACAGTGTCAAGACCATGCTAGATACATTGAGTGTGATAACTATCGATAAAGAGTATGTAGCTTTCATGTGCTTTCTCTCAGCTGTCTGGGTCAAAATAGGTAAATTACAAAATATCAATGTTCTGATTACAATAGAAAAGGTTGAAGGGAATAATACCTATTTTCTATACTTTTTAGACGTAATAAGTCAGAAAATAACACATTACCCACAAAATATAATGAACAGACTGAGAGAGAGAGATAGATAGATATGCTAATCGCACAAAAGTACATTCGTCTGATCATACAAAAGTGCACAAGTCCATTTGTTCTGGAAAATTACTAGCAAGCCTCTGCAGTAACTCAAGGGTGAGAATGTGACCTTTTTGTGACTACATAGGCTGTAACTGTAACTATTCTCTCCTCTCAACCTTGCCCCCCCCCCAGTAACATCTATTTTTAATGACTCGCGCGTGTTACAGTGTTGTACATCCGGTTAAAGGAATAAGGGCGCCAGAAAGACGAATCGGGGCTCATCTTTCAAACGTCCCCTTGACTTTTATTCCCTCTTTCTATTTGTCTCTGTCTCTGTCTCTCTTTCTCTCTGTCTCTCTGTTTTTACTCTGTCACCATCACTTAGTTTTCTTTCCTCATCTTCTTTTACAGTCTGTGCGTATTCTCCCTCACTTGCGACCCCCTAAGAGAGTTACGGTCCACGTAACAGAGCTAATAGTATTGCTTCATTTTCGCATCTTATACTCAAATAACAGTGGTCCCGAATAACCTAACCCATACCCCCAAGCACACATCACTAACTCTGCCTCCATCGTGGTACAGCAGAAATGAGGCGGTTTTATTCCTGTCACTCCTAGTCGCTTCAAACTGCCTGCCGTTTCCTGCCACACGTTTCATTAACGTTTGAGAAGTAGTAGTATCAAGAAGTGACTGGGATAGTTTTTGCACCGAAATATTTCATTAACGTGAGACAGGAAGCGGTAGGGAATGAGAGGGAGAGGCAGGCATGGAAAGTACTGCCGGTAGGGATATCGGAAATGTTGGAGCATGAGATGCAAAAATAAAGCAATACTAGCTCTGCTGGAGGGACCACACTCCTTTTCAGGGAATGCACAACCTAATGTATACCTCCTCATTCTGTCTTTTTTCTTATTCTTTCGTCATCTCCATCTCTCTCGCTTTCTCTCTCTCATGTTCTCAATCCCTCTCCCTCTTTCTTTTTTATCATTCTTCTCTTCGCCTCTCTTTTTCCACTTGTCTTTCTTTTCCTTTTTTTCTGCACTCGGATAATTAATTGACAGAACCACCTGAAGAAGTTCACTAGAAACGGCAGAACAATTTTGTTCGCAATAGAAATTATTGCTGTCATTATTTATTTTTTATACATTCACTTCTCAATGTTCCAGCACTCTCCTGAGTATTCGAGCTCAGGGGTCCCCAAACCTTTTGACACCAGGTTTGATATTGATTATATTGGGGACCGGCCAACTTGAAGGTGATGTTAATAACGACCGGAATAGATAAGTATGGTTGTCGGCTGCTATTTTTCAAGTGGAGTTGAAAGATATATATTCGAGTAAGGTTTTGGCCAAAGGATATATTCGGAATATACTCCGAGTGGCAACTCTTGTTACCAGCAAATAATGATAGTCTTTTTATACGCAAACATGAAACAGTTGGACTGCACCATTATACTTAATTGCCTATAAGATTCTAACTTTCAAACCCCCTTGCCCTCGGTAAGACGGCCTGATCGAGGTGGGGGTCAAGTGCCCCCCCCCACAGACACCAATTGTGATAAGCCGTGTGTTTTCAATAGGTGGCTAGCTGATTCAATTTCGTGTATAAAAGGGTTTACTAACGATTTTCAAGATCTAGAATGAAATGAATTAGTTTTATTTTACAAAGAAAATAGAATATATTTTCCATGCGATTCAGTCGCACATGCTTCAGGGTCCCGTATCAGTCCACGGGAGTACCCATCACCCTCTTCCTTTCGGCCCTCTAGTTAAACTACCTAACTTCATTTTCGCCCTTCTTCCTTCCTATCAAACTATCTTTAGTTGTCTCCTCTCCCTTCCTACGGTGTTTCACACGTATGGTATCAATAGCAGCCATAATTCGAGCCTGTTGTTGTACACTTATGACAACAGACAGCGAAGCGGCACGTCATTGATCACTACTATTACTACTACTACTACAAATAATAATAATAATAATAATAATAATAATAATAATAATAATAATAATAATGATAATGATAAATAAATGCATTAAATGATGATGATGATGATGATGATACTGAGGAAGGTGCTGGAGATTCGAGGAGATTTACGATTGCCCCATCCATCTTGCGTGAAAGAGCAAATCTTTGAATTATAAATAATACGTTAGAAAATCTTTATGTAGAACACTTTGGGGTGGGAGGGTGAATGTGTGTGTGTTATAACCACTGTCCACCCCTTTTCTTGCTTTTATATCTCTGTCACTTTCACTCACCCGTGCCCGTTACCCACTCTCATTTCAATCTCCGTTTCTCCTATTTTTACAGTTGTGCCTCAATCTGTGTGTGTACCGTTAGTAAAGTGTGTGTGTAAAAATATACATAATACTTAATACATATACATATACATGCCCTTTGTGTGTTTTTTATTTGACCCCCCTCCGCCCAATCTAGTCTATTTTGTGCCTGTCGAGGGGCGTCGGCCTATTTCTTTTTACATTTGTACTTTTCCATCCCGTGTAACAACTCTTATACCAACCCACCCTCTTCGACCGGGAGGCATGGTTAAATCAAGTACATCCCTACTGTCTGTCTAATTACGACATTTCTGCTCTTCCGTAGATGCCGGTGTATACCAACCGAGACAGTCTCAATCAATCCACTCCACAAGCAACAAAGGAAGAAAAAAAATCGACACCTGTGAGTTCAAAGCAAAATAGTGATCTTTACAAAAAAGCTGATTTTAAGAATAACGGGAGTTTATTTTCTCAAGGTAAGAAATTTTGATATATAAGACTTATTTTTTCTCGTTCAATACATTTTTTTCGTTTTAACGCCAATTTTCTTCGTTCCTTCTTTTGTTTTTAAAACTGGGGTTTACTTGAGGAAAAAAAGCGTCGTTACTCTTTTTTTTTCCCTTTATAATTATGAAGAAAATGCGAATCTTCAATTTGCTAAAGATATCGACAAATGTGTAGTTATAGACCACGTTCGTAGTTGCAGGGGGCGATATTTGAAGTTACGGATGGACAAACGAAACATAATGACAATTTCAACGCTGATTATTACAAATTGTAAAATACCCTCGAAAGTAACTTTGTTAATGGTCATTTGCAATCGATAAATGTACTGTTAAGGAATTTTTTCATCCATTGTTATATGCATGTTTTCATTTTTCTAACAAAGCAATTTAATGCAAACCCCAGGCAACGAATGTACGAGAAAAAAGGACGTTGAAGTTCTTGAAGGGATAGTGTTTGTGTAACGTGCACTTTAACACCGGTAGCCATAAACCTTCTGGCAAGTAGTGTAGATACAAAAATATTAGAACTACTATTTTATGATTTTTTTATTTTTTATAATCCGTTGTACTTGAATTATGAAGTCTATTAATCGTTATTGGATGGCATAACGAGGTTTAGCCACACGCTCAAAAAACTCAAACCTTCCTAAAATAATTTGAACATGTAGAAGTCACTGATACTTATCTTCATTGATGGTATTTTATGCTATTAACAGATGAAATATCACACTTTAATTTTGATTCAAGTTATTATTTGCTATTATCATCATTATCATTTGTTATGTTTTCGTTTTTTTTTTTTGGTAGCTGTCTTTTTTTCCTTCAGCATGAAATTAGGGTACCATTACACTGCTGCTACTAATATACTGGGTCCTAACCAAAAATGGGGATTGGACAAAGTCCCTTCGGACAACAGCCCTTCACTTGAAGTGCCAAGAAGGAATTTTCGTCTCACTTTGTACTTCAACTGAAGAGATTTTCTCCTGAAAGCTAAACCCTTTTGAAAGTGCGTGCCAACTTTGGCGATGATTTTCTAGAAAACCCCTGCCATGGAAATGTTTGCACTGCGTTTTCATTACTTTTGTATTTTAAAATATTTTAGATGTGTGTGTGTGTGTGGGGGGGGCAAATGCTTATAAGCATTAATAAAAAAAAAAAAGTCTGTTTATACTTTCAATAACTGAGGTGACAGCTGATGCTTTTAAAGGTTGCCGTATAATTTTTTTTATTATATAAAATCAGTAACCAAATATCATACCTCCCGTGTGCCACATTCAGCACACGTGCCATAAGTTCGCCACTCCTGTTCTAGGGAGATTTCCCTATACTCTAATATACTGCTTCTCTCGTTTCCAAAGTTTGCTATAAGCCAATGTTTGTTATCGTAAAATAATCAGAAGAAAGCTAGAAAAAAAAGCATTCTATTCAATAGAACCGGGTGTAAACTTGTTGTTAAGGGTGTCTTTCTCTCATCCTCCTGTTTTAAGACCAAGAGTGCAGTTGGAGATAAATAGCAATTCGTTAAATACATTGGGTTTGATACCCGTGACTGGATTTTAACATTTGTCGGTACTTCTTCATTATTCGTACGCTACTCCTATTCGTTTTTCGCTGATCCTCAATATCCGTTCCGCTTTTTCTATGTCTGATCGAGGTTCTGAGGACAGCTTCTTGATTCGGGTCCCAGTACCTGACCGAATTGCAGTGACACCTTTTTAATGCTACTAAAGAGCGTGTCACTGAAGGAGCCACTCTCTATTCATATTGTTGGCGGGTTACTTCATCGAGTGCTGAGGATGGAAGTGAACGCAGCAGGTTTTCTTGATTCACTGTGAACTAACAGACAACATATAAAAAGCGGAATGGATGTGGAGGTCGACGAAAAAAATGAATATGAGTGGTATGACGAAGAGGTACCTGCTGTTCCCTCTTTATAGAGTATTTTAAAAGTGCATGCAACCGAGTTAATCGCACCGCGAAGTGCATAGCTTGAGTCACTGGCAAATAAATAAACTGTGTTTACTGTTGCTATGTGAACATTATTCAGGAACTGTAACACGAACACCAGTCACGCATGCAATATTTCAACAAACTAGACCAAATAGAAGGCACATCGGCTGACTATGTATACAAAAGGTACCCAGCGTATTATTTACTGCGCTAAGATAGGGTATTGCTCCAGCCTCAATCATAAGGCACCCTTAGTGGATTGAATTCATTACTCAGTGGTGATGATCAGCGTGACCAGCTTGTTAGCCATTACCCAAGGTAGTCCATATATATTGGTTATTGTTATTTACTAAGATTAGTTTGGTACAAGGCTGCAAGTGTTGGCCACCCATCGTAGAAACCAGCTTGCTAACCATTACCATATAGTGAGGTACACTAGCTCAGTGATGTAGCAAAGTTTCTCTGTGCTCCGGGTCAAAGATAGTCCAAGGGCAAAGGCAGCGCCCTGGGAGAGGATAATTATCATTTAACATGCATTACAGATCTGAGGAAAATTTGCACTGCTTTATACCTGCACTTGTGGGTGGCTGCCTTCTCCCCGCTTCTTGTTATGCCTCTGCCCTAGCTACCTAACTAGTCTAGTCGTTACTGGATGCCCCACAACCATGATCACTACCAGTGCTAAATTTAAAGAGAAAAGGTCAAAAAACGTCCAAAATGGCTAGAACTCACCAAAAGGAGGCTAAAAATGGTCAGAAACATACAAAAAAAAAAAAATAGCCTCAATGTTCAAGCTTGCCCGAGGTAACATTTTTGCACTACCAGAGCAAGAAATATTTTAGCATGAAAAGTACTAAATTGGCAATACTGACCATTACACTTGTAGGGGACTAAGCTAAGTTAGCGCCTCACCATGGAATAGTGGTTGGTAAGTTAGTTATCTCAGGCTATTCTGTCTGGTACTAGTGAGTGCAATCATTATCAAATGCCCCTCAGCTGTGTTCTTGTGCTATGTTCAACAAATATTGTTACCTAACACACACCAAATTGAGATTTTGGTAAGACCAGCCAAATTTGGTCAAAATAATATTATTGAAAACTAGAAAGAACTCCGTGAACTTGTACTTCTACCAACGTCATACACTGATGGAAAGCTGAATGAAAATAAGACAAGTCTGGTTAGTCACTCAATAGAAATCGTCAGGTGACTAATGTCTTTTGGCAGCATGCCATGTCGGGAGTTGATTGCCCCCGCAACATGGCGTTAAAAGATTTGAAAAAGAGGTAATCAATGTATAAGTTACTTCTCTTGCTTTTTCTTGGACAGTGATCACTAAAGTCTGAATTTTCGAAAAAACTAAAAATCTTCTGCGGTGAGGGGCTTTAGCATTATTTTTTTAATCGACAAAATTTCGTTGAAATTCATTAATCAAGAACTTTTTTAGATAAATCATGTGGACAGACATAAGCAAATACTTAAATGTATAAAAAAGAATGTCTTGATAAAACAAAAATATTCCTTGATCCACCACCAAATTTAAGCAATTTTCCTTTAGCCAATAACCCATCCTTCTGCTAAAATTCACTCTACTTCATTGATAACTTTCAGAGATAGTGTGGACAGACGTGAGTGAATACATATGAAAAAATAAAAAGTATCTCTTGATTGGAAATAAATTTCTCAAATTTGACCAATCCTTTCGTAGCCTATTGCCCACCCTTCCATTAAATCTAATTGAGATTCTTTGTGTAGACAGACAGATGAATGGGAAGGCAAACAGATACAGGGTTATATATATATATATATATATATATATATATATATATCATTGCTCTAACCTTGTTGCCTCAGAAAAATTGAGTACATTAAACATGTATGAAGCCTGTTACTTGGCAGAAATGCTCAATGTGAAAAACGTTCACTATCCAAAAGTAGAGCATTCCTATAAAAAAACCCAAACCATTTCATATGCTGAAATGGGGTACTGGAGGAGCAGTTATATTTATTTTGTCAAAGTTCCTGAGTGTTACAAGACCCCCAAAATGGTTACAGACTGTTTAAAATGTATCCGGTAGATGAATCTCTCTATCCCAGAGAAAAACCCCCACTGTTACAGTGCGAAATAAGACAAAACCACTTGGTTGAATTATAACATGACAAAATCAAAGTGATGACATTATTGAATTATTTTGCCTTCCTTATCACTCTAATTACACATTTTGTTTGACATTTGGGGGTGTGGGCGAAGGTTGTTCATTAACTTCAAATAATAATAATCAAAATCTTGATCTAAAAATTCTGTATGCAGGTGTCCCCCCTTATAACATCGGTGTTCAAAATAACCAACTACTCCATTTTGGAGCTAGATTGATATTTTGTTGTCCACCATTCACCTGCTGTAAGATGTGAACCATGCTTTAATGGAGGAAGCCTGTATTATTTTTCATAGGGGGTGAGGTTGTCTGAAAGCTTTTTTTTTTTTTTTTTGTGCCAAGGAGGTTGTCCTAACACTACTTGTTGATTGTATTACTTTTTTGAAATTTCAGGTGCCACTGAAAAATCAGCAAAGAACGAAAAGGTGAAAATGTCAGGTGAGATTCTCTTCAGTGTTTTAACTTCAATTTGTATTGAGGAGGAATGTCCTAAGATTTGTGTGTGTTTATTTGTTTAATACCTAGAAAAAGTACATCTTTTTAGTTTTCATTTCTGCTGTCAGTATATATTCAATGAACAGACTCGTGTGGAATAAAGAGTTGCATGTTTTTCACTAGCACCAGGGGGTCAGTGTTCAGGCCTAGGTAAGAGCCAGGAATTCCAATGTTGATTTTCATGATAGGCAAGCCCTGCTCACTTACCAAATTAATGCAGGACAATCTTTCCACCTTATTTCCCTCCAGCCACATCTATTAGGCCTAGTGCCATACTAAGCTTTGTAAATATCAATAGTTACTTGAGTAGATTGATTAATTGATGAACAAACAAGTTTGGTGAGTCACTCAATATAAAACTTAATGGGACCAACATCTTTTGGCAGGATGCCATGATGGTAGTGATCAATTAAAAAAATTGGAATCCGGTGAACAATGAATAATTTACTTATTCCACCTTTTCTTGAGATTGATCACTAAAAAAGCATGAATGTTGCTAAACACAAAAACGATTTAGTATAAACTTACATTGCAAATTGAACCTCCCTCTCAGGGAAGGGATTTTCAGAAAGAAAACTTATTTTCTAGACATAATAAATAAAAGCTCTCTAGCTCTATTAGCACAGCCTGCATTCATATATATATATATTAAACAGGAATCCTCCCATTAGCCCCATTCCTATTGGCATGTTTTCAATTAACGAACAATTGTTATCCAAAAACTTTTTTTTTTTTTCCCCCCTCCCAATGATTCTTTAGAAAACTTTTTTCTGGTATATGTGCAGGCTATAGGGTTTAATGTAAGCCAAGTACAGATATCCTTCATTAAAAAAACAAAACAAAAAAAAAACACAGCATTTCATATATAACAACTTGTTACTTTGATTGCAAATCAAAGCATTCCTCTCCACTTATTGATATACAAAAGCATTCGTCATGGTAACTGGTATTTTGAAAATTTGTCACTGACCTAGACTCCATTTTGCCAACCACTGCATTGTCAAAGTGATAAATTACTTGGTTTCTTGTTTATATTTTGTTCTGCATAATTTTATCACTCGTTATCAATGGGAGGGAAAAAAGTGCACATTAGAAATAAGTGGTTTATTGTTCAGGTTTCCTTTCATCTACAATCTACAGGAAGCTATTTGATATGCCTTGTTTGAACAATGGACATGTTAGAATTCACAGCTGGAAAAAAGTCACAGGAAAAGGCAGAAGTGTTCCTCTCAATGAGGATGGGACTCCCTACGATGGCAATAATCTGCAAGACTAGCATGAATGTTGAATCTCCATCTTCAAATAGAATTCTGTTTTTGACAAATAAAACATGAGTTCTCGAGATTGATGCGAAAAATGCAATATTTGGGGGGGCCACTTTTGACGGTTTTTAGCATCTCTAGGTAATTTTTGGCGTTTTTTAGCTATTTCTTTTCATTTAGCACTTTAGTGGGAGTCAAACTAGTGCGAAAATATTTTTTTTGAGTTGGTAACACTGAATTAAAGTCTTGGCAATATTTTCTGATAACATCAATGGATAACAATGACTGTATGGTAGACGCCCTGTTGATATTTACTGAGCTTTTCCTAGTCTGACATGGGTATGGTTACTGACCTAGTAGTAGTCTCTGACAGTCATTTTTAATGAGGGCCATATAAACGGTAAATTTGAATGGGACATATGCTGAAATAATAATGAAGAATTATTCTGTCTCTGTTGTATCCCTGATTGAGGAGGGGGCCATAGTACCTGAGAAGAGCTCTTGAATGGGGTATGGCTCAAAAATGGTTGTAGATGGCAGATCTGTAAAATCTAGTTTACCATCACTTTTGGGTCGGCGGTTGTAGATATTTTATAAGGGTATTTGATAAACTTTGCTTGCTCTGGTACAAGGCAATAAACTGCTTACAGCACCTGGTGTTCCTAAGTGATCACCCATCTAAAGACTTATCAGGTTTGGTGCTGTTAAACTCCAGTGATTAGATAACAACTGTTGTTTACAGCTGGATTTGACCGTAAGCATTTTAAAAATTTGGTAAGCCAGGCATGAGGCCACAATGGTTTTGAAACCATAGGGAATTGAATTAACTATAATAGCCATGGTCAATGATAGGAGTTGGGTCAAATCTGCACACTCATTTCATTTGGCCAGCTGACTTCATTGAATACGTGTCATTGCATAGAAAAATTCTGTTTTCATTGTATATCTTTGGTTAGCAAACAATAGAATTTAGTATAAAAAAAGCAAGTCTCTTTTGCAGTGTCCTCAAATGAATCAATTATTTGTAAATAAAAATGTTACAACACTACACATTTCTGCTATTCTATTAATGTGCTTGACTAAATTTGATCTATAATTTGAAAATTTTTTATTCTGGCCTCTAACAGAAAAATGTAGGTACTATAATGAAGAAACCATCAAAATAATAAATAAAAAAAACAAACTACAAACCCCCCCCCAAAAAAAACAAGCTGTTTCAATAGCTTTGGATGGGTATTCTTTTATATATAATATATATATATATATATATATATATATATAATGTGTGTATATATATGTTTGGTTTTTTTTGTTTTTTTTTTTATCATTACTATTCATTTTTTGCCTGCAAGATATAAAAATACTTCTGATTTGACCCACCTCCCAAAAAGTTTGGTCTATGAGACTAGTTGAGTAACCATCACATTAGGGTTTTTTAACTTCAACAACTCAGACCTTTTTAAAAAATTAGATTTATTATTTATTAATCTTTCCTAAACATCCTCACAATTCGGGAAATACACATGGATAAAACTCCATATTCTCTGTCTTTCATGGTCTGTTCGTCGAGAATCTATCAGCATCAGAGAATTGACCCCAAGTTAACTCACTTACTTGGCAGTATGGCTCGCACACAGGACCTGGATTCTGCGTATGATCTTGGAGTGAGACAAGCCAAACGGAATCCAAGTGGATCAGACAAACTCCACTTCGACACTGACACCAGTACTATCAAGACAAGAAAGCTTCCACCTTTCGCTATCTCTTCTCTTCTCATTACTTCTCACAATCGATCGTATTTATATTATCCCTACATGTACATCATCTTCATTCGTGTATTAAACGTACGTCCTATTTGTCTGGCCAAAAATACTTGAGTGTGTTCGTTCCACCTTGTTTCATAAATGTGCGTCCAACTTAATACATTCTCCTTCATACATCCTTCTACACAGACAGGGCGGGCACGCTACGGTCAAACGATGAGGATCCGAAATCCTTGTCTCTCAATATCATCACACTATTCCTTTCTCAACAAAGTCATCCCTCTCTCATCAACATCCATTGCTGGTCATTTCACAACTAAAGTCGTCACCATGAAACGGCTATGAATGCCAGCACCAGTGAGCATTGGACCATGTGCATCCAGGGGTTGTCGGAGGAAGTGACATTTTCGATATCTAACTAAAAGAATAGGGGGTACTTCAAGAGAAACAATCAGAAAAAGTCATACTGTACATTATATAGTTTACTTTGCATTTATTTAATGAACATTTTTTTTTTTTTCCTCTCTTCTATCAGGTATTACGAACCATAGCAGCAGTAAGAATGGTCGGACGAATGCTTTCTACCAGGAAAATGATGTTCGAGAATTCCTGGGAGATGTTCACAATTTGATCATGAACAAAGCCCTGTCTGAGGGTACAGAAAATGACCATCAGGTGGTTGACTTTCGCCATCCTATGGAAATGTTGGTAAGTTTGCTTATTTTCACTTTCTTATGCTGATTTGGGGTTTCAAACTTAGGGTACATATACCCCCAGGGGTATATCGGCACATATCAAAGAGTATGTAGAGGTCTGAGAGTATAATCATGGTGAACATTCCTGTATAGTGTAATAACCTTGTTACAAAATTGCTGACAAATGCAACCAACTGGATAAGCTCTCCTTTCTTTCATGTTGCTTACAAAATTTATTCAATGTCACCTTACTACAACATGAATCAATGACTATGTAACCTGGATAAAAAAAAATCAAAGAATAAAATATCCAAAGAATTAATTCCTGAGTTTTCTATGATGTTGAAAGAACTTGAAGGATATCTCCCAAATCTATCACTAACAATTAAATGGAGTTCTTATTAAAATCAATATGATTTTATCAATTTTCCACCTTAATTTTTAGGGATACTTTGGAATATGTCAGAATGTTGAGGGAGAGCAAAACGACAGAAAGATTAGGAAATTCTGATCTGGACACCATGTTTCTTATGACTGTGTTTGGCCTTGAAGAATAACTTACTAATAATGAGATACAAATCGGGCCACTGTCTATTTTTATTTGTTTGCTGATAAAAATAATCAGTTGTTCATTGCATAATAATCTTGCAACTGCAATTCTCTATTCTTTCCTGTCAAGTAGATCTTAATACATGTAACAACTGAAGTGGACTCTTTTATTGAGGAGTTTGATATTTTTAGTTTATTTTATTTTATTTGGGCTAAATGGACAATATTGACTTGGCAAAAGTACTCGGGAACAATAATGTTTTTGCAACTATAGCTCATGCACTCAGATATGTGCCCCTGAATATTGATGTCAAATATGATTATGTTGTTGTGTTGCCCATTGTTATTCCAAAAGACTGAGTTCAAACCACCTTTTAGTTTTTGATCTCATCTTCAATGATTTTCAACCTTTTTCATCTTGTGGTACAGTTAACCTGATACTAAAATGATCAAGGCACACACTTAAGGACAGATTTGATCATTCAAAAGAAAATTAATGTGTGTATAAGTTAAACAAACTAATGATTCATTGATATCATTGCCAAAAGAATATTGTTGATCATGGTTTTCAAAAGGTTTTGAAATTTTTGTGCATATTCATTTCAACACATTGAAACAAGATGTGATTGAAAAAGATGCTATTCCTTACAAAATAATGAGATCAGCAGTTTTACTCTACAGAATTCAAGAGTGAATTTGAAATTGCTATTTGGGACTTGAATGAACACATTTATTTATTGCATCATTGCAAAAAGGGAGTTTTATGTGTTCCATAAAAGTGCCAGTCACATACCAGGAGAGTCTCTGTTGGAGCATGCGCAGTAAAGTTCCCTCTGATTAATTTTGTAAGTTCTATCAAGTCTGCACAACCAGTTTTCAATGCATTTGAAATGGTGGTACATTTCTTGACAATACTTCGTTAATGAAACTTATCAATCTATCAATTATGAACAATGGGAATTTCAGTCATTGTAGTTCTATAGCTAACTCAATAGAATTTTCTCTCTGTTGTAATTAATGGTAACTCAGTTCTATCTGCGAGTGAGGGCTTTTATCTTGTAATTGATTACTTGCAATTGATAAAAGCTTTTATCTCATGATGGATAGCTATAACTCTTTACCATCTGCCACAGTTAATAGGTTCACACACAAAATAATTTAACTGGGAACGTATCTCTAACCCAAACTTTTGTTTAACAGAACAGATTCATGTAGATTAAATAAGCAAAGGAATAATTAGTAAAAGGAACCAAATGGTCAACCAGCTTTGGGTATCTGTTCGGTCTTAATCCTCATTTAAATAATACAGAAATTAATGGCTAACAAAACTGTAATCAGACACAACATAATGCAAATATACAAGTAAAAATACATTGTAAATTGATGTACCAAGTGTCTCAGATATCTGAGTGTTGACAAACTGCAAGTTTCACCTGATTTCAATGGAGGAAAATCCATATACAACAACCAGTGTTTAAGGTAACTGATGGCCATGCTATGGTAGGTGCTAAATATAGTTATTTGCTATGTTTAGCTGAGTTTAATGGAGCTCTCAGTTAGGACTGAACTCATTGCACTAGTGAATTGGCTATTGCTCTGCTGGAGGTGCCCTAGTTAATTGCATAATATTATTGATTGATTGAAAGTTGAAATGAAAAGGATTAAAATGTTTCAATGGTTTTTTTTTATTTTTATTTTTTTTGTTTTTTTTTAATGGTTGAACTTGTTGGTTGTGTTTAACATGTTTCGGCTGATCCCTTCTATGACTTCCTCTTATCTGAATGTGATGATGCTTTAAAGAAATTTTTTTATTGGTATCAACACTTTGTGTTTTTTTTTGTTTTTTGTTTTTTTTTGTTTTTTTTTCATTCCTTGTTAGGCCTGGATTTCCGTACCTTCTCTCTGTTGAGCCGCAGAAGCCTCCTCAAGTTGAAATCCGTACTTGTCTGACTTATTCACTCAACTAACATGTTGGACACCAGTAATGAGGAGCTCAATCATCTGAAAAATAATCTGAATTTTTTAGACCCTTCTCAAAACTGTACATTGAAATGTTTATTTTTCCATTGCAGAAAGAACTTCAACTGGACATTGGTGAAAAAGGTTCTGATCATAAAACTCTGTTGGGTTATTGTGACAAGATTATCCAGATGAGTGTCAAAACTGGTAAGATACACACTTATTTAATTTAAAAAAAAAATTTTGTAATCATTTTATCGTACGTATGTAATGTAATGGGGTATGTGTGTATGCATGCATGCAATCACACTTCTGTGAGAAAAACTACACCTTCACATACACATTTTGGAGACTTTATTTCGCCCCACTGAAAGCTAACTTTTCATAATTTTAAAGTATGGAAACCTAAAAAAGGGATTAAGTTGTACTTTCTTTCTCTCACCAATTAGGAACTCAATTCACTATTTTAGTTTGGGGTCAAATTCAAAACAGCAATTTGATTTTAGGATGTTTCACCGGAATGGCTGTTATTATATATCTTTTCAGTTGAGTTCCAGATTTGTCAAGTTGTAAGATTTTCGCAGCTTTCCCTAAAGAGACTTTTTTGTTAGTTCCTGCCAGACGAAAATTTTCATTACCAACAAGAGTTGATATGTTGGGTTTATTTCATTAGTTTTCTCCCAAGGGTTTGGGGTAGAGTTTTCATTTTTACAGAGGAGGCTGTCAAAAAAAAAAATTGCAATTTTTGAAAATTTTATTTTATTTTTTTTTTTTCCTTCTCTTCAGGTTTCTGTAATTTGAAATTATGGATGTTAGCCTTTGGTGTGGACTGATGGAACCCCCGCCTCTTTTCTTATTACATTTGTGTTCAATGCTATGTCAATATTCTGCTTAATTTCAGGTAAACCTGGCTTTTTCAACCAATTGTACGGCTTTGTCGACCCCTACGCCCTTGCCGGTTCCTGGGTAACAGACTCTATGAATACTGCTCTGTAAATATACCCCTTACTTATTAAGAATTTTAATTTTGATTCCTCTGAACCTTACATGAATATTCATATATATACCTATTTATAAACTTGCATTATGGTGTTTTGTCACTTGCAAAAAATAAAAAGGCCAGAAATTTTAGTGTTTGCTATAATAGAGAATTGGACATTTAATGTTATAGACTCCAAGGCCAATGAGTTTGAATCATTTGTCTGCATGTTTACTTTCCTTTTGTGTGCCTAAACAATGGAAAGTACCGACCACCTTTCTTTTCCTGTTTTTTTACATGGTTATGGGTAGCCATTATCCAACTTGTTTGCTAAACCAAAAATTCACTATGATCCAGTGAGGCATAACTAATTATATATACATGTATGCACATATAGTTGCAAGGCATAATTATCATTTATTTTTAACATCAGGATTACAAGTATGATAGACCTTGTGCCTCCATCTGCAAGAAATTCTGCAGACAAGATCAAGGATCACTGAATATTTATTAAGTTGACTGTAATATGTAATTGTTTTGCTTTACAAGAATGTTCCAACCAGTGATGGAAATGGAGGTGGGGTATGCTTGGGGACAGGGTTACCCTACTTTTCATTTTTTTGGAGGGGGGAGGGTTATAGCATCTACCTGCTCCTTCTAACCTCAGCCTCACAGACCTTAGTGTATCTCTAGGTCCTAAAACCCATTTCTATCACTAGATTCAATTTATTTTTTTCACATAAGTTTTCAACACTGAATGCTTGAAATTTTAGTATTTGCTATAATAGAAAATTGGACACTAAACGTTGTAGACTCCAATGAAGCTGAATCATTCGTCTGTACATTTACTTTTCTTTTGTATGCCAGAATAATGAAAAGTATCTACATTAGATTTTTTTTTTTACTTATAATTTTTATTTTTTGGGAAATTGATTATCAAGTTGATATATAAACTGTATTTATGCTATATAATCTTATCATTTTGTCCAACATTTACATTCATTTCTCTTTCATAGACATACATATGAAGTATCACCTGCATTCACTATGGTCGAGCATTATCTCATCCAGAAGGTGTGCAAAATGGTTGGTTACAGCAATGGAGATGGGATGTTTTGCCCTGGTATGTTATTCTTAGTCAACGCTATCTTGTCATTTGCAGCCAAGAAAGTAGCTTATCTACTCGTGTATAAAGGTCAAGTTTATAAAGCTTTAGTTTTAGCCTCCCTCTCAAAAAAAACTTTGGCAATAGTCTATACATTGGTAATAATTTTGTTAGTTGAAATCCACTGGAGAACATAAGAAAATAGAACTAAAGTACCCTTGCTTAAACTAGACTGTAGCCTGTTTAATCCAAGATTAACTTGGCAACTTTTTCCCTTCAAGAATAGAGAATTTCAAAAACTATACATCATACGTACGACATGTAATTCTTATTATTCACATTTTCTATCACCAGGTGGCTCATTTGCAAATATCATGGGCATCCATCTAGGCCGATACAAAATGAATCCTGACTTCAAAAGAACTGGCATGTATGACCAAGAACGAATGATAGTATATTCTTCAGAAGGGGTAAGTGTATTTTTTGGAATTTTTCAATTTTTTTTATTCATGAGAAAACTAAATGACATCATCAATGATAATAGTAGCTGGTCGACCATGGCTCCAATGACATCTGTGACCGTGGTGTCATCAGTGAACCTGGATGCGACTGACTAGTCTAATCCTTGAGATACACAATCAGGGACAGTGAGGCCACTGGAAGGTTGTGAGCATAGATGATCTCTTCGTTTTCTATGGCTTGTTTGAAAGGATGTACTGTCCCCATGTATTATGCTGTGCTGTTCAACTCTGTTCTCAGCATGAGACTCCTGCTCATTTACAGGGACACCACAGTTCTTTATTCAGTCCTCAAAGTGTTCCTTAGGACGCCTTTTGTTTCTAGCAGCCTTGTGCCAGGACTTCGTGGTGGACTTGGTATGGTATATGTAACTTGTCCATGTTGATCACTTGGCTTGTCTGAAGTTATGACTACACAAATTTATATACTTGTGTACAAGTTGATCTCGCCTAAAATTCAAATCACTTAATTTTGATTTAAAATTCTCTAATTTATATTATAAGTGATGTTCACACACTTCTGTCAGTCACTCTTTAAAAATGTTCTGTTGAAAATGATGGGGGTAGATGAGAGGTTCTCAAAATGGAATCGCAGCACAGTGAAGTTTGGGAAGGGAGAAAGAAGCACATATGGATGCATGCATATGACATAAATTGTCTCATCATCATCATCAGTCATTCAACGTCCGTCGTTGGACATAGACCTTCCCCAGGATTTGCCACACTTCTCTATCATGGGCATCGCGGAGCCAGTACTTCCTGAACTTGTCTAGCTCGTCTCTCAATCTAATATTCTGCCGGCCTCGGTTGCACATTTGGTTTCAGGGGATCCGTGTTGTGAGTCGTGATGTCCATCGATTGTCTGCAATTTAAATTGAGAACCATGCAACATGCACATGAAAGAATAATACTGGGCCTCACATGGAGAGACCACAAGACAGCACAGTACATCCGAGAAAAGACAAAAGTTAGGGACATCATAAAATCCATTAAAAATCTCAAATGGCGGTGGGCCGGCCATGTTGCATGAATAAATTGTCTACTAATTGTTTTTTTTAATTTTATTTACAGTCACATTACTCTTCATTGCATGGAGTAATTTTCATGGGAATGGGGATAGAAAATCTTGTAAAAGTGAAGACTGATGATCGTGGACGTATGTGTATGAAGGATCTGGAAGCCTGCGTCCAGCAAACAATAAAACAGGTAAATATTTTATTTATCTATTCATTTTCTCAAACATGAAAAATGTTCCCCTAGGATACTGAGATCACCGGAAGTTCCCTATGATTTGTATTCAGAAATTGAGCTGACTAGCCACCAGATAATCCTTCACTTCTCTTCCCTCAATCAATCGAGATATCAATTGCACCTGGGTGCTTATATATGTTTTGTTTGATCTTATCTGCTTATGATAGCCTCCTCATATCTGTCTTACTCAGTCTGTTCACACACTTAAATACAAATTTTGTCCGAAGCTATTTTTAATATTTCAAGAACCAGTTGCTGTATCATAATGTAAATTGGCAAGCACGCGGAGGAGATCTCATCCATGAGTTAGTTTAGTCAGCAATGAGACGCCATTGAGTGAGCTTGTGCATTGGGTGACTAGCATACTCAATGACTGAGCAAGTCATTCTTCACATTTCATGCTGGTCTTTATTGCAAAACGTTGCATCACTTGGGTCTTTCAGATTTGATTCTCTGTACAAATGTGAGACTGTGGATGTGATCAAGGAGAAGATGGCGAGGCAGCTGATGGTGATCCTAAAAGAGGACTTTGAAGACTATTTTGAAAAGTGGAAGGAACTCTAGGATTAGTGTGAGATCACAAATGGAGTATTTTGAAAGAACTAATATGAAGTCACTTGGTTGGCAATGAGATGCCATTGTAAGCTAGTATACAATTCGACTGTCATATTAACAATGACTAAGCTAGTCTGTCTTCACATTTCAAGTGGGTCTTTTTGGCAATATATTGCATCACCCAGGTCTGTCAGCTCCATTGCAATCCAGATTTGTCTTTCTGTGACTTTCGGCTCTTCGCTGTCGAAAGGGAGGGGTCTTCTGACTATGGACGAAATTAAGGAGAATGTGACAAGACTCCCTGATATAATGATCCCAACCATGGACTTCTTTGAAATATAGGGGGTGATGTTGGAATAAATGAGTGAGGTCCCAAGGGGAGTTTGTTGAAGAGGATTAAGCACCAAAAGTTATTCTTCCATTGATACTAGATGGCTGAATACTACTCTATGAAACAATAACAAGAAAGATTTTTCAAGTGAATTGTTATGGCCCTACTCAGCAAATTGCTGATATCTATTTGTATTCCTACAATTTAAAGATTTGATACTAGGTCAATTGTGTATTTCTCAAAAAAATGATTGATTGATCATCTGCGCTCAAGTTGAATTGATGTGCGGCCTGATCAAGTGTTTCCTACTGTGATGAAAATGAAGTTGGATGTACACTGGGGGTACAACGTATAACTACTTCTCAATCTTCCAGTTTCTTGGTAACTCCACAAGTGGCCATTTTTGAAAAAAGAAAAAGAAATTATCCATAGGGGCCCAAAGTTCCAGCTGCACAGGTTCATTTCACTCGTTCCTGATGGGCCTCTCTGCGATCCTGGGCATAAGTCCTAGATAAAACCTTGTCATGTTCCTATTTCCATCACTTGTTTCCTTTTATGCCAAACATTGATTCCAAAAAAAAAATGATTATTTTCCAGGGTCACCGTCCAGCAGTTGTTGTAGCAACATCAGGTACGACTGTCCTCGGAGCTTATGATCAACTCAATGATATTGCTGATATTTGTGGAAAGTACAACATGTGGTTACATGTTGATGTAAGTATCCTTTCTCTCTCTCCCTTTCTCTTTCCTCTCTCCTCTTCTGTATTTCCTCTCTCCTCTCTCCTCCTCTCTTGCCTCTCTCCTCTGTCATATATCATATTGGTGTAAGAATTCTCTTTCTGTCTCTCTCTTTCTGTCTCTCTCTTTCTGTCTCTCTCTTTCTGTCTCTCTCTTTCTGTCTCTCTCTTTCTGTCTCTCTCTTTCTGTCTCTCTCTTTCTGTCTCTCTCTTTCTGTCTCTCTCTTTCTGTCTCTCTCTTTCTGTCTCTCTCTTTCTGTCTCTCTCTTTCTGTCTCTCTCTTTCTGTCTCTCTCTTTCTGTCTCTCTCTTTCTGTCTCTCTCTTTCTGTCTCTCTCTTTCTGTCTCTCTCTTTCTGTCTCTCTCTTTCTGTCTCTCTCTTTCTGTCTCTCTCTTTCTGTCTCTCTCTTTCTGTCTCTCTCTTTCTGTCTCTCTCTTTCTGTCTCTCTCTTTCTGTCTCTCTCTTTCTGTCTCTCTCTTTCTGTCTCTCTCTTTCTGTCTCTCTCTTTCTGTCTCTCTCT
>OY735233.1:12727260-12804760 GCA_963457665.1 Thysanoteuthis rhombus
TTATATACAAGAAAGAAAAGATATCGCCCTTAAAATCCAGGTGAAAAAAACAAACAATTGATCTTAGGCAGAGTGCACAGCTACTACACTCTTTTCCTAAGCAGAAGCCCGGAGAGTGATACTATGATTCCAGGCAGAGCACACTGATAATCTGATTGTAGGCTGTAGTGCTGATCCATACAAAGATAATTCTGTCATTGTTGACTGGAGCTATTCTACTTGATAATAATAAGTCAAACCTCTTATTTGCTCGGCATGGTGCTTACCTTCTCTTATCCATCATCTTTCTCTGTTAGCTCTTAGAGCTGTCTTCCTCACTAATGCAGAGCTGGTGATAGGCCCCAGCAAGATGGGAATTGCACATCCCTATTCAAAGAGCTCATATTGTATTTTTAAAATCGGTACTAAATACATGACTTATGCATGGGGAAATTCATGTACACGATGTACTCTCAAGTCACAGAATTGAAGAACTGGAATGATTGGAAGGTAAAGGCAAGCAATTTTATTAAACATGCACAGAAGACTAAAGAGTAGGATTGGGTAAATACAATAGTGTTTGCCTCTACTAAGGGAAATAAAATTGTAGGCCTATGCCAATGGCCCACCTGGCCCCTCTTTGCTCTGGCCTACACACATGCCCTTTGGAACTTGACTTATAAAATGGGAGTGCTGGTTGAGCTTGTCTGGTTCACCCCCTCAAGGTCATGAGATTATTAATTGGATCAGTCAGTGCTAAGGCATGCACTGGCTCTGTAGGAGGGTGTATGAGTGGTGTTGGGGAAGATGGTTCTGAGAACTCACAAGGCGAGGTGTATGAGAGTGGAAGCACATGCCTCATCAGATCAAATAAAGTTTACAACAAACATTCCAGCTACAACCGAAGGCTAGAGAGTACAGTTGCTTGTACACTGGGATAAAAAAGCGATACAAAATTGTCCATATGATTCAATAGAAAAGTTGAAACATTGCATCTGTAGAAATTCAGATAAAAATATGCTACAAAAAGTATAAATAACCCCCAAATTATTAGTTTGTACATTTCATACTCTCTTTATGATTGTCCATGGAGTCCCCCCCCCTCAGCAAGAATTAACTTACCCACTGGTAGTCATACATCAAAAGTCAGTATGAAGGCTTTTCGATTTGATCACCAACTTTCCATCATAACTGAACAACCATGGCATTAAAATTAGAATCGTGTAAGAAAAAAAACAAAATTCCATTGAGAAACAAGTGTTTGGAATTAATTCTATTTATGACATCGCAGGCGTTTTCAACTGAAAAACATCTAAAATAGAGAAAAAAAAAAATCTAAAAAAAAGTTGTCAAAATAAGGCCTCAAAAAACTTTTTTTTTTTTTTCCAAAAATAAAAAAAACAAACAGTTTTAGAAGGGGTCTAGTGGAGCACTGATGCCTATTTTCAAGTCTGTAGACAAAATGGTATGGCCAGAAGCACTGGAACCTAAAAACTCACATGAAAAAAACTAAAATAAAACTCTCGACCCCCTTTTTAACTAGGGTTGTTCAATTTATACAGTTGCTTATCCAGCAAGTATTAAATACAATTCAAGAAATTAAAGATTGAAAAATTTATGGGAGTTTTTTAGATAGCAGATAGTAATTAAAATGATCACCATGTATTACATGTGTGAGTGAAGTTATTTTGAAATTAGGGTTTTTTGGGGTTGATCTATCGTTGGGTAATAAATTAGTCTTTGGAGCATTTGGGATCTCTGTTTAAAGTTGCAGGCAACTGTACTATCCGGTGTATCTGTGTCTAAAAGTGGATAACGGTCATACAGTCCTAATCCATCTCCAGAGGGGCAGTAGAACTCTATAACCAGCTCAGCATCTATTAAGTGTGGACTGTTCACGTACTCTGGTCCAAGCACAGGTCAGCCTTACTGTTGGAATATGTGTGCAAAGAAGCTGCAGACCCCCCCCCCCCTCAGCTAGTTCACATTTGTCAGTTGGAGGACACTCCTGTCAAACCCACAACTTTTGAATTCTGCTTCTGTCTGTGCTACCTTGGTGAACCATAGGAAGCTAACCCTTGATTTAAAGGGTAGGGTTAGCCCTGGGCAAGCTGGCCTCTAAAAATCCATTGCTCATGCTGGAGGGAACAGAAAAATTATTTTTTCCAATTGGAGCCCTCTCCCCAATCTTTACTTTCAGAAATTAACATGATCACATAAAAAGTTATTTGTTGATCTGATCAAAATTGTCACAGGTTAGCTTAAAAGTTGATAATGGAATGTAAAACCCTCTTATCTGAACTTAGAGACATTTTAATTTCAAACCAACATAAAAAATTGGGATTTTTAATGTTAGCTTGTAATTCAAGATGATTTCATGGAATTCTCTTCAGTTTGAGAATTGACTTGTACAGATTACCCCCACTATCCAAAAGTAGTCCTCCTATAAAAACCTTTCATAAGCTGAAATGGCATAAAGTGAGAAAGCAATTACCATCAATTTATATGGAAAAAATCTTTTTAGTCATTCAGATCCCCAAAATGGTCAAGATTGTATTGCAATATAAGTCATCGAAGGTTGGGGTTAAGGGAGGTACAAAAGATTGGAATGTACACGAGAGATTTAGATGGTGCATTCAGCTCCTATAATGGCTTGCTGTAAAACAAACACTGAAAGCTATTTTTGCTTTTCATCTTGTTTGTAAAGGCAAAAAGTGGCATAATCTTTCAGAAATCGGAAGATCCCTGTAAGCTCAAAGTTGTACATTTTATAATCCTCTTATAAACTTTTTTTTTTTTTTTTCTTTTTCTGCTTAAGATTTAAGACCGCTGGTCGTATGTATATCGAAGTCAACATAAAAAAGCTTTTAAAATTGACAACAGACATAGCTGAGGAATTGATTGTCTTATCGCTTCAGATGTGTAGGAGTGACAAGGAGATCTCCTCAAGAGATAAATTTATTGATGTGAAAAGTCAAGGAGACCATCCCATGTGTACATAATTTATATACACATGAACATTATATCAATCACCATTACCCACGATAAACTAGTTCAAAACTTGTGGCTGGGTTTAGGTTATACATTTTATATGTATCTATTTATCTGGACTTTTCTGAGCCCTAATGGTCCATAGTAGAAACTTGAGTTTTGCCCACACACTACTCGATGAGTGGGAAAAACTTTTTTTTTTTTTTTTTTTTTTTTTTTGTTGAAAATTTCCCACTAAATAGGTTTTTAGAAGGGGGCTTCAATTTGCAAAGTAAGCATAACCTAAATTGATCCCTTAGTTTATGTCCAGCAGAATTCCTGCTTGCTTTTTGAAAATTCAGACTTTTTAGTGATCACTGCCAAATAAAATGCTTCCCCCTTTCCTTTTTATGAATTTATGGTTTAAACTATACTGGTAGTATTTTCATCAAGGTAACCTAATTTTACCATCATCCTTGCTTAATTTAAGAAGAAAAAAAAAAAATGCCAGGTGGTGGTAATTCGTAATTTTCCTTTGACTGTTTGTTGTAAGTTAAATTATAAATTTAGTTGGCACAACAGAAATTGAAACTTTCACATCGTTATTTCTATTTTCAGAACTGATTCCATGACTTGGAACTTCCACAAAATGTCCAATGCTCCAATGCAGTGTAGTTTCCTTGCAGTAAAAGAAAAGGTAAGGGAGAGTCTTTTGTTACCAAATTTATTTGGGCACAAACTGAGAGAGAAACAGAAAAACAATCGAATTGTTACTTTCAGAAAAAAGAATTTGTCATAAACCTAATGAAACCTACGGAATTACTGTTGAAATTGCATGGATTGAAAAAAACCCAAACTTCTTGGGCTTAAGGTGTCATGGGGAGATGGAAATGGCCGTTGTATTATTTTGTTCATTTGTTTTTTATTCTCCTTTACTAAAAACTGTCAACTTCGGTTTCTTCCAGTTTTCAAGTTGATCTAGCTGGCTGTGTATCGATTGAGCTAGAGGGCTGAAAATCTAAACATTTACTCCTTATTATTATGCCTCCACTCCCAATACATTTTTAGAGGGGGGGGATTCAGTTTGCAAAATAAGCTTGTGCTAAATCGATCCCTTAGTTTATCTGCTTGTTTTTGTCACACTTTTTAGTGATTACTGCCCAACAAAAGGCAATAAGAGTGATCATTTCGTTCTCAAATTTTTCTAATCGATTACACGTTACTTGCATGATGGTTTCTATTGAGTGTCTAAACCGACCTGTTTTACTTGTCCACTACATTTTAACCCACCTCCAGTTTGCTAAGCCTGTTGAAGCTTCATTAGAGCCCCATTAACTCTGTATTTTAGGCAGTTCCATACACTGCCAACCTCTCACGGGGCTGGACGAGGGGCCAGACTTTCCCACTTTAAATTTAGCGTCTTAGACTAGTTGCCAACTAAAGCTGTAAAGCTTGGTTATCCCTACTATTTACCTATAGCTAGTGGTACAAGATATGAATACATGTCTTTCCCAAGGGCATTAGTGCTAAAGTAAATTCAATCTCTCGTCCAGAGTTTGAACTCAGTGTACTGATTCCGTCCTACTAACCTTTTAGCCAGTAGCACAGTCATTCATCTAAGCACAAAAAGAATAAGAATTTTTATATATATATATATATATATATATATATATATATATATATATATATATATATATATATATATATATATATATATATATGTGTGTGTGTGTGTCAGAACACATGCATAATCTAAACCCTGCAACAGTATTAAAGCTGCTCTGTTGTGGTCAGCAATGATTGAAACCTTAACCAAGCAAGTGTTCAAACCAATCTGTTTTGGTTGATGGTGGTGATTAAAAATTCACTGGTCATTATTTATAGATAGATATTAAAAATAGCAGCTATTCCATTTGTACATATATAGATATTGGATTTTCAATTACATTAAACCATGCGCTAGATATAAAATAGGAACACTACAAGACATACATAATTCAATAATTTCTATTTAAAGTTGGTTATATTCAGCTGATGACTTTACAAAACATTTTAATCTTCCATCAGTGTTGAACAACCATAGCCATCAAAGGTGTGAGGAGGTTCAACTTTTTATGCATCTATTTATTCCATTTTATTTATTTATTCATTTTTTTTTGTTTGTTTTTTATGGTCCAGTGCTCCTTGGTAGACTGTTTTGTCTGTAGACTTGAAAATCGGCGTCAGTACTCCACAAGACCTCTTTTTAGAATGTTTGTTTTATTTTTTGAAAAAAATCTTTTTGGGGCCTTATTCTGATGGGTTTGTTAATTAAATTTTGGAATCTGGAAAATTTAGATTGGGTTTTTACTCTATACATTCTTTGAAGAATTTTTTTTATGACTTTAAATTTTGATGCTATGGTTGTTTAATTATTGACTTTGATGGCAAGTTCTCAACTTTTTTGTTCTCTTTCAGGGAATTCTTGAAAAGTGTAACTCAACACAAGTTGAATACCTGTTCCAATCAGATAAATATTACGACAGAAATTTTGACCAAGGTAAATCAGGTGTAATTTCTTATCAGTTCCATTTATTTGTTGTCTGATTTTTGAGATGAGCTATCGTTGTTATCACTGTGGCTCAGTGGTAGACTACTTTCCTCTCTGCTAAAAATTCGGCATAAAGAATTGGATTGTGGTATCCTGTAGACGGATGGGCTCCGTCCAAGACACTGAAAACATGGGAGCACTTATAGCATACTACAGTGTTTTTGGTACCCAGTACCGAGTTACAGGACCATGGACTGTTGATTGTCATTTGTTAATTTATTAGAACTTGTGTTATAATCTTGGTTTTTATAGATGTTGCTATTGGCACAATGTTTCAGCTATGTATCTCTGACACATGAAAATCTTTTATTGGCATACTGGTGGATATAATTTTTTGTTAGTGATTTTATAAAAAAAAGTACTTTGAAAAGCAGCAACCTTTTAATTTATCAGCTGTCATATATCGATTGTCTAAAGAGACTTCTTTGAGATTGCTTTTAAGTATTTTGTTCTCTTTCTCCATATAACATTTTTTGTAAAATGCAAATACAATAGAAATTACGATTTTTTACTCAAATTTTTAAAGATTATTGTCAAGGTGGGAACACACTCTCTCAGAAAAATTGGCCGCACCTGGCCTAAATCGTTTTAATTTGGCTGTGCATGCTAGATTTGTATTCATTGATTTTCATATCATATTGTCCCTGTGATGAAATCCATATATTCTAGTTCAGCAGCAACAAACAAAAATGGCATCTCAGGGATGATAACACAAGATTCAACAACTATAACATAGACCCTTGTGTGGACAGCCAAATAAAAACTAAGCACCTGATGATGGCCAGAATATATGCAGCCAAAACACTGTGTATAACAACAAATATAAGAACGGTAGTTTGAATAAATCAATATGTAACTGTTTTATATATGAGAGCTTGTATTTAAATGTACTATGCTTATAAGGGAACCTAGATGTGCATAATAAAAATGTCAATATGCGTAAAAAACTAAAAGTTATTCCCCTTGAAAGATTTATTTTTATTTATTTATTTATTTATTTTTTCACTATTTATGAATTTCTTAAGCATTGAAAATATAATTCTTACTATTTTAATACTTAAGAGTATCATGATTTTACAATGTCTTTTTTTTTTTTTTTTTTTCAAGAGAAAATAAAATAGTTTGATATGGAATTTACGTTACTAATATTTTTCATTTAATAATAATCAATAATAGAAGTCAATAAAGAAAAAAAAAAGTTTGTATTCATGCCCTCAATCAGTATCTAAGACAAAGATTATATTATCCATGGTCGTTTCACTTGAAAAAAAAACATAAATTGTATATAAAAAGTATTAGAATACACAAAATCACACATTAAATGCTTTAGAAATTCATAAATCCTGGAAAAAATGTATCAAAATTTAAAAAAATAAATCTCCCAAGGAGAACTATTTTGAATTATTCAATATTCTTCAGAAGTATTAGAATACTTACAATTGTGTGTTGTTTTTTTTTTTTTTTTTTTTTTTTTTTTAATGCTTTTGAATTTCATAAATATTAAAAATAAAAAGGACAAAAATCCTAAAAATATTCAAGATAAATCTTACAAGGAGAATAAATTTCAGTCTTGTACTCGAAAGAATTTTTGCAAGCAATACTGAGTGAATAGCACTATTACACATGTATTACCACAGTACCAGTCAAAAACGTTGCGATTATTGATGTAGTTCCTTTAAGATCAGATTGTAGTATATATTTGCTAAAAAAAAATTTGTTACACACACACGAATGAATATCTGTATGGAAACACATTGCATTTTGTATGAAATATTTTTTTAATTATTGAAAGTATTTTTATTTCTTGAATGATTGTACATTTTTATTCATTGACAAGTGTTTATTATACTTAAATCTCTGCAGGCAACAAAACAATCCAATGTGGAAAAAAAATAGATAATTTCAAACTCTGGATGATGTGGAAGGCAAAAGGAGATCTTGGAATGAGACAAAAGATTGATCGGATGATGGACCTTAGTCAGTAAGTAACCGTTTTTTTTTTTTTTTTTTTTTTTTTTTCAAGTACCACATCATCATCATTGTCAGTTTTTTTAATGTCCGTCGTTGGACATAGACCTTCGCCAGGATTCGCCGCATATCTTATATCGCCATGTATTTCTCTTTTTTTTTTCTTTTTTTTTTTTCTTCAAGTCAACTTTGAAATTGGGCATAAAATTTAAGAAAATCATTGAATATAAGCCAAGTTGGTTATTTTGCAATAACGTCAACATGAGAGCTATCCTTGTTTTGTAAATACACTGGTTATCTCACTTGGTCAGCTGTCACTGAAACATGAATTTCTCTAATCTTCGACATGTCGATCATTGTATTCAAAGCATAAAAGTGAAATTCGTTTTTTGTTTTTTGTTTTTTTTTTTTTTGTTTTAACAGACAAACAAAAAAAACAAACCTTGTCTTCAAGAGAATATGGTAATTCTTCCAAGGAATAATTTGTTTTCAAAGAGTTTTGGACAGCGTTTCAGCTGAAATAGGAGTACTATCCACATGTGAAGAGTTTTCTTTTGGTCCAATAATGGCAAACAGACTTATTTTATTTATTTATTTTTTTTTTTTTTCCTCCCACCCTTCATAGCAACGCTTGTAATGTAGGATGTAGATGTTTTTAACTTTCATTTATTTCCACACTGGTCTGACAAGCAATTAGCCAACATGTTAATGTATACTGCTGTTTTGAGATATCTCACTTTCCAATGGTGGTCTCTGTCAGTTATCAAGATTTCTTTCCAGAGGATAGTGTTCACCTTTCTCTCTCCAGATTTGGTCAGCCATACCATATTTTTTAGTTTGCTTTTGGTTTTGACTTCTATGTTTTCAAGCTGAAATGTAGCATGATCTACAAAAATAAGAATAATTAGTTTGATTGTCCAAGAAACTCATTAAATGTGGAGGACTCTTCTCAAAATTATTGACTATTTCTCTGCTAGTCAGTTTTACTGATGTCTTTACTTACTGATTTCATATTTCTTTTCTTCAGATATCTTATGGAAAGAATTCAGGAACAAGAAGATTACAGAGTTGTTCTTCCAGAGGTGAGTTTAAAGTAACAAAAACTGAATCTTTTCTAATATGTTTATACTTGTATCTATTTAACTCCTGCTTTGAAAAAAAAAACCTTCCAGTATAACATGGGAAAGCAAGTTATATTTTATATAGATTTTGAGAATTTGATTGAAGGCGGGGTTGCACTGGCATATATTCAACCCTGTCAACCCCCCACCCCCATCAGCCTACACATACAAAATAAATCTTGAAATATCACAACCCAGTAAAACAAATTCTATTTGATAGTTTTGAAACTTTAGTCAAGGTCGAGGTTGCACCCATGTCCCCACCTCTTTGGGCCTACACACACATTAGCAGACTTGTATCATGGAAGAAATGTCTGTTTTTATTATCCTGTTTATCATATGAGGGGTAGTAACCACTCTGATAGTAAGTGGTCTTGAATATAAATGGAACTCTTCACTTGGAAAAGGATGCTTTTGATTCCAAGTGGACACTGGTTACCAGTCGTTGAAATTATGTGAAAGCCAATAGAGATTAACTGAAGGCTTATGGTTTACAGAATGTAATTGAATAAATTTCAGATTTTGACTGGGACATTTTGCTTCACTTAGCACTAATGTTCTCTCCCCAGTTATAGATCAATAATAGAGTAGTTGCCACCCTTTAAGCAGTCTATCTTGGGCATCAGGCTTGCACCCTGACCCAGTAAAAAAAAAAAAAAAAAAAAAAAAAATCCACAATTGCTACATACAGTGATTGGGTCCCTCTAAATTGATCAAGAAATCATTGTGTAATATTGTGATACATTTTTAAGAAATTATTCATTGTATATGTCAGAAATTATCATAACTATATTAGGTTGTCCAGAAAGTTATGGCATTTTTTTTTTTTTTTTTTGTGAATCAAAAATAAATTGAAATAAAATAGTTAGTAGATAACAGGTTTAATCAAAGTAATTCCTAAGTGATTTAATGCACTTTGACCAATGTTTAACAGGGTTATTCATGCCTTTACAGTAAAAAAAAAAAATATCCCTAGACTCAATAAACACCCTAAAAGCATTTTTGCATCCACTTGGCTTTGGAACTGTTTATTAATTACAAACTTAAGATTTTTGAAAAAAATGAGTCTGTAAGAGAAAGGTCAGGAGGAAGAAGTGGATCTGTAAAATGTGAAAACAAGTGAATGAACATCTGCTCTATGATATATTATACTGTATTCATATCATGCAAATTGCTTTGTTTGTTAATGAGTCAAGGTAAGAGTTGGAGATATGGGTTGTGGGAGGTACAGGACACTTGGGTGTAGCAAAAAGAGGATAATAGTGCATGCTTTCTCGATAAAGCTTGCTGCAAAACAAATGCTGTTTTTGTACAAATGAAAAAGTAGTGTAAAGTGAATTCTCATAGACTTGCTAGTAAAACCATTTCATGAACTTGAAGTTTCATTTTATTTCACAATGAAAACATTTACAAATGATCCTTTGTTTCAATAAAGACTACACATTCTCTATATGAACAATCATTTTAATATAGCTGTCTTTTTTTTTTTTTTTTTTTTTTTTTTTAAATCCTTCTTACTTAATCGTCTGTTTTTATTTCAGTTTGAATGCACAAACATTTGTTTCTGGTACATTCCACCCAGCCTAATGAATCAAAAAGAGGATGATGAATGGTGGGAAAAACTCTCAAAGGTAAGGAATTGAAATTTTTTTTTTGTATTTTGATATGATTTTGTTTAATATGTTGTATTTTTTATCTTTTTGTCTTTTTTATCTTATATTTGAGAGTATTTGCATTTTCAAAATGAAGGTTTAGAAAGTCTTTTGAAATCTTTCAATGCTCTTGGGACATATATGGCCACTAGATTACTTTTAGAAGTCTACTGGGATCTTTTTAATCTAGGTATGAAGCACATTAATAGGTGAGTCTTGGAAGGGTTAAAAAGGATTACATATCTTTGCTTGGGGGAGGTGGTGCAACTCTGAAAGTCAAGGGAAGATGGAATCAGTAAAATGGGATTTTAACTGAGTGTACTAACTTCTCATTAATGCCATTTGGGAAGGCATGCATCATCTCTCCCTGTACTGATATCAAAATAAAGATCTTAACAGTGATGTGTTATGATGTTTGATGAAAAAGAGTGCTCTGTAATGCCTTGATATCCTGTAACCAAGCACTGTGTGTAACCAGGGTCGGCCCTAGGTACTGGCAATAAGGACAAGTACTAGGGGGTGCCTGCCATATGTCAGAGATGGTAGGTCATTCAAAAAAGAAATAGAAATTTGGCAAAATAAATTAGAAAATTGTTACATAAATTCATCATGTATAGATTTTTTTGGCATTGTTGTCTTTTGAACACATTTTGGTTGTTGTATACTATGGCCTCCTTCAGGTGGGTATCATAAATGGGGAGGTTTCAGAATGCTAGAATGAAGGGTCTCTGGCAGAGTGTGGAAATGGAAAGTTCTTATTCTGCAGTCTATTTTTGTATGGAAGGAATCTGTAGGTCATAACCATGTTTCTGACCATTTTTGGTATCATAATCATGTCTAAGGCTAGTGCCCCAGAACCTTTTTTTTTTTTTTCATGGGGTCATTTAGACTCTTGGAAAAATTGCTGATTGTCACCGTGTTGGAATTTACAATACCCACCTGAAGAAGGCTGTAGGGTACAATGGGTGAAACATGTTCAAAAGATGAACCACGAAGAGGATGATAGTCTGAAAAAATTTGTACCTATGAAAATATAAATTTACGTCATGTAACATGATGAACCTGTTCTTTTATTGTTGAAAACTGTCAACCAAAAATGTCAAAATAGATTTCTTCAGTTTTTAAGTCAGTCTTCTGATTGGCTATGTATGTATCTTGCATACAGGCTGAACCAATGGAGTTGGAGGGCTGAAAATTTCAACATTCCTTCCTTATTATGTCTAGTAATTTTTTTCTATTTCTTTTTAAATGTAACCCATACAATAGGTTTCTAGTTGGAGGATTTAATCTGCAATATAAGTTCATGCTAAATAGATCCCTATCTTGTGACTGCTCGGTTTTTGAAAATTCAGACTTTTTGGTGATCCAACAAAAAGAGAGGCTTATTCATTGATCACCCTTTTTCCCAATTTTTTAATTGATCACCCTCCCAACATGACATGCTGTTAGTAATGTGACAGTTTCTATTGAGTGATAAATGAAACCTGTTTAGTGTTTATCTGTAACAAAAGTGTGTAAAATTGGTAATTATTTACCTGTAATGTGAATGGACACTCTTTTGTTTTAATAAGGAGGTTGTTATATCCAACATATGATAATCTGAAACTCCTCTGCTTTGTCAGAACATTTCAAACGGTATTAATTTTTCTCTCTGTAAAACTTCAAGTAAGATAATACTATACATTAATGTATGGCTAGACCTGCATGTGATGTGATGCTAGAAGTGATGGGCACTAACAAGTAACTCTCTTTACTTCCTGTAATACCTAGTATTTATTGAGCTTAGCTTAGTCTGTAAATGTCTGGATTATTCACATTGACAAACTCACAGAAATCACATTATGACAATACAATAATAAACTTCTGACCCAATAATTCACATCTTAAAATGTCATCTTTAAAGCAATAGGATGGTTTGAAATTAAAATTAAACAAATATTAAATATAACATAAATGGTTAAATGAGTATTTCATTGATATAAACGATCTGATTCCAGTCTGAATTTTTGATATGAAGGATTATCAATATGTATAGATTTTTTCAGACAGTTGTCCTCAACTTGGTTCATCTTTTGAACACAGCGTTTCAGGCATAATATATACATTATATTAATATAGACAAGACAGATACAGGCTTATCATTCAAACTAATTGTAAATTTCCATCATTTACTATGAGCCAATCAATAGTGTACGTCTCGCACAGCTGAAACATTGCGATTTGAGTTTTCTCAACTCTCACTTTTTTATTTCTATTTTTTTTAATCAATATGAACTTATGTTCGCACCTTACGCCACTGCCAACATCTGCATTTTGCTATTGCTAGGGATAAATGTTATTAAATTAACCTTGGAATTTTACAAAATTGATGGCGCAGTAACAACCAACAAAGTATAAACAATTAGGTGACTCAACACACATTGCTACCTGAAACCATTCAAATAATTTTATCATAGAAATACATTGAAAATTAGAGAGGCAGGTCTGGTTAGTTTCACAATAGAACCTGTCACTTGACCAACATCTTCTGGCTGCTGCCATGTTAGGGATGATCTATTAAAAGAATTTGAAAAAGTGATCCCTTGAAAAAAAGCCTGAACTTTCAAAAAAACAAGTTTTAATACCACCAGATAATTAAGCATAAACATACATTGCAAATGGAATCCACCACTAAAAACCTATTTAGGTGGGGGGAATTCTCAAATAAATAAAAACATAATCGGTAAATGTTTAAATGTTTTCAGCCCTCTTGCTCCTTTGGTGTGGCCTGTATGTATCACACATAGCCTGCCAGACTAGCTTAAGAACTGAAGAAACCTATATTAACAACTTTGGTGACAGTTTTGATAGATGGTTCCAAAAAGTCATTGTATTACTGGAAGAATAGGACTACAACTTCTGGGAAAATCATAGTTAAAATTGATAAAGGTCTTTCAAACTCTTTTTTTTAAGAATATTTTAATATATTTTTAGGGATGGAGGGGATGTTTTGAATGGTTATTTTAAAAGAATTTATCACTACTTTTTTAACCTTCATCTTAATTGTTTAGTTGCTATGTTTCACAATTTTTACTAAGACCTATTTCCTTCCAGCAGCGAGTAGATAGCATTTGATTGGAAAATACTTTATCTAATAAAAAACAAAACTAAGAAAAATCCCCCAAAATGTACTCTGATACTGAAATTATCAGAATATCATCAAATCTGAATGCTGATCGGAATGAAGGATGGGTTTCAGGGTGGTACTTGAACATCTGTGTTCCAGTTGAGTCTTGGTAGAGTAGGTCGGCGTAAACCTTGCTTTCTGCTAGGGATGTTGGTTTAAATCCCACCTTCGGCTTATTCTTCATTTTCTGACCAAATGCTGTTTACTTATTGCTGGCGGGAGACTGGTTTGAGTAAAAGTTATGATAAAAAGCAACTAATAATTTAGGTTATGGTGAAAAATTGTCTTAAAAATTTAAGATAAGAATGATTTTTATCAAATATTTCTATTAAACTGACTTTTCATGTTTCTGTCTTAATTTTTTGTAATGATTTTCTTGTCTTTTTAGGTTGCTCCTATCATCAAAGGGCGCATGGTATTTGCAGGAACTTTAATGGTGGGTTACCAGCCTCTGCCAAGCCTGAACAAAGTTAACTTTTTCCGGTTCGTTCTCGCACAAGAAGACTGTGAGAAGACAGATCTGGACTTTGTCATTGAGGAAATTCGTCGGCTTGGCAAAGATCTCTAAATGATAAATGGTTTACTTTCATATCTAGGTGTTAACCCATTTAATGTGGCAGGTGGTGAAGTGTAATAGATATTACTATTACTGCAATGACTAGAATTTCAGTCATTCGCAGTTATTGGGTTAAATCAGTGCTTCTCAAACTATTTCAGTGTCATTCACCCTCAAGTCTCTACAGTAGTGCTGTGTAACATTGTGGATGTCAGAGCTGAGAAATTACTTGCCATTTCCTATATCTTCTCTCTCTCCGTTACATGAATAGGGCAAGGAAGTTGCCCTGTATGTACATGAAATGAGTAGGTACGCAAATTGGAATTGCATTTCATCTTCTTGGTTTATTTATTTATTTATTTATTTATTTATTTTTTATTCATTTTAAAAAATTTTTTTTTTTAAATTTTATTTTACTGAAGTGCTTTAGCGGCACTCCAGTGAGCTCTGGCAGCACTGCACCCCTTAGTCTTTATAACAAAATTTTGTTCACCCTCCACAAAATTTTCTTGTTTTCAATCACTTTTGTCTTATTTTTCCTTATTTATCATTTTACTTCCAATTCATTTTTTATCACGTAAAAAATTAAGTCTCAGTTGTTTTTTAATATCCTAAAAATATCATTATTAATTTTTTGCTACTATCTACCTATTCTGAGTTTAGTTGAGATAAAAAGCAACAATTAAGATGATGGTAAATAGTAGCAAAAATTTTTTAAATTGGACCTGAAAAATATGTTAAGAAAAGTAGGAGTAACAGAAATATATAAAGTGAGTCAACTGTAGAATTAGATTCTTAGAAACAATGTTTTCTTATTTTGTTTACTACAAAAAAATACTTCTTTAACTAAAGTTTTAAGTATCTGATTAAAGTCATTCACCCTTCATTAACCCCCAAAATGATATTATTCACCAGTTTAAGAAGTACTGTATTAAATTCTCCTTCAGCCTGTGCCTTATCATAAGCTTAGTGACTTGAATTTCAGCCTGACTTGCTATAGTTGTTTCCTCTAAGCTATATAGGTGTGCAAGCACACACGTTTTACAACCAGTGCATAAAGAAATGTGTGCACAAAAGATTTCAAATTCTGTTGATAGCTTACTGAGTTTTTAGCCAAAAAAAAAAATATTGATTCACTAAGTCAAATTCAAAAGTGCCCTCATACTTTCTTCATTGGAAAAAAAATTAGCAATTGTTGTGCCAACTATCTACAAATAATTCAAGGAAACACTGCTTGCCATCATATTCTAATTAGATAGAGGTACATAGTTTTTTAATCTGGAATTCTTATAACTAAAAAGCTCCCAAAAAACCCAAACATACTTTACATGGAAACCCGGTGTCAAGACTTAGTCTTACTAATCTTAACATCCTTAGAAAATGTGGGATTACCATATAAGTTCTGTTTTTGACATTAGATAGCATTAGGATTGTTTATTTTTTAACTAACATCACCAGATATTGCACCTTTGGATGATATTTTCATTTTTATCATGTATTTATATGTATTCACTCATGTTTGTCTGTTCACACGATATCGACAAAAGTTCTCAATTAATTACAATGACATTTTGTGGCAGGTTGGGTCATAGACTAAGGAAATTAATTGAATTTAGAGATGGATCCAGATATTTTTTGTTTTTTAGATTGAGAAATTTTTCTGTATATTTAGGCAGTAGTTCGAAACATGGAAAGTTGAAACTTCTCCTGTATTGCAACTATATCTGAACTGATTTTCATTCAGTTTTCAGTTAGTGATTAGTGTTAGCAGGGGTATGCACACTCTGAGAGCTTTATAGTTTTTAGAGTTAGCATTCTGTTATGGTCCAACTGCCAAAATGATCTATTGTTTCCCCCCCCCCCTTTTAATATACAGTTTTAAGAACAAAGCCAAGAGTGTAGAAGTTACACTTTCTGGCATCACTTGTAGATCTGTCATAATGATTAAGCTGCTTTCCAGAATCATTGTCTTGAAAGCAGGAGAATAATTTATTAAAAACAATATCTTATTCATGCCAGTGATTTTGTGAATGTTTTCATAAAAATATCATTTTGATCACCCATTACATTACATATTCAATTAACAGAAGTGCCATGAATAATTTTTTTTTTTTTTTTTTTCATTTAAAAAAATTTTTTTTTGTTATCAATATTTCAATGTTTATCCGCATCATCATAAGACTATAATGCTCATGTGATGTTTGTCAATTAAAATTGAGTTTTGATTTTCAAACATGCTCTTTTAGTATCATCCTGTATATACACGTACACGGCTATATAATATTTGGACCAGGCACACCCAACATTACACAGAAGGTGACATAGAGCCTGTCTCCTTGGCCATGAAGTTATCCCAATGCCCAACATGGATTCGCTTAAAGTGCGCAAAGTGCCCTGCTATTTACCCATAGCTGGGTGGGGGGAATGTATTTATCTTCCCCTGGGGCATTAATACAACAAAATGAACACATAGCTGAGATAGTTGTGTATTTTCTATCGGTGCTTGTGATCAGCATACAATCCAAAGAATGATTTTAAAGCCTTATTTTCAAAATAGTCAGGCTTTCCTCAACTGGAAGATTAGCAGAACACGACTTGTTGAAAATTCTCAGTTTCTAATATTTAGGCCAGACACGCCCAACATTATGTAGACGGTGGAATTTCTGATGGCTACAATATTTGTAGACCATAGTCTAGTCCAAATTGGAGCTTCTTAACACAGATGTAGATAAAAGAAACAATGTATAGAAAAAATGAGTTTTGGAGATGATCAAATATCAGCAAAACATATATTGTATTTCCCCGCTGGTAAGATGCTACTAGTAGTAAGATTTACCCTAAAATTATCCAGGTATCTTTCAGAAAATATTTAAGGATTACTGGTCATACCATACTAGTAAGTCTGTTGTCAACTCTATGGTGTCATCATTTTTAACTGATTTTCAAAACTCTTTCAGGAAAAAAAATGTGACTTACAATTTGGGAAATAAAGTCTATTTTTACCTCATTTCCCAACATTAAAAACATTCTGGCCCCAAGGACCCCCCTCCCCCCCCAATTCTACTTTCAAAATTGAAAAAAGAATTAGATAAGCCAATGACAGAAAAAAACAAAAATAGAAATTACCTGACTTATTTCAGGAACAAATAGTTTCTTTGATGCTGGGAGATTATATATATATATATATAATATATATATATATATATATATATGATCTCCCAGTATCAAAGAAGCAGTTTGTTCCTGAAATAAGTATAATATTATATAAGGAAAAATGATTGCTTATTGTCAGTTCAATCTGGAGGAAAAAAAGGCATTTTTTTTTTTTCTCCTCAAATGAATATGAAATAGAGGTGATCATATCCATATGACTAGTCTGTGTTGGAGCGTTGACTGTTAAATATTATTTTAACATTAAAAAAAAAAAAAAATCCTTAGTATTATAACTTTATATCTGATATATAATCTTAATTTTTTGAAATGTATATTTATCCCTGATTATTCAATAAAATCTTATTAATTGAATTCACTTGTCTTTTCTTTTTTTAATATTCATTCACATGTTGTATTCATTTGTATCTGTTTGTCCACAAAACAAAAATTCTCAATGAATTTCAAAAAGATTTTGTGAAAAGGATGTGCCATATGCTACAGAAATGATTAAATTTTGGGAGAGATCCAGAGATTTCTTTTCAATTGAGATATTTTTATTATTCCGCAGGAAAGGGGGTTAAAAATGAACAGTTAACAAAAATGTACAATTAAATTTCACGAATAAGTTCTTTCCCTTGTTTTTAATTCTATTTTCATTTAGTTTTTTAGTAGTGAATGGCAGGCGTGCTTTTTACTTACTTGTCTTACGTAAAGGTTTTCTATTCATAGCTTATGGCCAAATCATGTTCTCATACTACCACTCATGTTAAGCAACAACAAGCCTGCTCGATACGTAGATGAGTGACCACTTGGGAATACCAGGTGCCATAAGCAAGAATATTTTTATTTCGCATGCCGCAAAATGAGACGAGAAACTTGTGATATGAGAAGTCTAGGCAGAGATGACTGATGCTGAAGTCAGCATAAGGGCATTGGGTACCTTGCCATTCATATTTTCCTTGTAGATTTAGCTGTAATTTTTTTAAATTATTATAATTGTACCTTGTGGTATAACTCAATAGTGTGACTTTTTTTTCCCTCCATTTATACGTACACCAAAGAAAAAGCAACGGAATTTTCTTATTGATTGATTAGTTTTTACTGTCATTTTAATTTTAGTTTCTTATTTGTTGCGATAGAAACAAACGTGATCGGAAATAAAGAATAAGTCTTTGGTTAGAATCAAACTCTCACTCCTCACCTTACATTTTTTTTTTCCAATCACATCATTATTCATTGCCACGGAAGCAAATGTCTGAATTAGAAGTTGTATGAAAGAAGCTGAAATAAAGATGACGGTAACAAAATTAGTCAAATTCAATAAAAAATTTTAAAAAATGTTACAATCCTTCATCCATTAATAATAATAAAAATTGGTTGTGTTGTGCACAGGGACTATGTTCAGCCTGCCTATCAACATCAGAATAAATATCTACATAGACAGTGCAGGGTTTTTTTTTATTGTTGAACCGAGATAGTCATCAAAAACATATGCATAGAATGTGAGAAGCAAATTGTTAAAGGTAGGCAATGGTAGCAAAAACAGTGTTCAGAATGTTTGAACCCAGAGAAAAATCCAGGACATCTCTCTTTGCCTTGCTACTGCGCACCCAGTCAGGGTCATTCTCATTATTTCAAAATATGTATGTTGAGCCTCAACAAGATAGATTGGATTAGAGCTGTGTATCTCATCTGGTGGCTAGTTTCTAGATTTAGTGAAATATCACTTAGTGTCGATGTGTATTGCTATATGATGAATTATCTGTGATTATTCTCATACACATAGCACATTTACCAAAATATACAATGATCAGTTATGCAAAAATTTAACTATACTTAACTTATGAAAAATATTTGAAAAAGAGTGCTGTTGCAAATAATCACTAAACAGGACAGCTCTAAGCTGGGTATTACTGCATGATGATCCACTATTTTATTTTATTTCTATTTTCATTTATTTCTATCAGACTCAGGTTTGATTTGAGTTGAAGTTGAGAAAAGTAGAAATACAAATGCCCATAACATCAGGGATTAGGAATATACATATCTCTCACTTTTTTAGAGTTTGATTTATGCCACTTTTTCGTTTTTACGAAAAAAAAAAAAAAAGTAAAAATAGCCTTGAGTGTTTGCTTTGCAGTGGGGTGTTATAGACTTAGCACACACCCTCTCCCACTCGCTTTCTTAGGGCCAAGTCTCCTGTACCTCACACCATCCGAAGTTCTGACTACTCAGCTTAACCTACATCATCAAAATGACAAAGCAGAAAATACAATTATTATCAATTCATCATCATCATTTTGGGGTCTGGGAATGCTCAGAAAAATTCCCTGTATGAATTAATAATTGTATTTTAATTTTTGTATTTTAATATTGTCATTTCGGCTTACAGAACTTTTTTTTTTTTTAAATTTGAAAAAAATTTTCCATAGGGATGCTCTAGCAAGGAAGAACTTGTATTCATATAAGTCTTTTTACTTACATTCAAAAGAACTCTCACTCTGCTATGCTAAGTTGTTTATTTATTTATTTATCTATTTTTTTAAAAAACCATCCACATACATTTCTTCAGTTTTTAGGTTGGTCTGGCTTGCTGGTTATGTATGTATCACGCATACAGGTGGCACTAATGGAGCTTGAGGGTTGAAAATTTTAGCATTTACTCATTATGTCTAAAGAAAATTTATTTTAATTGTCTTAAATTCACCTAAATAGTTTTTTTTTTTTTTTTTTTTTTTTTGTTGGGAGTTCAGTTTGCAATCTAAGTTTATGCTAAATTGGTCCCTTGGTTTTTGACCAGCGGCATTCACGCTTTTTTAAAAATTAGGACTTTCTAGTGATCACAGCCTGTCAAAGGGCGAAAGAAGTAACTTATTCATCGATCATCCCTTTTCCAATTTCCAATTAATTGGTAACGCCTAACATAGCATGCTGTCAAAAGATATTGGTCACATGACAGTTTCTTTTGAGTGACTAACCAGACCGATTTTTTGGTTCTGATCTTTCTCACTTTATCTGTTCGCTGTCACGGATGAGATAACTTGACTTAGCAAGTAGTCAGCTCAGTGCGACAGACGAAATAACTCGTCTCAAAATAGTGTTTTATAATTTTTTTTTTCCATACATACAGCTATGAGTATGTTAGATTTATTAACTATTCGGTTGTACACAAGAGTTGATTTTTATGGAAATGAAATCACTTTCAACATATAAAGACTTTCTAATTTCATGAAGAAAATCTTGCATTTGAGTTACGACGTTGAAAAATATACTTGGCTGTGAGCAGGCTAATCCTTATGACGAAGGCTTCTGATAGAGTTCAACTGTCGGTAGAAGCTTTGTAACATTTGAATTGCCTTCTCTAGTGAGCTGTGCCAGTTTTGTAATCCTTGCTAGTTTCAAATTTGGTTGAGAACAGGACTTTATTCCTACAATTTCATGACCCCCCTCCATAGCAGGCCACGAGTCCACCGATGGGATACCTCCATCCTAATCACTTTGGGAACTCAATGAGTTTTTGAGTACGCTCGGAAAATTTATCCTTATGAAGATTTTCTTACCGCAAATCGAACGGGGAACCCTCTGCAAGCGGGCCAGCTGTGTGATGATTAGGTACTAGAAGGTAAACATGTCGGTCTTGAACTAGTGCGATTCGGTAGCAATGGTTAGGAATAGCAAGTGGGGTCATATGAAAGCTAGAATCAGATCTTTCAAGGCCAATTAGGTAAATGACATAAGGTTAGGCAGCGGAACAAACGACATCTGAGGATCAGTCAGAAGAAACTGTGGGTCGGGAGAATATAGGGCAGGCAACCACTGCTTAGGATTGGGTGGCCTGGTGCTGGTTTTGCTTGGATGAATCGTTTGAACTTTACCGATTTTGTTTTGTGTTGTGAACATTCATCTGCATAGTCAAATTTTAGTCGTTCGCACAATTCCCAGTGGATCACCATTCCTGCTCAGTCGTGTCTATTTTTTACTTTTACTGAAAAAAATTGATACATTCAATTAGAAACCGTCAACCAAAACTGTCACCAAAACTCAGCATAGATTTCTTCAGTTTTAAAGCTTGGCTGGCTGGCTATGTATGTATATATGTATCGTGTAGGTCATTTTTTTGTTGTTTTTCACCCCCAAGTTTTTTAAGTGAGCGTTCAATTTATAGTGTAGGTTTATACTAAATTCAACGCTTGTTTTTTCAGTGATCCAACAAAAGGCGAGAGAAATATCATTCATTGATCACCCCTTTTCCAAATCTCTAATTTCTCACTCCAACATGGCATGCCGAAAGACGGTTTCTATTGAGTGACTAACCATACCTCCTATTATTATTATTATTATTATTTAATATTGAAGTGAACGTAAGGGTAGAATCTAAATTTTGCTTCTAATGGTGAGGATAGTATTAATATCTGCTACTCCAGAAGAATTTTGTTATCTTCTTCATTCGCACTTCAGTATTGACAAACGTGTCTCTTCAGTAGAATGGTATCTTTCTCAGTACTATTTCCAATAAAAAGTGTGCCTGTATAGTTTCTGTTATGTTGCGTTACATGTAGTACTAGGAATGTGCAGAAAATATCTAACCATAATGAATATCTCATGAACTAATTGCGCAGTCCTAGAGTAATTTGGCAACCAATCAGAGATGTCTTTACTGCAGATGTATGAACCGAAATTCACCCGTAGAGTTATTGAGTCAGTTGTGTAATGCCATTGAGTGAGCGTGTGTACTGTATGACCGTCTCATTCAAAATAACCGATCCTGACTATTCTTCCGATCTTGTACGAATGTTTCTGCCAAATATCTCTTCACCCAGAACTGTCAGTCTTCCGATAGTCAAGATTTGATTCCTTGTGACTTCTGCCAATTTCAGTGATTTCAGACCGTGGACAAAATTGTGGAGAATGCGATCCCGAAAAAGGACTTTTCAAACTGTTTTGAAAAGTTAAAGGGATGCTTGTTAAAGGTATCCAAAGGAAAAGGAACTAAAGCATCATAGGTTGCTACTTTTATAAAAAAAAGTCATCGAGATTGTGAATGTATTGTCTATAACTTTGAGAAGAGTCATTAACAAACCAACTTCTGTTCGGACAATGTAATCTCGTTCTCGCATCTTTGATGCTGACACAATATTTCGGTCGATTCATTCTACGATCTTTTCCAGGTTTAATATATGAAACTACATCATATTAAGACCGAAGGATGAATCGACCGAAACGTTGTGTCAGCATCCAAGATGTAAAAAAAAGATTAGATTGACCAAATAAAATCTGGAAAGTCATGTAGAGTTTTTAAACCGAAAATAGCGTAATGTTAATAGTGATTAATGTTTCAACATTGAAAGACGTTTTTATGTGGTTCTGAAAGAATTGTGTAAATGATATGGAACCAAAAGCGGAGGGCATCAACAGGAAAAACTCAGGCGAAGCGGACATTGAAGAATTCGATCATAAATTTTCTCCCTTTAAACTTCCATCAATTTTCAAAATGAATAATCTGTTTAAATATACAGATTGCATTCTATGTACTCACAGATAAACAGTATTAGTTTGATATAGATAAATAGATAGATGCTGAAAAACTTCTGATTTTGTTGAATATCAGTGACCATATCATTTTTGTGATAGAAAATGTCATTCTTTTCTGTTTACGAAAGACTTTTCAGAGGTTTTGATAGAGTTAATTAAATAACAAACTTAGATAGACAGACATGAACAGAATGAAATAGATAGATAGATGTTATGAAAAGACATACAAAGGTTTATAAGGGATGTATGCATACATTCATTCATAGGGAAGTACACAGATAAGCTAATTCAAAGGCATAGACATATTTAAGATTGATAACGAACGGTGTAATAGAAAGACGGGCAGAAAAAGAGATGGTCAGAAAAGTGAGATCGAGTGTGAATAAATTCATATAACTGAAAAAAAAAATACATTGCGAATATAGCCATTCGTCGACTTGCGTCCGGGTTACGTTCTGAAAGTATGGACGCAACTCGATCTGGGTGTAATCCAATAATTATAGGTTAAAGTGAAATATGTGCACCACACAACATAAAATACATGATACATATACATCTACCTAAAATATTATAATGAACATATACCTTCCTTGCTCTTCCGAAGAGAAAGGAAAAATGTTATCCATTACGTTTTTTCAACAATTTTTTTTTTACCAAGAGAAGTAACTGCTCTTTCACCTTCTCATGTCCCCTGTCTTGAATATAAACTACGTTCTCTTTAGCAAGCTAGCAATAACATGAGAGAAATTTCTGTCGCCATCTGCAGTTGAGTTATAGAACAGCAATGACTGAAATGCCTGTCATCTGCAGTTCATAGGTTTTAATCTCTTATGGGGACGTATCTGCGTATCGGACGTAAGTCGGTCGGACGTAAGTCGACGTATGACTGTATTTACAGTGCCAATATGGGAATAATGATGCCGTAAAAGGAAAAGAACCTGAATCGCCAGGGCCTCAAGTAATAGGAAACAAAAAAGCAACAGGACTCATATGCAGACAAAGCAAGGATCAATCCAACGGTTTATTATTGTTAACGTCGCTTCAACAGCAATTTTTATTCAATTATTTAAATTTCAATTGTCGTATTGTTTTAGTTCAGTCTTCTTCCGCTCCTTTGATTATTAAAAATGAATACTGACCGATAGATTCTTCTTTTTTTTTCATTTCTTGATGGAACTTAACAAAAACATCAAAGTTCTATCGTTACAAAGAAAAACCAAAGCCAGTTTGAAAAACTAACCGACCAATTGCCAAATACTATAATCCATTTTTATTATCAGTCTCAATAATTTTTTTTTTTTCATTTTGCAAATTATCATTATCATCATTTTAATCATAATTATTAGCATCATTATAATCATTAAAGTCGTTATTTTCTTTTAATTTTGTAATTGAAAAAGAAGAAAAATAAACATTTTTCGAAAGTTTTTTTACCACTTTTATTCGTTCAGCTAATGTTCGACATGAAAAGAGGTGTAGATTTTTTCTGTCGTGAAAATGTCTTAGTATAAAAAAAATGACAAAGAGGGGAGCAACCAAGCGAACCATTATATACAATAGCACCGTTGCGAAACCTGAACTCGCCGTTTTATAACGGCGAGGACTATTCCTTCATATTTTCTTTTTTCATTATTTACTTATTTATTTAACTCATGTTTTCAGACAATTTGGGGTCTGTGTCCAAGATTTTAATAAGTTTCTCTCTGTCCCATGATCCCAAAAGATCGAACAGTGCCTGGGTGCACGAAAGTTAACAGAGATGAAATGATCATGAGAATGATAACGATTGACCCTGATTGATTTGTTTTTTTTGTTCTTTTTAAACGAGTTCGAGCGATCGCAGTTCGTCTATTGAATGAAAATATCCACCGTCGGAGGGAGGAACAGCTGTGGACACATGAAGAGTTGTGGTAGACAAAAATGGTTTGCTGTGGTGATTTAGCTGAAGCACACTTCTCCCAATTCTATATGGAAGTCTTGTTTACCATTACCAACGTCGTACACTCCAACATCGAGAAGTGGGAGCAGTTTGCTGTTGGTAGTGCTCATCTCTATCACAGTTTTGTCCCACTTGTCGGACTTGGTCTGGAATTGAAAAGAAAGAAATTTGATTAAAAAAAAAAAGAAAGAAAAGGCTTTGTTCTTTAACTCAACACACATATTAATGTCTAAACGTTTTTCAAAACGTTTTTGTATTCTTGTAGTTTCATTAATTATCAAAAGCCGAATAAAATAGCCAGCTGCAGAGGTGGAACCGGAAGGAGCAAGCGTGGCAGAAATCCCAGGGTGCATATGGGGTAAGGCGCTAAATTCCCCTGGTTTATAACACTTCTTAATTAATAAGTATTCCCTCTTCTAGAATATAGCGTAACTGGCCCTCCAGCCTTTTCTTCGCTCAAGACGCCGGGCATTGAAAACTCTTGCTATGCCACTGGCCAAGTGTCTACCTGCATGAACTTCGATTGCTGATGGAAATTTTGCCAGTTGATAACCTTAAAAATATAAATCTTTCTTTTCATGCTCATGCAATTTCATGGGACAATATTTCTAGAATCAAATGGCTGGCTAAACATGGGCTTATTCGCTATTCGTGGTATTTTTTTCGCTCCGATATCCTATCAATTAAGGAAAGACAAGATCATATGTCGGAAAAGTTTTTCGAAAGAATGTATTTGGAGTTTTTTTTTTCTATTCTGGGGTCGATATTATTACAATTTCAGTTGATATCTTTTAATATTCTGTCTCGATTGGGTTAGTTTCATAATACCCTCTAACTGTACACACCCTCAGCAACCTAGGATATTTATGTAAACACAAATGATTAAAAATTCTGTTGATTGCTCACCGAGTTTTTATTGAAAAAATATTGACCACCCATATCGAATTAAAAAGTGCGCTCATACTTTTATACAGTATAAGATGTTCACGCACACTGACTGAGAAAAATTTAGAGGAAACATTGGATTATAAACGTACTTTTCTAACGAAAAAATGTTCTTAGTTTAAAGCCGGAAACTGCAAGAAAAGCTGTTACCCATACAGCCAACACTGACAACGGCTAGTAAGATAAGTATGTGTGTACGCTGTCTTACCTTGCATCCGTCTACGGTCACTGCATATCGGAATGCACGTTTGCCTTCGGCGGTCAAATTCTCTTCGTTGTATGACATGAGCTTGACGGCCTTGTACTTGCTATTGATCATCTGATCATGGTAGGCAATGGTGTTCATGCAGTGGAAAGTAACGTTCTGGGTAGCGTAGCTGCTGATACTCTGGATAGCCTTGATCTGGTAGCCATCGCTCTTGTATGGGAACTGAAACGAGAGACAAAACGAAAGAACGGATGAAAATACGAATGAAACACAGGAAATAACAGATTTCGTTAAAAAAAACCCAAAACTTTAGCATTGTTCGCACCATTTTTGATAACATTCGGCAACATTTGTTTCCGTAATAAAACTACTCGTTTCCGATCGATTAAAATAATAATGATATAAAGCTATTGATATACTTAAAAAAGACTCTAATAGACTAACTGGTTTTCTCAAGCCTACCTACATTTTTGTTTGAATTCAATATGTATCTATTTGTGTCCTCCATAAATTATAACTCATGAGTTTTTACGCTCAAAATATGAGATACTGAAACATGTTTTAGCTTCTTAAAAAACGCTTTTTCTCACATCTCTTTTATACTATCTTTAAATTGATTTTAAAAAAAAGAAGAAATATATATGACGAGGTATGACGAAAAGAAGAAAATTAATAATTTTTTTTGCCAACTCTTTCTATCTTTCCTAAATTGCAAGCATTTACGTTACGTTGCCACATCACTAATCCGGCCCTGACACTTACCTGTTTGTATTTGGTGAGCTGATGAGACAACCACAGGTAGGACTCTCCTGCTTTCTTGTCTTTAGTCAGATCCTTCTTGTGATACTGCAAGTGAGAAAAACACATTTAGAATAAATGTTACATCTTACACAAAATAAAACAAAGCATGGTACAATGCTTGGCAGATCGATATTTCGATATAAAGATTGATCAGAAAGAAAATTATCTTTTTTTTTTCTCTTGTATAGTTTTGACGAATTTTTTAATTAAAATACTTAAATGCTTTTTTACAACAGAAAATATAATACATTTCTTATTTTTTTATTTGATGTATTACAAATCATTATTTTTCTGGCAATTCGTTATGAGAAATTCCTTTTGAATCCCACGAAACACAGAACTTTTCTCCCAATAGATTCCATTCAAGTTCAAATATCAAAGGCTGTCTTGGATTTAGCAACGATTTCCTTTGATTTGGATTCTCTTGATAAATAAATTTTATATCATCTGTGACTGATGATAATCAGCACCACTCAATACGAATATAGCGACTCCTAGGAGAGCCCATTGTCCACTGAGCAGCGTGTCCGTGATAAAAGACCGAGTGAACAGTCCGGTCCTAACTTGGCAAGATCTTCCGTTAATCGGCGGCAAAGCATAGACTAAGATGGCTGCAGAACAATCTTGTGGCATATCTGTGTCTACCTTATCTAAAAACGACTTTTTGTGTCGAGCAAGAAGGGAAAGACAATTGTCTGAACGCTGAACAATATTCGTTTACGTAAGTTCACCTGGAACTCGTTCCTTCGGCTTCTGGATCTTTCTTAAGTCATATAAACGACGTACAGTAGTTGATTAATCGACCAAGCAATAAGAAGACGGCAAAGCTTCAAAGACACTCCTAGATTCCCGTCACATTGTTCAAGAGATAGTGCTGAGAACTTTTTCTAAAACCAAATTCATGGAGCATCAGTCACTTGTTAACAGACCTCAAGAATTCTTCTGAAGGTGTGAATGATGCTGGTAAATACACTGTTCATCATAGCCATCCTATTTAGTAAATTTATTATCGAAGAAAAATGCATTTGAAGTAAAGAGAAAAAGAAAAAGAATACCGCTTACCTCAGATGGTGATGGAGTAATGCAAGTTTCACCAGTTTCCATCTTACAGTAGACCAAGATAGTGTCCTTGACATTTCCCTTGTTAGGATCGATGTAATAGTAACCTGTTGAAAATAGAAGATGTTTCGTGAGTTTTCATTCAGATGTGATGTATCATTAGAAAATGTATGATGTGTTAAAAAGAAAAGATGAATATTTGCGGTTTAGTTGTCAGCTATCAGTTTCACACCATTGAGATCAACGGACAATTGCTTTTTTTGTGTTCCCATAATGCCTTTATATACAACTAGTGTTTCTTTAGGGGTATTTTTTCCTTTTTTTAGGCTTTTTTTCATAACTTTTAAAAAATATTCTCTGTCCTTGTGCATGTTTAATAGGGTCAAGGGAACTGATTTTGGTTAGGTCAGTGCTCAATATATGCGTGTGTGTGTGGATCCCAGGTATTAGTAAAACTAGCTCATCAGAAAATGGTGACATCGACCTGGAATGGCTGATGATGATTCATATACCGTTATATGATTAAGTTGCAGATGTATATGTGTATGTGTGCGTATGTATGTACAACACCCTGAAGGCTTGAAACTTACCATCCTTGAAGTCGGGATGAGAGTTGGCAAGGTCGCGGCAAGAGCGGGCAGGAGCATCTTTGCTACCATTAGGATCTTTCAAGTCATTGAAGTGTTTGATAACTTCCTTCAAAGCCTCCATAGCAGTAATAGCCTGAAAGTGTTAAAAATGTTATTTTTAGGGATTAAGGTATAAAATATACAGGATATGTGATCTTCAATATATATCCTCAAAACTGATGATTCCAAGCTAAAATTTAAGAAAATTGTCCTGTTCAGCAAATTTCAAAAATATTTCGAAAATTAATTTTCTTATCAATATATATATATATATATATATATATATATATATATATATATATATATATATATATATCAGTAAATATGTAGCTTAATGATGAAAAAAGTTTTTACCAACAAATATTCATTTTGAAAAAGGATCACCTTCCGTATCAACTGACTAACTTCAATGGTGAATATTGACCACATAGATCGAACATTATACACTTAAAATTTAGGATCGAAAGTTAGCTAATAACTACGTGTTAGGCTTCTGACTAATAGATTCATCCATATGTATATATATATATAACATACATCATTTAAAATACTTTCCAAAATCTGTCTATTTAACTTTTAGGCGATTTTTCATGTTTGCATACAAACTTTTTCTTAACAGGATCGACATTTTGTAAATATGTTCTCAAGTTCTCAGACTTTAAAGTTTTAGATCTTTTAATCATCTAAAGATGTATGTTTGATAAAAGGGTTACTGCCTCGTTATACCTATATAGTATATATGCATTATTATCAGCCTTTCAATTGCAAAATGATGAATACTTACTGTCTTATCGGTTTCATCTCCCTGTAATGAGAAAAAAAGTTTCATTAAGTCAGGTGTGAATATAAGGTATGAATTTTTTTTTCGAAAACTATAAATGGCATTTTCTGTTTGATAGCACATCTTTGCAAGGTTCTGTTTATAAAACCAGATGCTAAAACTGCTCTTTCTCCCTTCTCACGTTCTTTCTTTCCTTCTTTCTTCCCTTTTCCCTTTCCTTCTCCCTCCCTTTCATTCTTTCCTTGGTATCCAGATGCTTTTGAATGTGTTATCCGAAACAAAAACTTTGAAACTCAAACTGAAAGATCAGACTTAATCCCAGCCGACCAATAACAAGGAATTCCAAATCTTAGTTTCTACTAAGACGTACATAATCTGTTCGCAGCGAAATACATCTTTTAACATGGTAACTTCTGTATCGAGTGTTTCTCGTCAAAAGATAGATGAAAATTGAGACCCTTCATTCAATAGTCGTCATATTACCAAAGAACCACGAAATCTAAATCATTACCTATATGATAGAATGGAATACTCTAACAATAGACCCATAAATACGGCATCAAGAGCTCAAATAATTGTTTAAGATCAAGGTCGTACTTAAGACAGTGTAAACGGTGCAACTGCACAGGACCTTAAAATTTTGGCCCCACCCAAAACATTAACAGAATATCAATGGAACAAACTAGGTTCAGAAGTCTTTCAGTCATGATTGTATCAGATTTATCATAAAATTTGAATTTTAGTGACATTATTCACAAGTTTACTCCTGAATAAGCAAAGAAAGTTCCAATTTGATGGATTCATTGCATTATAAATATGTTTCAATTTGTTTGAGGAATTATTATGCAACACAGCATTTTTTTTATCCATAAAGGACTTCACGTTAAATCAAACATTATATTCTAATAGATACTTCATTTTTGTTTGAAAATAATGGCTAAATACAATAATGGCTAAATACAATAATGGCTAAATACAATACAGAAGGTCCCCCAAAGAATGCTCTGCACTGATTATAAGAACACTGGTCAACAAATTTTCATCATTTGTTGAGATGTACTCTATGTATTTCTAGACGCTAATTCCAAAAATTTGATTTTCTTTGCGTCACATCTAATGCCTATCATGAGACTTGAGTTGTATTTATTGAGCACCATAGTTTAACGTTTCACTCTGTCCTTCCAACTTGCGTCTTCTTGATTTATTTTATACATAGTAATTTTGATTTTCTGCATCGAGAATTCTGACTGATACAAATATTGTTCTCATTTAGCCTCTGTCTGTATTACTTCATGTACAGTAAAGCGTGCTTATGTGAAACGAACTGGAAATTCGTAATCTGCAATGAAAAATAGTCAAAAAGAAGTTATACTGCTACGTTGATGAGAAAAATATGTACTTACCATCATGTCCAATCCCTTGGGTTGTTGGAACCAAGAGCTGATATGAGAACGGCTGTAAGAAGCAGCAACTCCAGTTTGACCCTGAAGGATAACAAATGGTGTAATATTGAATTGGCAAGCACCAATGATAATGACATTATTTAATCAATTTCTTCGATCACAAAATAATTCTAATTTAATGCATGAACTAGGCTTAGATCGACAGAAGGTTACGAGTGTGAGACATACAATGTGGATCGAACGCACAGAATCGGTAGTTTATCGTCTGCTAGTTAACCATTTCAGGATGCCTATCTTATATTCTTGTAACTAAGTACTCATTTACCACGTCCACAATCGCAGAATGTAACGCGTGGTAATTTCTAAATGTCGGTCAAGTCGTATTTCATAGTCGGTCATGCAGAAATAACGCGACGACTGTAGGACATCTGTGAGGATCGAACTTACTAAAAAAAGGTTAATAAGATTTCATGGCTTTTCTAATCGCAGACAATTACGTCATCATAGAATGAAACTCACGCAGAAATCAGTTCACTTTACCTGACTGAACAGTCAAGACGCGTTGGCGAAGTGATCTGCAAATTCTGTGTGTTTCATCTGTCCTGTGATAAATGTCTTATGGTACAAATGTATCCCATCATGCTTCAGGGTTTTCAAAAGATGGAAATCTTTAGTTTTAATTAAATAATACTTTTGTTTAACCGATAAATGAAAATTAATACGTTCTTGTCTTTTTATACATTAAAAAATGTATACTATTAAGCACCTTTATAGGTTAGTCTTGAAAAGGTTAAAGAAATATTAATGTACTTACGGGTGGTCCGGGAGGTCCTGCGGGTCCATCAACTCCCTGTTAGAATGAGAAAGTGAATACCTTTTTTAGAAAATAATCTTTTAAAGAAGCATAGATATATTCTTAACGCAATGTATTGATAAATGATAATAAATTTAATAAGTGCAGTACGAGTTTAAGTTCATTTATCAATTTTATATTCACTTCGTACGGGTTTGGCGAACATTACGAAACTTAATACTGAGAAAAGGGGTCAATTGTCCTTTCTTCTTTCACAGTAATATATCACACTGAATGTCATCAGTGTGCACTCAATTAACTTCCAACATTTTTAATCAAAAGATTTGTTGGATACAATTGAGATCATCTAATATTCTCCACCAGAAACTATATTATTAATAACTCATATTGGCGGACATTTCCGCTTACTGAAATACATATTAGGCACATTTTGTCAGTGTCAATCTTTTCTCTTATAAGGGTAAATTGAGACACCAGAATGATTTTGTTGGGATCTCTGATCGCAATTAAGATCTATACTGAACGAGTAAAATCTATTTTGAAAGAAATTTCATTAGTGGAATAAATTTCTGATAACAAAGTTCGTTATTCTAGAAATCTGGATGGCATCTTGTAAGTTAAGGACAGCACCACACCATTCATCCGGCCTTCAGAAAACCAGAATTACCAGAAATCCGGCTATTTTTTCTTAAATTGACTGATTTTGAATCTGGTGGGCTTTACAGTAGTTTGCCGGTCGATTGCTCTTTATTTTGATTTTTGTGGCGTATTGAATTTTCTTCATATAAAAAATATTGGATTAATGTTGATTAAATAGACCCAGTGTTTGAACTGGATTAATTTTTATATGGTATGAATATTTTTGCTCGTTTACTTTTCATGGTATATCTTATATCTTATACCTTTAAGAATTATGAGTTGATTAATAAAGATCAAATAACCCTAGGTTTAGGAGTGTATTGATTTTGCATCTGTTGAATACAATTTTGTTTTTCACCATTTGATTTATATTTTAAGTAATTACAAAGCTTTGGTCTACTGATCAGGAAAATACACTAATTCGAGTTTCCTCCGTTCCAAAAATTGCCGGATAAATGATTCAGAACTGTAGCAGTGGAATAGTGTTCAGGTGTTTTGTTTTATTTAGTTTTGTGCAGTTGACACTGCACAAATTTAAATGAAACAAAAAAGTATCGTATGATTTTATGTCTTGCTTTGAACATAGAATTTTTTTCTTTGTGTCGATTTTACTCACCTTGCGTCCGTCTTCGCCGGGTGGTCCACGAGCACCCTGAAATGCAACAAATATTGTCTCATAGTTTAAAAGTTCTTTGACAATGAGAATAAGAAATAAATATTAACAACTTCATGACATTGAGAATGAGAAATATGTATCAACGATAAACAGCAACGAATACTCGCATCGAGAATGAAGCAAGTGCAATTTTTGATTGTGACTTCACCTCAGATCCCCCTGAACATCTTTAAGGGTGATCTGTGAAAAGTTGATCCACAGCCCACATATCTCTCAGAATATGATTTGATATCGTTCATCGAGTTCAGAAGAGTTTCAAGATACTTAATAACTATGTTGTAACAGACTGAACCAAAAATCATATGATGTAGAGTATTTAGGCATAACTAATAAGTAAACTAGGGATCAGTTCCCCAAATAGCAGAGATGGCTTTGAGTAGGGGATGTTGAGACGAATTCATGTTCAAAGAATGAGCTGAACAGGTTCTAAAGTATCAGATGTTAGATAATACATAAGAGACCGTTTAATACATAAGAGAACACATTGGAAAAATACATTTATGTCTTCTATCTCGTTATAACTTATACATGCAGCTTTTAGTTTTTTTATTAGTTACCAAATGTTATAAAGCGGGAAAAGTTATAAAGAACTGTTTCCGTTGTGGACTGATTACCACTTGCATCCGGTGAATGTATTTGTATCTGATTGATACTATAACAAACAATTTCTGGTAAGATGGAACATAACTCCTGTCTTCCATTAAGTGTCACTCACAAAAATTTCTTGGCTCCTAAATCGACCATATTTGACATCATTCAAATGCCGACTTTTCATACACCTTGGCCGTCAGCCAAACAGAAGTGGTAGGCGTTGACATCACAGAAGTACTGAGAATAGTTGTCATCAAACTAACATTTTAAATCTTAGCTTTTCTCCTTTTTCGGTCATATGTGACTGGATGAAATTTGTTTTTATGAAATTCAGTATATTTGAAAAATGAGATGTACATTTTAGAATGTAGCATGGTCTATGGATATTCTTCACCAATTATTTGATATCTTTTATAAAAATTACCAATGAATTTCCACAAGTAAAGCTCGTAAGTGAATAAAACTTAGGAATAATGATTATCAAATATTACTTACGGGAAGTCCAGCAACTCCAGGAATACCGGAGTTTCCATCCTTACCAGGTGGTCCACGAGCTCCGTCAGGGCCCTAAAGGAATAGCATAAGACATTATTGTTACAATCATTGTTTTGGCAAAGTGCTAGATTTAAGTTCAGAAAAATCCGGTACGATTTGAAAAGATCCATTTTAAAGAAGGAGTTAAAACTTACCATTGGTCCAGGAGGTCCGGGAGGTCCAGTGGATCCATCATCACCATCATTTCCCTAAAAAGGTTAAAGTAAGATGTTTAGTAGTCCAAATCTAACTTATATATATATATATATTCACTAGTATATACCTGTAAAAAATTTTGGGTATATTTATGCACTAGGGAGTATACAGCTATCTCAATTAGTAGAATGATAATTGAAGTATTCTAATGTTAAGTTTTTTCAAAGTCTCAACTCAAGCTGTTTTGAAGGATGATCGGACATGATGTGTCAAGAAAAAATGTGTCGTAAGAAAAATCACCTCTGATATCGTGCGGTATGAAAATCATTGAAAGGAACTTGTTTTATTGAAAATATAACTTATTTCATTACAAAATGAACTCATACATTATATTATTATTCTATTTCAGTTTCAAATGATCAGCATTTATGTGATATATTCTTCATTGTTAACAGTTTATCTCATTTTGAAACTCAATAGTTCTCTTAAGCTCTGTTAATCTATTTCACATGGACCAACCTATTATAAAGGGAAGGACTCTACAGACAATTATGTAATTAAACATTAATTTGCATACATGACATATGTGTGTGTGTGTGTGTGTGTGTGTGTGAGAGAGAGTGTGTGTTTGTGTGTGTGCACAATAACAAGAACGAATGAATATAACTTACATGAGGTCCGGGAAGACCAGGAAGACCTTGCAGACCACGATGTCCTTTAGATCCCTGTAATAGAAAACATTGGGTTTCATTTTACAAACAATAAATAAGCTTGGAGAATTTAAGGTAAGAATATAACTTCTCTCTGAATTTTTAAGGAATCGGCAATGTTAACTAAATGCTAATGATGTCTCAACAAAAATCTAAATATTTCAACAAATATCTTCTGGAACCAACGAAGAAACGAAGGCATTAGAAACATAATGATTTATTCAACTCAAATTTTGTTTCTTCGCGCAGAATTTCCAAAAAGATTAATCAGCTGATTAATATATTTACTCTTTTCTTGCTGAAGTAAAAATTGCCTTACAAATGGATGTCAATTCTTATCTTCGAAGGAGACGATGAAATCTAGCAAATAGTGTTTTTTTTTTTCAGGGTCAAATACCCTGAACCTTTAGCTAGCGCCTGAAATAAAAAGTTGGAAATAACGGAACACCGGGAAAAAGATCTATCCATAATTAACAATAATTCTGATTTGATATCTAAATCAGTTGAGGCTGTTTTCATTGAGCACAAAGTGGAGAATTAACTGGCCGTCAATCATTCATAAGACTTGCTCCTTAACCACAGCACAACAGAGGGTGCTTCGATCTCGATCCTTATACAACCTTTTTATTTCATATTTTGCAAATTGTGGGACTATGCTGTACGGAACTTACGTGTTTCAAACTCAAGACAGTCTCGCAAGACCATCAACCAGCACAAGGAAAATTCTCTCCAGGGCGCAGATCTAGGCCAGGTTATACAAAAGAAAGACCGTTGTCCATTTAAAAGTCTCCTCTTTCCACACACCTATGTTATCCAAGGGAAGGAGCATGGGCCGATACAGCTCGCCACCAGATACCAGAATGTGTTATAATACAACTTTGGTCTGCCTTAAGGACACTGATTTCTGATTTCGAATTATGAGCTGTTCTCCTGGTCTAATTGCCCCCGCCCAGACTATCCGGCTATTTCTCACATCGCAGAAAAGATTGATCCATCCTTCTTCCATGGGCATTAGTGCTACGAAGCTTTAACCGTTACGCCACTTGCACCTTCATTCATGGTGTACAGAGGAACGAACTCACGAACAGTGATTAATGAATGAAGCAACCTACACACTGCACTATAGCAATGACTACAAGACGTTGCTTAGAGTAACATGGAAAACACATTCAGATCTCATCATCATCAGTCTTTTAGCGTCCGTTGTTGGACATAGACCTTCCATAGGATTCGCCACACTTCTCTATCATGGGCGTCGCGAAGCCAGTACTTCCTGAATTTGTCTATCTCGTCTCTCCATCTAATATTCTACCGGCCTCGGTTTCTTATGTAATCTCTGGGGATCCATGTTGTGAGACGTGATGTCCATCGGTTGTCTTTCATTCTTGCAACATGGCCTGCCCATTGCCATTTGAGTTTTTAATAGTTTCTATGATGTCACGAACATCTGTTTTCTGCCTTATATACTGTGCTGTCTTCTGGTCTCTCCATGTAAGGTTGAGCATGATTCTCTCATGTGCACGTTGCATACTTCTTAGTTTGCAGGCCTGTCTCTTGGTTAGGTTCCATGTTTCAGCTCCATAAGTGACTATCGGGAGAATGCATTGGTTGTATACTCTTCTTTTTAGGATTATTGGGATCATCTGGTTCTTGAAAGTTGAGCTTACCACCCCAAAGTGTTTCTTCGCTTGATATCCTTCTCTAAAAAGTTGCAAATGTCATACATACCTTCAAACCGTTAGGGCCACGAGGTCCATCGGGTCCCATAGTTCCAGATTGTCCCTAAAAAAAATGTAATGATACTTTTATTAAAAAAAAAAACCGACGATGAAACCACAAGCAGAAATCGAAGAAAAATATATAAATATATAAATATAGTTTATAGTGCACTTATTAACACAGAAAGAGACTAAAAAAAAAAAAGAATAAAAAGAATTCCAATACTTACAGGGACACCACGGGCACCAGCCAAACCAGCGGGTCCAGGTGGTCCAGTATCTCCCTAAAATATAAAAAAAACATGTCTTAATGTCAAAATGGATCAGTCTTTTAAAAACAACTTTATGATGAGTACAAACAGAAGCAGACAATTCTTAAAACATGAAGGAGGTTAAGAAGCGCTATTAGCCTTTCTTTGAGTCAATTGATTCTCACACTTATTAAGTATTGCGATAAGGAAATATTCCGTATTTAAAATAAAAACCGGTATTTTTTATTTTTTTAAAAATATGCTGAACTAGACCATTCTATTATGACACCACAGTAGCTGTTTTCTTAATGATGTCACACCTTTAATGACATCACGTCTCTACCTTCCTTCCTACTCTTATAAAAATTGGTATAATTAACATTGCTATGTTATATAATTGAATTTAGCGTTATAAACAAGTTACTGTATGAAAAATATATAAAATTTATCTTTAATACATTTCAAATGAGGTATTTTTGACTGACCGATTACGATAACATTATATGTGATTATAATAAAAACGTCTTCTTCTACATCTTGTTGTTTTGAAATGAAGAGATATACAATGCAAAATTACAAAGAATTCTTATTGCTTCACTCTATACAAAATTACCATATTTATTGACATGTATGATGCACTTAGAAAAAATATGTCTCAATATTACACCGAGTCTGATGTACAGGTTTTACACACTACTACACCGAGTCTATTGTACAGGTATTATACTGCCAAGCTGTACAACTGTCTGGTCTGAGGTAACCAAGAGAGAAAATTGGAAAGTTCCGTGAGAACATATTTTCAGTTTTATTCAAACATTAAAAGCTTCTATAAAAAAAAGAAAGAAAAAAGACAAAAACAAAACATTTATATTTCATAGGGATGAAAATACACCACTCACTTTCTCTCCTCTTTGTCCGTTAGCACCGGGAGATCCAGCATGTCCGACGGGTCCCTACAAAAAGCAAAATAGAAAAATATTAACACAGTTCATATACAAACATGGATATGCATTGAAATGAGTGTCGAATGAATCCCATTATTGGATGCACAAGCATTTCTAATATCGATCTCAGTGACTGATTGACTCTAGACCTCTCGATTTATTTCATTTTATTGGATAGGGCAGTGGTTCCGTCGGGGGATTGGGATTACCCCCACGGGTAGAATTTAGATAGTTCACTGAAGGAACAATTTGGTAAAAATAAAAGTCTATAAAATGATGTGTTCCTAATCATTTTCACTGGTTTTCTTTAAATAACAATTACACAGCAGAAGCTGCACAGTTATAAAAATTAAACTAATTGATTTTATAAAGCTGTCTAATTATATGCAGAATGAAATGATTATTTGAAATTATTCTTTGAAGCAACTTGCTTTAATGGAAAGGTTAAAAACTAGTAATCTCATTGACTAAGGTGGGGAATGGCCTTAAAAGGTTGAAAGTAATAGGGATAGGGGAAATATCAATCGAAAGGGCAAAGTTTAATACTTACGGGCAGACCCATTGGTCCTGTTCTTCCAACTGGTCCTGGGTCACCAGGGATACCTTGCTCTCCGGGTCGTCCAGTAATACCTGTCTCACCATCAGCACCAGGGCTTCCCTATAAAAGCGTAAGAATTGAAAAAAATTATTACGAGAAATTGAAAAAAACAAACAAAAAAAAACGAAATAAATCCATCCATGTCACAAAAAAAAAAAAAAAATCAGACAATTTTTTAAAAAAACTAAAAGACGAAAGTAATACTGAAGAACGTTCTTGTTGGCAAAATTTTTAATTTTCAAGCAACAAAGTTAAGCTAGTTTTGAAATACTTCAATCTATGTTCATATTACTCTCAGAATAGCAATTATATTACAAATGGCCAAGGGTGTACGGAGACAGGAGGTAAGTATCCCTTCCAAATTCAGGCAAAACGAGTCAAAATTCAGGAAAATCAGCGAAAATCGAGCAAATCAATCCTTTTGACCCCTTTATAGAAAAAGTTCATATGCACCCATGATAATGGCTTGACTTCGCGAACGAAGATTCTGGAGGTTTTTCCAAGCCTATTGCAGACTTATACGTATGTATGTACAGATAGAATTCTAGAAAGGAATTTTATATATAACGTTCATTGTAGCATTTACTGCACATTATAAAATTGAAATTTAAGAAAATGATCCTAATCAGTATTGACATCCAGAGTATGTACGTATTTACTAAACTTATTTGGCATAAGGCAACAATAGTTGAATACCCAATGAGGATTGAACCAATAGCATTGTCCACCCAGACAAACCTGTTAATAAAACCTATGTATATTTTCATGAGTGTACACAAACTACACTTTTTTTTTGAGAACCTTAGTTCAACAGTACGGTCAACAGCACGAAGAATGGGAACAGCGACTCGAATTCAACTCCCTGCTGAGACAGTTTGCGTTCACTTCGTCCTGAGGCCACTAGGAAAGGCTTATATTCATCTTCCCGCTTCCATGTTGCACGTTGGCAGGGTAGTTCATATGCACCCATGATAATGGCTTGACTTCGCGAAGGGCCAATGACCTCCAAGTCTTACACTTATAGGAGGCCTATGTCCAACAACGGATTTTAATTTAAAACAAAATAAATAAAATCGAGCTGGGTTTCAGTTTTCACTTACCACAGGTCCAGGTTCTCCTGGGATACCAGCAACACCAGCGGGTCCAGGAAGACCTTGAGGTCCTTGTGCTCCATCACGTCCAGCGTTACCTGCATCTCCAGCATCTCCCTAAAGAAATTCAAAGACATAGATTGAACTCTGACATTCAAAAAGCACCAATGAAGTAACGCCTAAATTTCATAATTACGTTTATCATTATCATCATTTAAGTGAAGAGAGGAAAGGTTAGAGGTTGTACTGTCGTGAGAATAGCAATGTCAGTTATAATCATTATAATAATGGTAAGTGTTAGATTTTCATTATCATTATCATTATTAGTTGATAACAGCAACAATTAAACAATTTTGCAATCATTTAGATTAAATTAATCATTGAAAAAATATGGATATCCTTAAATCAATTTCAGTACAACATTAAATCCTACTTTCATTACGTCACAAGGAGACCCTGCACACATTAGGAGAGGTCATCAGAAGAGTCCGCTACATAAAGATTGGAAAATTGGTCTCAGTAATGAATTTTACAAAATATTCTTTCACGCAGGTTTTTATTTTTTTGTAGTCTCGACAGGTTGAGAAAAACACGTATCTCCCAACGTTTATCAAGATCGGGGTTCACACCGGATAAGCCTTTGAATTAACGCAAATCTAAGACTCATTAAATATTCCTGAAGTTAAAAAAAGAAAATTAACTCACCTGAGCTCCAACAGGTCCCTTGGGTCCACGTTCACCTTGGACACCTGGGCTTCCGGGCATACCACGTTCACCTTGACGACCGACGGGTCCAACAGGTCCTACACCACCCTAAATAATCAAGATAAAAGTGATATTTGAGCCTGGTTGATAGATTTTTAAGGGAACTAATTCAAGGCTATCTAAAGAAGGAAATTTCAAACTAAGGATGGCGATTCCTTGGGGCTTGATATAAAGTTTATCAGGAGTTGCAGAAACATTTTTGATTTTTTCAAATAATTTGGTAAGCCGAAATACTGTCTCTATTCATAGATGTTCTTTTTATGGCAATTTTATGTAGTAAAATATCATTATAATACCAAAATAAGTTTGATAAAATGTTTTTTTTTAACATAAATGAAAAGTTTGAATAACGAGGCAGCACTTTTCGAGTTAAGATCTTAATCAAATCCAGGAAGATTGCATGTTACTTGTACATACCCTGGATTTAAGTAAAACATGTTGAAATAATTCATAGTAGTATGAATATTTCAATCATTACGTATATATATATATATATATATATATATATATATATATATATATATATATATATATATATATATATATATATATATATATTCTGGTCATGACTTTTTAAAAATTGGAAATATGTCTATACTTACAGGTGTTCCATCTTCACCACGAGCTCCCTTCTGACCGGGAATACCAGGGAATCCTTGAGCGCCGTTATCTCCATTACGTCCAGCGGATCCAGTGTCACCACGAGCGCCCTAAAAATAGTTAATGAAGAATAAATCAAAGTTTTACTTGCGTAATAATTACTTTAGTCATTGCTTATCGGATGTATTTCGCACTTATCTATCGACATAAAGAGCAAGCTGCTTTTTGTGACAGGGTTTTCTCAGAACAGCTGTTAACATTAAGCAAAGGATATAAGGAATGAAATATTGTACATCCATTTTATAAATTTACATTTATTGTTATAAATCCATTGTTATGTTAATACAAGTCCTTGTTATAAGCAACTTTACATTATGATTTTTTAAAATTTGTAATCATTTTTATTAAAAAAATCATATTTATTCATTTTGAATAAAGTTTTGGAACTGACTGGCTTTGATAACAATAACTGTTCGGTAACATTATCGATGAGGACTCACATTGTAGTCTCTTCATGGGATTTTAAAATGGAAGAATGAAGAAGTTATTGGAGCTGATACCTAAAATAGTAATTGCTTACCTTGGGTCCAACTTCGCCAGGGATACCAATCTCACCAGGGGTTCCAGAAGGTCCGGGTGGTCCTTGAGGTCCTGGGAGACCAGTTGATCCAGGTTCACCGGGGATACCAGCAGTTCCTTGTTCACCACGAGCTCCGCGGATGCCAGGGATACCATCTTGTCCCTAAATTGATGGTAAGGGTAGTTTTGATGAGAGAACGATTCGAAAAGATATAAAGTGAGAAATATTATCTAATATTTATAAAGAGAGTAACGGTAGAAAAGAAAAAATAAGATGAAGCCCCTACCCTTGTTTCAGTATTGAATGATAAATTCAAGATCATTTTTTTTCAATCCTCTCTAGATTCCGATCAATGTAAAGCTGGACAACGATGGTTACGTTAACCCTTTGAGTCAAATATTGCACGTTTATAAAAAAATACATCGTAGATTTTACTGTCGATAATCAGTGAATTATTAACTAAGCTTCATATCAACATATTAGGAAGATTATGATGTCTAATAGAGAGAATGATTTACATGTTAAATGAACAGATCTATAAACCGATTTGATATCACCATGATAGATCTTATTAAGGAAAAAATATCGAAAAGCATGTTCGACTTACCTGTGGTCCACTTGGTCCTGGGTCTCCTGGTCCACCGACAGTACCGGCTTCTCCCTGTAAAAGAGAAAATGTTTATTGAAATGTAATAGAAAACAAAAATCGTTACGAAAAAAAGACTTTGAAAATTGTCTCATGAAAATATAGCAATATTCACAAAAGTTACATACGATTTCTAATAGGGAATTAGTTCTCCACTATATATATATATATATATATATATATATATATATATATATATATATATATATATATATATATATATATATATATATATATATGCGAGAGAGATGCAGAGAGATAGATAGGTAAAATAAGATTTACAAGTATATTTATCTTTTGTTTATTTTGAATATCCTTGTGTGTTTAATGCCAATAGAAAATTTGATCAAAAGCACTAAGTTGAACTTTGAAAGTTTCACTCACCTTAATACCACGTTCTCCTTGATTTCCTTTAGGTCCAGCGGGTCCAATTGGTCCCTAAAAAGAATCGAGAGAAAGAAGATTTAAAAATTGTTTGATTAAACCATATTCAGCTGATCAGACTAACTACACTTGGATTACTTTATGTTAGAAAACAGAGTGGGATCCGCTAATTGAAATCATTCAGGGTCGGAGCCCATTATATAACAATAACTGGGTGATACCATTAAGAATTGGGTACAAAAATTGGAACAATTAACATTGATTGCTATAGATTCACATTCATTGTGTTATCAAATACATTGTTTTATCGTTAGAATTCATTGTTATGAACAACATTACATTATAGTATCAATATGGAATTAATTTTTAAAAATTTCCAATTCATTTTTAACAAAGTATCTTGGATCGACTCATTTTGATAACAATAACCGTTTGGAATATTATCTATGATTACAATAAACGGCTTCACTTACGTAAGTATGTGCATACGCACAGCATAATGAAATGGTTACTCACGGGAAGACCGGGAACTCCTTGTTCTCCTTGGAGACCTTGAGCTCCTCTATCTCCGGGGGCACCAGGCTGTCCGGGATCACCTGAAAGACCAGGTTCACCACGAGCACCTTTTTCGGGTTTGGGTCCCATAGGTCCAGGGTTTCCAGCAAGACCGACGGGTCCGGTACGTCCGGGACGTCCTGGATTTCCATCAGTTCCACGGGCTCCAGCCTCTCCCTGAAAAGTTCGGAAATTTAGCAATATTTTTCAACATTAGAATAGTGAAATTGTTAATGAAGGTGAGTATGTCAATGATTAATCCATTAACTTCTTTAATTGCAAGATAATCTGTTGTGCATTAATCTATTGCAAGTTATCCATAGCAAGATAAAAGCTCTGACTCACGAATAGAACTTGGTTGTCATCAATCACAATAGAAGGCAAATTATATTGATTCAGCCATAGAATTGCAACTGGTGGAAATTTCTGTCATTTGCAGTTTATGGGTTGATGGAACTTTATAATTTCAGTCGTTTTCACTTCTGTCTTGAAAATATGATATCACTTTCCAGAACAAACTAAACTTTTGATCAATCTCAAACAATTCAAGCTCTCATCCCATTCAACACTTTTCCTCTACAATTTCCTTGCATCTTGTATGCAGTACAACAAATAGTGTTCAAGCTCCAGGAATTCAAACTGTGCTCCGTAAAACCCGTGGGTTTCGCACGACCTTTCCAGGGTTTCCGTGAAGTGACATTTTCGCAATGAACACGAATAGTACTTTTTATATAGGAATAAATTAACAGCACTTTGCCTTTTCAAATTTGGCTGTTCAGTCAGTAGTCATCTATACGTCTATTTTAATCAGTAAGTTTCAATCTTACAATTTCATATTCTGCTTGGGTTTATATACAATAGGATAATTCCATAAAAAAGGCCAACATCCAATAGCTACACACATATGCAAATATATGTAAGTAGAGAGGAGAGTTGTTTTTGAAAGGGGATCCCAAGAAAATTTAATTCTTGAAAAGGTTTCCCCGAGTAGTCAAACTTTGAAGACCATTTCTCAAGAGAAAGCATCATATATGCACTTCTCAGTAGTGTTGGGGTCGGTCAGGATTCATAACGGTTGTACATACAAACAAGCAGAATAATAGTATAGTAATTACCTTTTCTCCCTTGGGTCCATGAGCACCTCTTTGTCCTCTCAAACCGGGCATACCCTGCACAATAAACAGAATGGTATTTGTCAGATGACTAAGATAGGGAAAACATTTTTTAATCGTCAAAAATGATTCTAAAAAGAATTCACTGCATGTGATTTTTCATTATTTCATATAACTCTCCATATCATGTATTACCATATATTTTATTTATTACAATTCATAATTACTCTCTATATCATGTATCACAATGTATCATTTTATGTATAACAACTCATAATTACTCTCTATATTATCACAATTCATAATTGATATATGATATGCTTTATATTATGTATTACAATTCATAATTCTATATTATGTATTACAATGTATTATCTGTATTATGTATTACAACACATGATTACTTTGTATCTCACGTATAACAAAATTTGAACGGTATTATATATTATCACACATAATTACTCACTATATCAAGTATAATGTATTATATGCTTACGAGAGCATAAAGAATGAGAAAAAAAATTACTTACGATCATTCCTTGAGCACCAGCCTCACCAGGGCCACCCTTAGCTCCTGGAGCACCCTAAAACATTTGAGAATACAGGATAAGGTATAGTACAACTTGTAAAATATGAAATGAGGGATGGATACGATTTGTATTATGTAAACATCTATCATAAACAAAAGTTTCATTGTTTTATATAGAATGAATTAACTTTGAAGACAAAAACAGGAGTCAGCGATATGATAAAATCAATTGGAAAACTCAAATGGCAATGGGGAGGCCATGTTGCAAGAATGCCAGACAATCGCTAGACATCATGACTCACAACGTGGATTCCCAGAATAAAAGCAGTCACTTAAGACGCAAAGGGTGTTTTCCAAAATGTAAAGAATAGTCTCAATTTGCATGGCAGGCTAAGCCCCACCACTCCCTATGTCTTGCCCTTACGATAAAAAACACTTCGATTTATTCATGTCCAACAACGGACCTTACATGATGATGATGATGATGATGATGATGATGATGATGATGATGATGATAATTTATTTGCTTACCCTCTCTCCATCAGATCCAGCGGGTCCGACAGGTCCAACTGGGCCAGCAGGTCCGACAGGTCCGGGTTCACCACGGTTTCCGGGGAATCCGCGCTCACCCTGAATTTAATAAAAGAAAAGAATGATAAGAATAAAATTGAAAAAAAAAACACTGAATCAAAAAAAATTTTAACGTTCAGTATTTTGTTGAGTGGACGGTTAACGACATTTGCAAATATTTACAAACGATGAGCCTTTGCGATTCTTTTTCCAAGTATTTACCATTATATAACGTTTCACCCAGTCAAATGATTTAAAGTATTGCTGGATCTCTCTGGATTAGGCATCAAGTATATTTTTTCAAATGTATGGCACATCTTGTTCAATGGAAATGTTTTCAGTATTTTGAATAGATATCCCCTCATTTATGATATAAATTCATAGTATCATTATTCAGTTGTCAAAATATTATGTAGCTTTTGATGACCTAACGCCATCTTCCAATTAAATCAGGCATTCTACCATAAAAGAACGGCTACAGTTTTAATTCCATTAATTCTTCATGATATGTTCAATATCTTCAAAAACTGTTGACCCCCAAAAGAGTGTTGTCTGGAGTGAAACAAGTGACAGAAAGGTGATAGGATACGCAACATGGGGGAGAATTTCACATTCCAGCTCCATACTCGATGCTGTGTCGCATTAGCAACTTTTGGACAAGAATTGTCATGCAGCAAAATTACCGGTCCATTTCTTTGCCCCCCCCCACGCTTCTTTTCTCTCCCAATACATGATTCAAACGAGATATTACGAACTATTACGAGATCTATCTTGAATTGATGAATAATCATAGAAAATCGTAAATATACTCACACGACCTCCGGGACGTCCAGCAGCTCCGGCAGGTCCAGGTGGTCCGGCCTCACCAGGTTTACCAGCTTCTCCGGGTGGTCCAGCCAAACCAGGGAATCCCTGAAGTAAGAAGAGACAAGCTTAAAATCAAATTATCCTAGGTCAAGGTACTACGTTATGTCTTTTGTGGCATTTCTTTGAGTATCTTAGCTTCATCTCGATATATTTTGTGCATCCGTTAACAAAATGGTTTCTAAGATAAAAGAAAAGCATGATAAAGCTCTCGAGGCTTTTACGTTTATCGTTAAGCCGGCTGACATAAAAAAAGGGTTATCTTGTGGATTTGGGAATGCACAAAAGATTTTCTGACGTAAATTGATGATAATTGCTTTTTTGCTTCGTGCTATTTGGGTCCAAGCAAAATATTATGAAATGAGGACAAAGAAGAGAATAGTTCTTAAAATGAAGTAACCGAAGACCAGACAAATATATGCTTCCCTAACTAACATTTTCATGTTCAAAATTAAAGGAAGAAAATTTGAAATATTTACCTGTCGGCCAGGTGGTCCGATGTTACCGGGTCCTCCTCTCTCGCCTGGTTCACCCTGAATTAAACGAAAAATAATAAATATGAATTTTAATAGATATCGACTGAGTGGATTGACAAATAGATAAATTGATGCATAGATAGATAGATAGATAGATAGATAGATAGATAGATAGATAGATAGATATCAGCTTAGAGGATATATAAAGATCAACAGAGATGATAGATATCAGCAGATTAGATCGAGAGATATAGACAGAATGAGAGAATAGATAGATAGATTGATGTAGTGGAAGGGTGAGTCTGAAGGTGAGTGTATGCGAGAGTATGTGTATTTTTCTCAGTGTTAGAGAGTGTTCGTGTGCTTGAAAATTATTACACATACATCAGGTCCGGGAGGTCCTTGGACTCCACGAGCTCCAGTTGGTCCACGATCTCCGGGAAGACCGACTGGTCCAACTTCACCATCTTTACCGCCCTTTCCTGGTGATCCCTGTTAAAGAAGAGCAAAAAAATTTAATTCATATTCATAGAACAATGCAAAAAATCAGGGAACTTTCAAAAAATAAAACTTTAGTTTGTTAATTTGAATTTCATCTGATTAATGACATAATGTCAGTCGGTCACATTTTGAAAATGAAAAAGAAATTGTCAGGGGAGAAAACTACTAAATGCTAAAGGAAATTTCTTTGTAAATGCTTAAAAAATATGAGCTCATCTGATCACATCAGATTGCTCAAATTCAATTTAATCTCCAAAAATGTATCCAATGTATTTTTTTTTTACTTAGATTTTTTGAAGACGCGTTGGTTTTACATTTGATTCTTGTACTAACCTGTTGGAGGAAAATATGTCTGCATTGGTATTTTGATGCGTGAATATGTGTGTGTGGGTAATCAAAGATTTTAAAAGAGTGTTGTTAGTGTATTTTTCTACTAACATATATAAATATATATATATGTATATATATATATATATATATATATATATATATATATATATATATATATATATATATATATATATATATAATTAAATAATTGTGGAGCTTTAGATGGATACACAGATAGAAAGAAAGAAAATTACTTACAATTTCTCCTTTGTTGCCAGGGGCTCCTTGGGATCCGGGAGGTCCCTGAATACCAGGTGGTCCCATCTCTCCAGGGTTTCCATCATTACCAGGTGGTCCCTAAGTTATGAGAGGAAAAGTTACGTAGAAAAATTGTGAAATCATTGAGTTAGTTGACGTACACAATTAATTAAAATAATGTAGAACTTGGAAATACTAGGCTGTAGCCATGCTAAGGGCAATAGTTATCTGAATCCTTATATCGAGTATTTCTAGAAATAGTCAATTAAAACTGTCAACATAGGTTTCTTCAGTTTTCAAGTGAGTTTAGCAGGCTGAATTTGCATGATTTGCGCGTATAGGCTATGCCAAAAGAGCTAAAGGGTTGAAAATTTCAACTTAACCACCTAATTATATCTAGAAAAAACGACTCTTTCTCAAAGTTCTCCATTCAAAAGGTTTTTTAGAGGAGGTCCAATTTACGATGTACATTAATGCTGAATTGGTCCCTTAGTTTGCGTCCGGCATTTTTTCACGCTTGTCTTTTGAAATTCGGACTTTTTTTAGGGACCATCGCCCAAAAAAGAGCGAGAGAAGTCATTTATTCATTGGTCACCCCTTTTTGAATTTTTTAATTGATCACAATATGTTTTCATCGCCCGATGTTGTGAGGCAATAAAATAAACTTAATTAGATAAACAGACCGGGAAAAAAGAGCAAATCTCTGCTAATATACAATTCAATGAAAAAAAAGATGGTTAATCGGAGTTTTGTTTCGCCCAATTCTATATTTCGATAAAAAAAATCGCTAATTTCACGGTACAAAGAGCAGTGAAAATGAATTGCCAGGAATGGTTTGATTTTCATACTTACAGGGGGTCCCTGGGCTCCTGATCGTCCGTCAGGTCCGGGAGCTCCGGGTGTGCCCTTCAAAGAGAAAAGAATACAAATGAATTAATTGAGAAAACGCATGTTTCATGGAATAATTTTCTTTAACAGACTTCCATTATATGTGTGAATAGACAAGGATAGAAAGATAGATACATACATAGATAAGAGCGTGGATCAATAAGTCCATAAACTTAGGTGTAGCTATTAGATGAAACTTGATTTGAAATTTTCACTGTATAATGTTTGATATAAGTGATTGATATTTGCCACTGGATTGACAAGAAGATTATACTGAACAATAAATATTTTTTGTGTGGAATAAATTCTGTTTTCATCACTAGTACTTTTGATGTATTTATATGCCGGTATATTTATGAGTGTATGTATGCATAATACTTACCCTTTGGCCTTGGATTCCTGGGGGTCCAGGACGTCCATTTTCGCCCTAAAAAATATACAATTTGAGTTTTAATTTTTGGGATAAAAATTAATGAAAGTCATATAAAATGTATCGTTAAAACTGATAATAAAGTTATAATAGTAATGATAATCATAGTATTAATAACGTAAAATACTTTTTAAAAAGTAACGAAGTGAATAATTTGAAAATGATCATTTCAATGAGGCCAAAATATCCACGACACAGCAAAATATTGAATGTGAAATGTGCGGAGATAGAGATAGGATTGTCAGTCATACGATACCCCCCGAATGCTTGTATTGGCCTAGGTAGGGCACAAAAATGAGCATGATTGAGTGGGGAAGGTGATTCAGTGGGAACTGAGCAAACAAATTGGATTTGGCCATGCAACCCAATTATATATGCACTAATCAGAATTTGCCCTAGAGAATAAGAAAAATGAAATTCTCTAGGCGTTCGATTTATAAACAGATCACCAACCAATCCAGTCTAGGAGACCAGATCTCCAGAAATGCATTGAGAATCGGGACAAGAGGAATCATTTGTTGACCGGAATTAAGGCAAACGTTGCTGATTATATGGCTATTCGTGCTGTATATGAGAGTGAGTTCGTAACCTTGTGAAAATTCACTTCCTGTACTTCGGAACTGATCTATAGTGAGATCTGATACGGATCATCTCTGATCCATTCACAATAGTGAAATGATGTTATAGTTTAAATAATAACCAAAAGAACAGACAACAGCCCTGAAGACAATTGAGACTATGATAATGATCTAATTCATTTATCTAACTTTTGAAGCGATAACAGTAATGAAAATAATGATGGTGATGATGATAGGTACTTACAGGGGTACCGGTGTCTCCTCGGTTTCCACGGGGTCCACGATCTCCATCAGCCCCCTTTGGTCCTGGAAGTCCATCGGCACCAGGAAGACCGCGTTCTCCGGGAGAACCCTAAAAAGCAAAGGGAAAGTCCATTTTTAAACACATGCTAAATTAATGAACAAAGTCATTATAAAATTTACATGCTGCATAACCTAATGAGGAACATAAGATTGAAGCAATTCATATTTATGAAATTCAAGTATGGAAATATTTACTTTAGCTTATAATGACTATGACAGATGGAATATATTAAATGTGTTCAAAAGTTCACGGGAAAAACAATTAGTTTTCAACAGTGTATGTATTTAGTCTATGATATTCGAAAAATATGCTGAGATGTTTTGACCACACCTAATTCATATATGAACAGGCTATGATAGATAGATAAATAGATAGATAAATAGAGAGATATGAACAGATTGGTATTGGTAGATATGTATACACCATGATAGATAGATAGATAGATAGATATGAGCAGACTATTAAAGTGAATAATAATGAAACATTCAAAGACAAAACTACTCTACTTACTCTATCTCCGACTTGACCTTGAGGTCCTGCTGGTCCAATTCCTCCACGTTGTCCCTATAAAGATGAATAAAAGGAAAATATGTTAAGTACATTTTAATTCAGGCAAAGTTATACATTTATATACGTTTTAAATCAGTCCACAATGTAGATATTTGTTGTGAAAGAGCAACTTTACAATAACAATAATTTAATCATAACAACAATAAATGTACGTTGAATTTTCGTAGAATAGTGTTTAGCAAAGTGGTCTTGCAGACCATTTATATATACACACAGTGTATGAATGTATGTGCATCGTATGTGTACACTTGTATATGTGCTAAAATCTATGTATACATTTTGTGTGTATATTTATAGATAGATATGTATTAATCTATGAATACATTCATATACATAAACACACGCTTCAGTCGTAACTTTTCACCAATAAATACTGTCAGGAATGTACTACTTACTCGTTTTCCTTCGGCTCCCTGGGGTCCAGGTGCACCACGGTCGCCGTCAGGTCCTCTCTGTCCCTTAGAACCACCAGGTCCTTTGTAACCCTGGTTACCGGGGTCACCCTAAAGAAGAAAAAAATGAAGCAATAAGAAGTTGCTAATCTACGAATATATATATATATATATATATATATATATATATATATATATATATATATATATATATAGATAGATAGATAGATAGATAGATAGATAGATAGATAGATATATAATGAATTTACAATTCAAAGATCACTAAACAATACTTCAAAATACCAAACAGCCGCTTTCCATGCGATGTCTCAAATAGTCAGGAATATACGAATAGGAATATCATTTTTTATTATAATGATTCCAATTTTATTTTCAATAGTCGATATTGATTACCTGATTATATTGATTAGTTCGTTCAATTTTTCATCTTGAATTCTCAAATATTGACCTATTTGGTTTTGATCTCATGTAGCGTTGGTCAACTTTGATTATCAAATTTCAAATATTTATACTATAACCAAAGAAAACTATAACCCATAATAACTAAATCAAATCTTCTAAATTTTGTTTTTTTCTTCTGGTCTTATTTCAAATTGTTTGAGCTTATAAAAAGGGTATCTAGATATGAATTTGCAAGAGAAAGTCTCCACAAAACGTCTCTTTTATTGCAAAACTGTAAAAGTCTCATTGTTCAACGCGTAATGGAAAATGTTTAAATGAACTATATGATGTTATTATCTTCTTAATTAAGCCATTATAAAACACATTACAGTTAAGATTGATAGATAGGTAGGTAGGTAGATGGCCATAACTTTTTGAAAAGCCTTCCTACGTTTTCGCTGCTTCGCAACACATTTATCACAAAATAAATCTCGTTTTATTGATGTTGAGATTAAAACTTACTCTTGCTCCTTTGGGTCCAGATTTTCCTGGGCTACCAAGAGGTCCAGAAGGTCCTCTGGGTCCGGGGAAACCAGGTGGTCCAGTTTGTCCAGTGTCACCCTAAAATAGGAAATAAAGAGTTTATTCAAAAATAATTCAAAAATTTTCAAAAGGAAATAAAATTTCTTAAAATAAAAGTTAAAGCTCATCAGAAAGTAATTATATTTTATTTTTTATTCTCTCATCTTCATTGGTTGCATTTTCAATCTACGTAGATTTCAAACTGATACGGGGAGATTTCATGCAACCTAATCTTCTGAGAATCAGTTCGTAATTGTTATCTTAAAAACCAGGAAGTATCTGATGAGAGGGGTTTGCACCCATCTGGGCAGGGTATATTCCACACGATGAAATACAGAAGCAAGTGTGTGGATTAGTAGGTGGTAATGAGCTCCATTCCACACTTCGAGCATTATCTCAGCGTCGTAATGTTTAGCACTTTTTTACCTTTACTTCCAAGGAAAAAGTCCAGATGAACTGCATTCCACACTCTCTCCTGTCCGGGAATTTCCACTTGAAACTTGTTCAGCTAGCTAGGCACATAAATACTTTAGGATACATCGAGGATTTCCCATAAGTTCCGTGCAAATAACCACATCTGTTGTATGGCATACACTCCCCTTTGAATGTTATCCCAACGAGTACAATCTCGATCTTTTCTTAAATCCAGACTGAACTAGTAACTTACCCAACGTTGGTATTTTTTAAGTCTCTTATTGTTCTTCGTTTTAGTTTTCCTGACTCTCATCAGTCATTTTAACTCATGTCCCTAAGTGATCAAAATGAGCAGATTTCCCTGTAGTGTGGTCGTAATTTTGAGTTGAGGGAAAATATTAGGGAAGGTTACTTGAATAATTTATCAGCCTGAGTAATGTATTTTTTTAACTGATCCTTCCACACGATTAATGAAGATGAAGTTTTGAAGATTACTTACACGTCCTCCTTTCTCGCCATTAGGTCCGTCAAGTCCACGAGGTCCGGGAGTTCCGGCTTCTCCGGCAGAGCCGGGAACACCGTTCTCTCCACGAGGTCCTTGGGGTCCGACAGCACCTTTAGGTCCAGCAGCACCAGCTTCTCCCTAAAGAGGAAGAGACAAATTTAAATTTGCAATGAGGACACGATGATCAAAGAGATATGAATGTCCTAAATTTTATTAGAAGCTCCTAGATGAAATACAGGTTGCATCTCTTGAAGAATCCAGCGCTCTGTGGTCCGGAAACTCCTATGAATCTTTTGAATCGGCTACCAGTAGTTCGTGGATCTACCACTAGAGTTTTTCAATCCGGTTTCAAACTGCGTTTTGAACTGTAATTTAGTGGTTTATAAAAAGTCTCGTTGAAATGAACGAGTAAAAAACATAACCGTAGTTTGAAACCAAATTGAATGACTCTAAATTTGGCAACATTCAATGTTTATTTTAGCATAGTTTTAGACATGTATTCAATAATGTTTTTCAAAATGTTATAAATTATGTTGATATCTAGTCAAAAATCACAGCTATGATTAATTCCTTAAAGTTAAAAAGTCTATTGTTACGGACAGAGAAATAGAAATATCACGCTTGTGATTAGATCGATAGATAGATAGATAGATAGATAGATAGATAGATAGATAGATAGATAGAACCAATGTGGACGCATAGGAAAACATAAATGATTCTTATTTATGATATTATTTTATTATAAATGAATTATATCAAAATATATCGTTCCATGCAATAAGAAAGAATTTCTGTTTTCCGGCATTTCTTGTGGTCTGGCAATGACCATGTCCCAGGGGTCCGGAATAAAGAGGTACAATTGTATTGTCATTATTCTATTAATTATTTGGATTAGCGTTCATGCTGATTTTTTTTTTTCATCTTTTGAATTAGTTCAAACTACATCAAGGTTTTGCAAAGTGAAACATTAACATTTAATATTTAAAGATAGAATAATTGAATAATAAGCTGTTACCTTTGGTCCAGGGGTACCAGGGAATCCTGGGGGTCCAGATTTGCCCACACTACCTGTGGGTCCATTGTTACCAGGAAGACCATCGACACCGCGAAGACCCTGCACAAATTAACGAAATAATACGTGTAAGATTTTGTCGAAGGCATTCTTTTTTCGAGTCAAATGGCATTATACACAAATATAAGTTGTTGTTTTTTACGTGATGTATTTGTAGATTTTTAAGAAGCATAAGTTCCAAAGACACATTTTCTTCTCTGCTGGTGATATGAAAAATTCCTGAATAATTTGTACATAATATATTACCTTTTATATATATCATATTCTATAAGCAGATCTATTTTTTTAGTCTTGTTTGATATGCTACTGTATACTCAGAAGATATCAGAGAGATGGATGGATGTTTTTCGAATATACTTTCACTTTACTTTTAAAATTGTCTGAATAGTCGAAGCTTCACTTCCAGTTATTATAAGTGAAAATGATATGAATAATTTAGTACATTTGTTATAATCTATTTTCTTTGGATCACTTTAAAAAAACAATGTTATGTATTTGATATACTTGTTTACTTACAGTTGATCCAGGAGCTCCAGGTCGTCCTCTCTCTCCGTTGGCACCACGGGGTCCGGCTTGACCAGTTGGGCCAATGGATCCCATGTCTCCCATGGCTCCCTGAGGTAGGGAAAAAATAAGAAATTGTTGAATATGGAATAAGAAATAATGATAATATATGAAATTTGTATGTAAATCTTAATTTGTCAATGCCGGTGTTTCTCAACTCTTTTTCCTATCATCTCCTTTTGGTTATGTTTTAAAGCAATCACCCCTCAAAAAAATCGTAATGATACATTAATGACATTTTACTTACGTTGTTTATTCGATGCGACCCTTGAGCTAGATGCTTTGCTACTAGATCCTCCATATTTAGATTGATATTTTTTATTGACTTCACTAAAGCCACAACCAGCCAAATAGGAATTTGGGAAGCACACCATTGACTTGGCCATTTCAGACCATATGTTTGGATAGAGCTGTTTAGTTGTATTTGAACAATGAAATCATCTCACTTCAAACGTTTCAATGGATATAAAATACAATTCACTAAAAATAACGTTGGTAGGAAAATCTAGCTACTTAAGAAACATTTATTCCAGAACTTTCCAAACATTTTGTAAAGGCAACGACTTTTTTTTCTTTTTTTTTTTGCAACGCAATACTCGTTTCGATAGCCAAACTAAGTATATAATATCATCCAAGCAGTTCAACTGACACAGGAAAAGTATCTTTTGAGAGATATTCAAAATGATATTTAACACTAAGAGATTTAACACTAAGAGATTATCAGTGACACACAATTTGGAGAGCTCTGATTTATTCACAACTATCAGACTCTTTGAATTCTGATGATTCGTTACCATAGTCTTCATTCTCAGAAAATTCATTGCTATGGTAATGCGTGTCTTCTTAGACTTTTAAAAAATATTTTCCCTTCGTATACAGCGTGCTGCTACTTTTCTTAGGTGTTAATTTTGTTTTAAAGGTATGCATTATACGCCGTGAAGTACCGTAATTGCTTTGTTCTTAAATTTTCATTTTTCGATAACTCTATATTGTTTTTTCTTACCTTAGGTCCATCAACACCAGGCTGTCCGGGCTTGCCAGTGAAACCACTGAAACCCTGTAAAATTCGGAGAAAAAGAGGTTTATTAGCATTGATGGGAGTCCGTGAAAAGTAAATCGACAGCATTCAAAGAATAATTAGACTTTGAAGAAATCGAGACTTTTGATGGAAAGATACGTACTCTGTGTCCCTTGGGTCCAGGTAATCCGGGGATTCCAGGGGGACCACGTGATCCCTACAAAATTAAAAGAAAAAAAACAAATAATTTCAGTCAGGTGTGTAAATTCAAAATAATAAATATTTACTACACATAAATTTACTTATATAATTGGCCAAATGTACGTCTATTTTTTTGCATGTAACATACCATGGGGAAAAATTCGCTTTTCATTATTTCGTTATTTGTAAGAGAAATGTGATTGCACACAATAATAGTTGGATTCTGAAACAATCACCCAATTGGATTAGCTCTATTCTTTCTCATTATATTCTGAGCTTTTACGTAATTATAATTACAAAATTACTTGAATATGACCTTCCTTTTTTTCTACAACAAAGGTTAACAAGTTACTAAATAAATAAGATTACTTACGGGAAGTCCAGCCAATCCACGGGCTCCTGGGTTTCCATCACGTCCGTGTTCACCCTAAAATGTAAAATATCAAAATTTGATAAAACATTGGACAAAAGCTGAAATCAATTTAGAATCGGTTAGAAACGAAATTCATATTTATTTGTTAATTTTTTTTCTTTCTATATTCATTCAATTTGAAATAATCCTATATACTTACATCAGGTCCCTTCATACCATTTGGTCCGGGTGGTCCACGAATTCCAGGTTGTCCCTAAAAAGTGTAAGATAAATAACATTAGTATTGATATATATATATATATATATATAGCAATGAACAAAGTCAGATAGATAGATTGATAGATATTTATTTATTGATTGATTTTTGTACGCCAAGTGATATAGATAGATGGATAGATAGATAGATAAATATTTGTTGATTTTCGTGCACGGAAGTTTATTTATATTGATTTTTGTACACAAAGTGAAATAGGTAGATAAAAAGACAGACGGACGAACTTACCGCGGGTCCAGGCTCTCCGGGCTCTCCATTAAGTCCTCTCATACCTTGTGGTCCCTAAGAAAACAGATAAAACATCAATATTTAAAAAAAGTATTTTAGACAGATTTTAAAACGTGGGGGGAGCGAGTTCAATTCTTGTCGGGTTCTAATTCTTTCTTCCTGGTCCTTACTGTTTACTTAACCGTCGAATTAACGCAAAATGATCGGAGCGCTACGATAAAAAAGGCCACAAAAATAAGATGAAAGAAATGCTAGTCGAAAATTATCAATAACCATTATCATTATTTTCATTATTATTATTATTGATTTTTTACAAGCATTATCTTCCGTCTCAATTTTTAGCCCATATATAACCTATAGGTCTATATTTAGTCCACCCTTGAAAATAGTCATAGAAATATACTTATGGAAGAAATCAGATCAAATTACGAATGGACACCTACAAGATGATAAGAAACATGTTAATAGACTTTCATTTACTTCATATTTCTAATTGTACCAAAGTCAATTGAAAAATCTGACTTTCAGCATAAATGGATAAATTTTCTATATGATTTTCATCGCTTGGGCTGTCCACGCCATTGGAAACTTGAAACCAAAGGCATAAATCACATATATTTTTTTCTAATAATTTAATTTTTTTTCTATAGATGAAGGCCTGGCATAAGTGTTCATTCCCTTCACTAATTAAATGAACTTATCTGCATGGAGGTTGTTTTATCTTCCTCTCATTGCGAAATAAAAAGTGGAACATATTAATTTCGTTGATGGAGGTATTGGTGTATATCAATTTAAATTCTTTTAGATTTGAAAAAAAAAAAATAGATGCGTGCTTTTTCAAGTAAAGTTATGCTCTGTGATGCGTTTAAGAGCCATGGTTTCGTATTTGGTTGTATATTGCCTTTATCTTATCAGTTTTATTTAGGTCTTCGTAGTGGTTTTGGTGGTAGTTTGGATGAGGGCTATATTACTGTGATACTTACAGGAGGTCCTTGGCTGCCAGGAGGTCCTCGGGCTCCAATAGCTCCCTAAAATAAAGAGGGAAAAAAGAGGGAATTATAAACTGCTACAAGTAAATAAGAAGCATTCACAATTCGCACCAGCAAACGACCCTTCGTACCTCGGCAAAATTAAGACTCAATCGATTTTATCGCAAATTGCAATTAGGAAGTTTAGTTTTAACTAATTTCATTTAACAAGATCGCTTTGATTGTACAGTGATAGTTATGTCAGCGTGCATTTCGAAAATTGTCAAAATGGCGTATTCAAAATTTCAGTTCAAGTCTTGAGTTGACATCGTTTTTCTACCGTAACAAAAGCAACAATGGCAATTCTCACCAAACTTAAGGGTGTAAAAATTATCATCCCATGAGTTGATATCATGACCAACCGATAGGTAAGCTGGTCTCTTACCGACTGAGCTGAGTCTTACATAAATTTATCTCGCAGATATGAAAGAGCTTATTCCATTCTAATAAATAGATACATTGCAACTAAAAAAATATGTATTTTAATATTCTTTCATTTATCATATATACAATACAAAAGATGCAATAATCAATTTCAATCGGAATAGAAGTAGGGGTGGGGTTCGACCCTGCAGCAACAGATTGTTTTTGATTACTGACACTCAATATATTTTTGTATACATTTTTTATCAATTTTAAAATCATGTAATTTCCCTATTAGATATACTTTAAAATAAAATTTTAAAAGAGAACAATAGAATTGGAACTTTGATAGTTACGTGAACGATCCATTACTGAAATATGAACGTATGAATCGCTTGGCTTCGCGGACGAAGATTTTGGGAAGCTCTCCCATGAATTTAGGACCTTGAACAGCGGAGCCTGTGTGGCGTAATGGCCCTGAACAGTGGTCTAAAAATACCCATGTCTATTGGCTGAAAAAACATGGTAAATTCTTCTCGTATTTATGCGTGTATGAATCGCAAGCTAGCATCCTGGTTCTTATTTTTATATCTGGTACAAAATCATTATTCAATTTTTTACTAATAACTGTATACATAATTCCGATTAAAAGTTGCACCTAAATCTTTGTACTAAAAATTGGTACAATAAGTGCGAGTTATATACGAGTAAATACGGTATATTCAAAAGGAAAATGGTATTTGAAGTAGTCATTTGTACTTACCACTTGGGCCTGGAGGTAGTTAGGTCCGTAAGCGAAATTGTTACCGCCTGCCTTGTCTCCGTATGCCTGAGCATAGTATTGTTGAAATGCGGTATCGGCGTTCTGGAAGAGGGACAAAAAATAAAACGTGAAAAGGATGATAAAGAGGTAGTCGGGAAAATACGGAAGGAAAAGGTGCCAATTGTGGTGAGATTCCTGTTGAAGTTTGGCGTAAAACATTATCGCATGCTTCGACCAAAGACATTATTGGATGCTTCGACCAAAGAAATCTAATTCTCTTCAAGAGGGAAATAAATTCCGTGGAAGTTGTTGGGATCTTCGGATATTGTGTTGAGACGTTTTCTATGGTTGATTAGTTTTGGCTTGTTTGTTTTGTTTGCTATTTTTGTTTTGTTTTTTTTACTTTACTTTTTTCCTTTTTAAGTTCTTTTTGAAGTCCTGTAAAGAATTCAGATCTTTCAGGCGTTTCTTTCGTCATATATTAAATCACAATTGAATCTTAATGCAATAGAAAGGCTTTCGTTGGGTTGTTATGTGCGTTGTTTTCGGTCATTTTGGAAAACCGCAAACAACTAAACTTTATACTCTTTCTGTCTTTTCCTCTTTCTTTATTCTTCCTTTCTTCTTCCCTCTCTCCCTTATTCTTCCTTTCTCACTTCCTTTCTTCCTTTTCCTATTTCTTCCTTTCTTTTACTCTTTCTTTTTGCTTTTCGCTCTTTTACTCTTTCTCTCACTGCAAACACTTTTCTTTTTTTTACTGTACCCTCTCATTCACCATTGCCTCATATATTTTTTTCCATTTTTTCCCTTTCGTCCTTTCCATCAACCTGTCTGTCTATCTTGAAGCCCACAAGTTAGTTTTCCTTCTCTTCCTTTTTGTCCGCCTTTTTTTTTTTTCGCAGCTACCAGAACGGTTTATACCTCAACAGACCTCGCGAAAGATTTCTTCAAAATGTGGATGACTGTTCACTGATTCTCATACAAACTAACGGCGTTGCTAAAGCTGTAGAATTTTGTGGAAAAAATGACGACCTCAACGGCAAAAAAAAAAAAATAATAATAAACACTTCAGTCCGTGAAACTAATACAGACGTTAGAAAGTGTTGAGAATTAGACGAGTTGTCAGGCCTATATCGACAGGAGGTGGAAGATAAAATGGTGTCAGCGTTATTAGGGCGCTACGAGCGCCTGTACGTGATGCTGTTGTGGATAGGTCTTTTAAAAATAGAAGTCTTCATATTTTCTAATACTTGGATATAATGATTGTTTCAAAGGAATGACAGTCAATTACAGAACGTAAGGGCCTTTCTACCGAGGTTTGACATTATTTCTTCAAATCCACCAAGAATTTGGTTTTATTACTGTCACTGAGTGAGTGTATAAACTTTAGTTCCATGTTCGACCACTAGGATATGCAAAATTGCTCTGCCAATGTTTTTAAAACGGTTGTGTATTTTTGGAAGAGCGCTCTACTTGGCTAACAGGGGGGACATTAGCTAAGAATAGCATTAGAAGAACCACTAGAAACTGAAAAAAAAAAGTCAAGAAAAATGGCCCATATACATTTATACTAGCTAAAGTACCCATCTACGCTGGGTTAAATGTTTAAGGAGTAAGACAACGACTAGGGCTTTCAGACTTGTAAAAATGTTCCCCACCACTTTTGGCCTTTGGAGGGAAATAAGGGCCCCATCATTTTTGACCCCTTGAAAGGGGAATAGTTTCCTTTCACCTTTGACTCTTTGAGGAGTGGGGAGAGTTTCTCTGCACTAAACCCCTTGAAGGGAAGAAGAGACCCTTTTATTTACGACTTCGTGAGAGCGAGAAAAGTTTTGCTTCACTTTTAACCCCTTAGAGGCGAAAAGAGCATCCTTACATTATGACCTCTAAATGGGGAAACTTTCTCTTCACTTTTGACCCCTTGAAGGATTACATGTAAACATATAAGTTAACATATATGCATATCTAACAAAAAGAAGGGTCCAGTTTAGCATTATTGTTGCAATGTAAAAAGAACCACCCTATAAAAAAAAGTTTTCTCAAAGCTTTAAAATCTTATTCTAGGTCCATTGAGTGTGCATGACAAATCTGGTTGGGCTATTCCCATGTTCAGAATGTTTCTGATGCTTGACAGACAGACAGACAGACAGTGGTACTGGTATATACAAAGTTTATAGCAATCCAGCTATCCTCAGAAATTTCAAATTAGAAAAAAATATCTTGTGTAGGTTTTATTTTATCTGATGTCAGACTGAATGTCAAATTTAAAGTAGGTTGAATGGTTCTTATCTATCAATTACTTACAGAGAGAAACAGTCTTATCTAGGATAATACTTTATAAGTGTTTTAATTACTGGGGTTACTTCCGAACATGAGTGTGTGTGTGGGTGTCGGTCAAGGTTTCCTCGTATATGTATGTTTTGGGTATATATATGCATATACATGCAGACACACACACGAATGTATATATATATATATATATATATGAGTGTGTGGGTCACTGAAGACGTGTCCAAGTAGCATTGGACGGTGTATTACAGAACTATGTATACAGGCACACAGAAAATATATGTATGTGTGTATATATGTCTATACATGAATATACATGAATATATGTTTATATATATATATATGTATGTGTGTGTGTATACTTATATGTGTGTATAATATTTATGTGCCTATATATGTGTGCATATGCATGCATACACAGTGTATGTGTATGCATGTATATACTTGTTATGCGCGTATATACTTAAATGTGTATATGCGTGTGTCTCTCTCACTATATATGTATATGTATAGTATGTATATGCAGCTGTGTGCATGCATGTACATGTGAACACCAGCAGATTGGTACATGCACTTGCCGTGACACTCATTTACAATTTTTTACCGTCAAAATAGTGACCAGGCTTGATGGTCGGGAAGTGCACAATGAATACTCTTGAAGATTTTATGTATCTGTCTTGTGAGTTCATTGCAGCCCATAATTCAACAGGAGCTCTTTGCGAATAAGGTAATCTGAACAGATAGAGACATGGTGTATGACGGTAGGGGGCAGCTGGTTCATCACACAGGGCCCCGATGGCTAGGGAGAGGGGAGAGTTTCTTGGATAGAACTGAGAATGGAGACTTCTCCGTCAATACGATGTATCCATCGATAGGATTGTTTCAGTCTCTCTTTTACCAGCGAGTGAACGTAGTATGGCTTGCTAAACGGGCTTTAGCAGATGAGAATAGGACGACGGTGTGCGTGTAGGGGGTAGCATTACACCTCCTTACAAAAACTCATCTTGGAGATTTTGTTGAATGACAGTCGATTAAGATGAACATGTTTAGGTATTTGTAAGTGAAAGGAAACTGCACCTCACTGTCGTTATTCTATTCTCACATAGCATCACTATCATGAGGCTTTTCCTCAAGTAGTAAATAAAATGCTATCATAATACCAGCAATGGGAAATTGGATGACAAACATGGATGTAATAGCAGATAGATAGATAGATAGATAGATAGATAGATAGATGGATATGAACTAATCAAAATTCTGCAGTGGTCAACGGTGCGAGAAAGGGTATATCAAACACCAATTGAATTATTGAGTATAATAATCTATATCTATGCAAACGTAAGATGGAGGAATATATATGTGTGTATTTGTTTATGTGTTCGTGTGCATGTGAGCACGTTTGTGTGTGTGTGTGTGTGTGTTTGTGTGCGTGTCTGTGTGTGTCCGTGCGCGCATGCGTGCTTGTATACATTTATATCGAGTGAGCACAGTTTCCCGGAGAAAATGACAAAGTAAAATTAGATGCTTACCTCACTGACAGCTCCTGGGGGTCCTGGAGGTCCAGGGACACCGGGTGAACCGTTACGACCAGGTGTTCCCTATAATAGAGATAAGTAATAATTTTAATGCTCTGCAAAAGATCAAAATGCTTACGTGTAAGCTTAGGATGATTAATCGCCTCTTTTGTATGCAAAAAAATTGCTTGGATATGTCTTCAAAAGTGTCTTTATTACATGTATATGTTGGTGTATATGTAAATACATACAGTTGGCTCTTGTTACTAAGGAACCTCTGAGAATAATAGTCGTTGTAATGTATTTGCCATTCTAACGGATTGATTTTATACAAAGTCTATTATTGATGAGAAACTAAGAAGTACAGACAAAACGACTTTCTTAATCATCCTTTCACAGTCCTACGCCCTGCATACGACTTTAAGGTTTGCAAGTAAAATAAATGAACCAAAAAATATTAAGAATGATGCACAGAAATCCTATGTGCTGTTGATGCAAACTAATCTCCAACAATAGTCTTGCAAGAATATGAAAATGAACACGCCATTACGACGAGTGTTCACTGTACACACTCGTTAACCGAAGTGGAAAAATTCATGGATACATTAGAATTTCTAAGAGATTATTTTTTTAGAGAAAAGAAACACTCGTTCCAGAGGAAGATTTTATTGTTTCAAATGGTGTGTTGAAGATATTTCTGATCAGTAAAATTGTTATCTTCAAGTGAAAGAGTCCATTATAACGGACAGAAAAGATCATACTGTTTACAATATAAGAAGACATAAGCGTATTTTATGTATGATATTTTGATTTTTACTTTTTTAGAATTTGATCAAGCATTAATTTGCTTAAAACAGAGGCTTTTAAAACAAAATATGAAATAAGCATAGATTGGTCAGTAATACTTACTCGTACTCCTGGGGTACCTGGGTAACCAGTGTGCCCCTCTTGGCCTGGTGGACCCTAAAATAAGAAAAAAAAAAACAACGTTATAATAACAGATATTTAATCAAAGTGTGTAAAGCAAATTTTACAAAAGATCTGTATCTTTATTAATGCAAAGCTAACCAATACATCAGGCCTGAGATATCATTACCACTTACTAAAAGTGCCTTATCTGGACAACTATATCACCAGATTTTGTCAATTAACTATTAATCGAGTGGGTTCGAGTACAATCGTCAGAATCAAACAAATTTTCAGTTTCTGTCCAGTCTTGGAGGTTTGCAACATACATTAATGTACATATGTATTGCGATGGAGGGATATCAACAGATAAGGATAAACTAAGAATTAGCAAGCAGTATTTATTTTTTAGTTGAAAGCAATTCAGGATTCGGGATTAGCTCAAGCCCTGATTGTATTTCGTAGTTGTGAACAAGAATAGGTATTACTGTCGTATCCTTTTTTTTCATTTTGATTTGATCGATTCCGACAACTGGTAATCTTCAAAAGGCCAAATCTGTGGTTTGGCAAGAGAGACAGTCATCTCAATGGCGCAGGTGTGAAGGGGCACAAAATTCCCTCTTGCCTGTTCGTCAATAACAACAGGTAAATAATTTGCCCCCGAGTGCAGTCTTTTCCATCGGGCACTGAGGACTCTTGCTGCACCACAGGTTCAAATAGGATAAAACTCCTTCTTTTAACCTCCATGTGGAGCATAGGGATGCATTGCAGTTTCAGTAGCAAGTAGGTTAAACGGGGTGGAGTTGTTTGGCCCACGCCCAAGTTGGACTACTTTATAGAACTAAATGGCTCCAACTGCTTTGATATTTACTCATAGCTGTGTGGAGAAGTAAGTTCATGCCTTTCCCAAGGGTATTAGTGCGAAGGGAATGAAAGCAGCCTCGGTCAAAAATTGAACTCAGTTCGCCGATTTCGTTTGCCGTCCATTTAAGCACTACACTACTCCACCAAGCTCTTTAATGTCTTATAAATATTTTGGCAAACGTAACGTCCCAATCCGTATCTTTTTAGTCTTCTTTATGTATGTTTCACTGAAGTATACATTGTCTTTTTTTTCTTTTATAAATGCACAAGCATCTGTAGGACCGGTGACCGTGACTGACTGAATGACAATCAGGCTGACACGTTGAAACAACCCCAACTACAACTCGTTCCCCCTATTCCTACCTATATCTAAAACATCATATTTTCTGAAGATGTTAGCTTTGACTAACGAAACGTTTAATTATAGATATCTCATTAGTACCATCTGTTTCGGCTTTCCAATTTGTCACTATCTACGTCTAAAAGTACAAGGAAGAGAACTATTGCACATATGGCCTGACTTTTAGACTTGTTTTTATACCTAGAACAATGTTTTGGAGATGTCGCTGACGAATTCAAGTGATACTTACTCTTCGAAGTACAGTTCCTACGGGAGGTGTCTCAGCCTGAAAGAGGAATGAATGAGATCGTTGTTAGTAAAAGTAAACAGGTAATATATAAAACACTAAGAAATTTTACTCTTTTTTTCTATTTTTCACCTTTAAATAGCCGAAACGGTGTATTATAGCTATATATATTGAATTATTATATCCCTAAAATGGGTTAATTTCGAAAATGCGTCAAACATCCGAGTCATTTGCAACTTAATGATAGTGAGGGGTTAGCATTCGCGCTCACCTTTGTAATGAACATATTTCGCTTGGCGACAACGAAGATAACTATCATATGCTAATTATAGAGTAGTCTCCACTCTTTTATTTATTTGAAAATGCATAAAAAATTATTCAATTCCAAGAATGCATAAGAATTCCTGGTGATTCGCAACTTGATGCTAATTTGGGGTCTGCATCTGCGATTGCCTCAATAACAAACGTATTTCGCAAGGAAGACAAGGGAGATAACTATTACGTGCTAATTATAGAGTAGTTTTCATCATTTATTTTTCTTGTTTACTTCCAAGTGCATAAAAATTCCGGTGCGATCGGTCCATTAAATTCAATGTTCCATTCAACTCACACGAGATTTCACTACTAGTCTTACAAAGGTTGACTGAACCGATCACAAATTTGTCTAGTTAATACTAAAATATATCATGCTAAGGTTGAGAGTAATAATTAGTGAAGATTCAAGACTGCATACTTCAACTCTTCGTGTACTAAAGGCAACATTAAGTAAAACATGTGATATCAGTTATTTTAAGACATGCCTGGCGATACTTGTCAATTTAAAAAAAATTTTCAATATCAGAAATGTTGTTTATCTAAATGATTCTTTATCATTCAATGTTAGTAGTCTTTATGTGGCATTCAAATATAAAAAAGAATAATTGCAAATTGAAAAAAAAACAGGATTGAAAGGGTTAAAGGAAAACAAAATTCGTCTATTAATCCTTTAAAAACCTAATTTTATCGTTCAGTTTGAATGCACAAATTATCATGGCACTTTCTTTTTTTTTCTTTGTAGATTAACAGCTTACATACTCGATTCTGTTGGGCTGTTGTACATGAATTTTCATTTTTTACATCATAGAAAGTAATGCAAGAAGTAAAAGGTTTGCAGATATTTATTGCATTTTTGCAGATTCAATATAAATAGAGAGATGTCTCATCATTAGAGCTTTTAATAACGAAAATTGTCTACTCAAGGAAATAGATTAATTTTCGAGCACGATTTCATTAGGGCATAATGCTGCTAAACGTACAGATAACGTCAACAAAGCATTAGGAGTGTTCAGTACTACAATGTGAACTGTTCAGCATTAAATCAATAGGAAAAAGGTGTAGAAATATTATTATCAATAATAATTCCCAAGGGAAGCCTAAAAATGTTTACTTTCAAGAGTGTTTTCTATGATGTGGAAAAAACGGCATTTCACATGTAACAACTTCATAAATTTTAAAACAATGGATCATGCCTCGTTAGTTATGAAAATATTACATGCTTCAAAATCAGATTATAGTCCGGTCTTTATGAGGTCCATGCTGTTATATGATCTAATGTTGGTACATGCCGATGAGAACAGATTTTTATTTTCGAGCGGGCCGAAGGACTGACCTAGTACATATCTAGAAGTCCTCTATTTTGGAATATTTCTCTGTATGCTGAGAGATAACTATCTAAGCCAAACAAAAAGTTCATCGATGAAAAATATTTAGAGAAACATTTTTCAATTATAGCATTTACAGTTCTTTTTCCTTCCTGGACATCATCTGCTTAATTTCTTGAGTCAGTTGCCCAAATTGTCCACTTGGTGATGACTTGAAAGTAATAGTGCCATAAGGACTGTCGTCCCCTTACTGTTGGCGACCCCACCGCTTTGTCTGGTTGGAGTGCAAAAGGAAAGCATTTAGCTGGCAACTATGAAATATCAGAACCCAGTACAAAACGGTCCATCGGGAACGTTTTGAAAGTTGGCTGCAATGGCCGGCAACGGAATGGCTTATGACGGCAATGATGGTTAGTCTGAATTCTGAGATGCAGTAGATTCATGATTAAATTTTGACTTCTTACTTTCATAACAGTAGCTTTTAAATTTTGAAACAGATCTCCACCCCATGATAAATCAGGGCTTTCACTGGATAGAGCAGAAACTAAGCTTTCCAAAATATCAATGCTAACGAAATTAAGCTGTTTATGTATTTGAGAGGCGAAACGTGTCCACCAACTGAAACGCCTGACTCTGTAGAACCAACCAAATAATGATTTTGGGAAATATAGACGACTCGTTTTTTGACTTCGATAAAAATAGACACCTCATTTTTTCAAACAACCAATCTCTGATCAAAATGAAAGTTAACGATTGATATTTTTTCACATAGAATGGAATATTGTTATTGGTCTTGTCGGTAATGACTCTGATCATGCCATTAAGAAGAGAAATTCGGTGATCTCATGCGTTCCATTGATTAAAGTTTTAAAAAAACTCATTCTCTATTTCAAATTGTGGCTTACCGCCATGGAGAGACCTGGAAAAGCAAAACGAAAACAAAATTAATTTAGCAGAGAACATTTATATTGACACGTGTGGAAAATCACTTGCCTCTGCAATCAATTAAGATTCATTGAGGGAATCGATAATTCTATATGGTTCCATTACATAGAAGTGAGTGAGACTTCTGAAATATTCACTCACTTCCTTTCTCCATAAAAAAACTACAACCAGAGTGACACAAACAGCAGGCATTTCCTAAAGTGATGAATTTTAGCCAGGAGGGGAATTGGGAAGGAATTTTAGTCAGGGGAAGAACATATAATGGAAAGTATAGTGGTGAAGAAATCACGATGACAATTCAAAACGGGGATCAAAGGATGAAACTCTGGATTGTAGGGGGAGCAATGTGATCTGGCACTCTTGAGAGCCATTTGCCGGAAAAAAAAACCTTTCCGATGAGCATTGCCCAAAGCGGGTATCAGTAAGAGAAACCAGAATTTAAGCTGCTACCAACTGCGCCAGTTTTCACTGGGAACACCAGATTAGGCTACGCTTATAAAGCTTTACTGAATACTTGCTGTGTGCGTGGTTCTCAATTTGCAGATCTGTCTCTTGGTGAGGTTCCATGGAACCTAACCAAGAGACAGATCCGCAAATTGAGAACCATGCAACGTGCACATGAAATAATTATACTGGGCCTCACATGGAGAGACCACAAGACAGCACAGTACAGGGACATTATAGAATCCTTTAAAAATCCCAAATGGCAGTGGACTGGCCATGTTGCAAGAATGGTAGACAACTGATGGACATCGCGACTCACGACATGGATTCCCCGAGATCACATGCACAAACGAGGTCGGCAGAATATTAGATGGAGAGACGAGCTACACAAATTCAGAAAATACTGGCATCACGACGCCCATGATAGAGAATTGTGGTGAATCCCGGGGAAGGTCTAATTCCAACGACAGACGTTGAAAGACTAATGATGATGATGATGATGATATGTGCGTATCAAGCTTGTCTTTATTGTTTGCTAGAGTAAGGAACATGATTCTTAATGCCCCGTCCAAAGCTATACTAAGCTGATGAATATCTTCAGTAGATACCTGGCGTAGTACGACTTAGTCTCGCCGACCGCTCACTTAAATTGTGATTCATCTCCTAATACTGTTACCTTGAGACAGTCTTGTCGACTACTCACTACGAGGGTCGATCGATAAATTCGTGGTCCGAGGTACAATGACATGAGTTGAACTATTTGAATTTAGTTTAAACTGTGTAATTCATGTCTTTGTATCACGAACTTTCGTAGGGCCACGAACTTATCGATCACCCTAAAAGGTAGTCAAAAGGTGGTGAGACGTCCAGATCAAATTCTGCTCGTAGATCAAATTCTCCACGGGGACCCTTTAAGGCTTGACCCAGCCTTGTCAAATAATATTACTATGTATAAAAAGATGCTTACTGTTTTCACAATCTGTAATGAACTGGCAAGAAGCTTCTCCGTTTGTACAAGTACAAATTGAGCACTTCTCTGGCCACCACGTATCTCCGTCATTGTATTGCAAGCCATTAAAGAAGCATCCGTCTTGTGTCAAGGCGTCCCCTTCGTTCTCCTTTGCATTCTTCGTCTTTTTAGGTTTGACTTCTTTTTCAACCACAGTCTCCTCCACTGCAACTGAAATAAAGAACAAAAGGAAATCCATTAAAATTGAGCAGTTTAGAGAAATAACAAGGCAAAATAAGATTTTAAAAGAATCATCAGTTTAAGAGCAGAATACGTGAAAATGCATAGGGTGGATGTTTTTGGCATCTAGCTTTTCCTGATCTTTGAACTGTCTATTCAAAGATTATGCCACGAAATAATGACAGATGAAGTTCATTATAAATCCTATACTACGTTTATAATTCATGATACGATAGACACACTCCTTTCACAGCAGCTGAACAAATAATTGAAAAAAATAATCCATTAAGATTGAGCTGTTTTAGAAGTGAGGAAATTGGATAATTAAATAGTAAGGAGTGGGAATCATTGTGTATAACAAGGTAGAGACTTAATACTCTCGAAAATAGCATGATGCATCAGATAATTTTGAGATATTCCTTCACCGTTTGGCCACTCACACTTCCTATCTGAGACAGCTGGTTAATTGATTTTTAACGGAAAAATTACCAAGCAAGGTCAAGTAGAAACTCGGGGATAACGCCTTTCTCTTTATGAATAAAAACACTTGGATTTCATCAGAGCAGAGAGGGAGGGAGATTTTGAAGAGGACTAAACGAGAGAGTTGAGTAATTTTTATGTTTTGTGTTGACATTTGGATATTTATTTTCTTAGATAAGGTAGTCCAGAAAAGAAGAAGTTAATTGGATGTGACACCAAAGATCTGGAAGATGTCCCGAGAGACGAAATTGGAGCCATATATTTGCAATTGAACAAGAAAGAACCCTGTTTGATAAATGGGTTGATTCCAATTCTACTGGTGAATTAAAAGAAAGAAAGAAAGAAAGAAAGAAAGAAAGAAAGAAAGAAAGGAAACATTTTGAAAAATAAACCTAGAGAAGAAATAAAGATACAGCCAAACAAGGAAGAAAGAAAGATGAAGACGAGGAGAAAACTTTTAAATACAGACTTAAAGAGGGGAGAATACCAAGGAAATTAGAAACAACCTAACTAAACAGAGAGGTGGAGAAAAGGGGGGAAAGAAAGGAAATAAACCCAAAGAAGAAATAAATGAAACGGTTCTAAAAAAAAATATACGCACACGAGAAGGGAAAAAAAGACAGAGAAAGAAAGAATTTTCAAATAGTCCTAAAGAAAGAAAGAAAGAAAGAAAGAAAGAAAGAAAGAAAGAAAGAAAGAAAGGAAATAAGAAGGAAAGAAAAAGAGAAAGGGGACAAGCAACAAATAGAAAAAAACTAAATCAGCCCTAAAGAAAGAAAGAATATACAAGGCAACAAGAAAGAAAGAAGGGAAGGAAGGAAGAGTAATTAAGACGCTGAAGTGTCCGTACTTGTATGTATATGCGTGTACAAGAAAATGTTGAACATTGGGGTGGGGAAACAAGGAATTTCCTGTGTTGAAAGCGTGAGAATGTCTTTGTGTCTTTTGAATGTTCATGTCATACAGTCAAAAGAGGAACAGGGAAGGATTGAGAAAAGAAACCTTATTTCTCAATGCCTTATTTGTCTTGGGTCAGATAGCAGTGGAACCATACATTCTCTGAGAATTTACCGATTCCTTTCATCCAGGGGAAGACGGGGAGGGTCGACATTCCGAAAACAATTCCTCACAAGACCAGCACATCTGTCCTTCCTCTTTCTGTTACCCAACAACATCATCGAAATAATATCAAATGGTATTTACTTATCCTCCCTAAGTATGACACAAGGCCTTTCTTTTGTAGGACAAAACAAAAAGGATTCATTAGTTTAGGAGTAAGAATATGAGAAGAAGCTGTTCAAGAGGATGTTTAGCTTTTGGAGGCTTGCCTTTCGGGCACATCATGAGCATGAGGGAATAGTCATGATCCTATACCTGTTTGAGCAATGGGGAGGTGCTACCAATGCGAACAGGTACCCTGGATCTAAACGATGAAGTGTTGATCTATCTATCTATCTATCTATCTATCTATCTATCTATCTATCTATCTATGTGTTCCGTGTATAGGCTGTGCCAACAGAGCTAGAGGACTGAAAATTCAAATATTTGCCCTTTATTATGTCTTGAAAAGACTAATTTTTAAAAAATTACCCTCAAAATAAGGTTTTAGGGGTATTGGTGTTCAATTTACAATTTAAGATTTCGCTAAATCGGCCAGGTGACCGTTTCTACTGGGAGACTAACAAGACGTGTTTGTCTTTCTTTTTCTTTCTTCCTATATTACTCTCTTCGCCATTAATACTTCTATTTCCTTTTCGCCAAATTTACAATTAAAAAAGCGTCAAGTCTACATTTTCTTTCCAGCAGCTCCACTATCCCATTCTCTACCGGAATAGGTGGCGGCGGCGGCTGCGAGAGTTAGGAGTTGTACTCCTGCTCGGCGAGAGTCCCGTCACACACAACGGTTTCAAGTTCCCCCATTCATTATGATAGTGTTTACGGATGTGAAGAATACCTAAATGTTTTTTTTTTCGCTTCTCTTTTTCGTAGTTTTAACGTTTCCTCCGAAAATACTTACATATCAATACACCACCCCAACCAACAGTATGTTTCACATGTGTGCCTTATAAATGTATGTTTTCTCACGATAACATCCGCTTCTATACCCCCATATATATATATATATATATATATATATATATATATATATATATATATATATATATATATATATATATATATATATATATATATATATATAAGGCTGGTGCAAAGTATCAGGACAAACTAAGCAGCTGCCAAGGGCGCATACATCATAGGGGCACAGTATTGATCTTTCAAGAGAAAGATTTAAAAGATAAAGCTACCGGGGGCACTAATTCGCCTAGGGTGCATAAAACCATCGCACCAGCTCTGCACATACACGTATACATGGTCGCCTATTGAAGCACAATTGTTAACAATATGCCAGACACCAATTCATTAGTCCGATCTCCACGAGTGCCCTAATATAGTGTCCGTGTGCCAGATTAAACTTACGTTGTATAAGATAAAATGGCGCCTACCATAGCGCGGTGCTAATCTCACGGACCAATTCGTAAGAGCAGTTATTTTGATCTTCATTGGGCGCCCCTTTGTTGTAACTTGTGCCAAACTAAGCATAAAAAGAGTGCATAATGGTTATCGAGTTGGTCTCACGGACCAATTTGCTCAAGTAATTAGTTTGATCTTCACCCAGTGTTCCATTGTTGTGGCCTCGTGCCAGACTAAACTCAGCATAGAGAAAAAAAAGAGCCTACTGTATAGAAGCCTGCAAGCTATTCTTTTGAATAGTGAATTTGATGTTAACTGGGTGCCCCACTAATATACCCAAATGCTAAACTTGAAATGAAAAAGATGGGCGGAGGACCTTTTCTATCATCCTTCAATCATTACTTTCTTCTTTCTCTGTTTTTCTCCCACCCCTTTTTGTTTGCCTTTTTCAATGGAGTTACACCCTGCACTGCCAAATGTGCGAATCATTTGGAACTATTTTCCACTCCACCCTAGCTAAACGTACACATGCTAACATAAACACATCATTAAATTTTTCCAGACCTTCAAATAAAAAATGAAAAAAGTTTCCCTTTTTTACCGCAAATAAAACTTGTTGCAAGATATATTTACTGCCAACATGTCTGTGAATAAAAAACAACAGCTGGATATAATCAAATAAGCACATGTCAATTCTCGTGAGCTGTCAATTGTCGCGAAAACCTACACAGACACGCATACAATTGCCAATAAGGTAGATAGAAACAGCTCAGATCAATTGCTACCGTGTTGAACCAATAAATGAGCCAAGGATTTTGTTTTCATTTCTTGAACGATCCGTGGAGACCCATTTATTGTACGTCGCAATTATTTTTTTTCACGGGTCAGGGTGCTAGCCCGACGTCCAAAAATGGACGGCCTAACAGGGCTAAAATACTCTAACTTCCCTGTCATTTATCGATACCTCATGCCTTTTCCGATGGGCATTCGTGTGAAGTGAATGCAAACAGTGGGAGTTCGCAGTTGTTTCGCCTATTCCATTCTCCATAACATTAACGGTTAGGCCACCCGTATCTTCTCCTTATATGCCTTGTCTTTATTTTACAATGTTTTCAGAGGGCATGCTTCTTATTCATCAGAGTTCAAATAAGGAATGAAGACTATTAACTCTTAAATTCATACAAAATAAATAGAATGTGAATTTCAAAGGAAATAAATTCTGATTGAAATTATCACCCTTAGATCATTGAGTGAATTTTGAAATAAAAAGAATTCCACTGTTATTTTATGCTATTCATTGAAGAGTTGCACTGTCCTTACCAAGCGGTATCAAGCGGTTCATGAATTCAAGATTTAGTCAGTCATGATTCACCAGAACAAACGTAAAAATAAGTTTGTACAACCAATATCCAGAAATTGACCATACCCCTATCCCTGCTCTCTTGGAATACAGCTCCTTAGACACTGTCTTTATAATTATTATTAAAGGCACAATGTGCAGACTCCTCCCCACACATATTTTAGCCATGGCGTTATGGTTACCATTACGCAAAATGTGTACTTCGTACTAACGTCCATCAGAAAGGCAAGAATAAATTTATCCCTATGTTTTGCCCTTTTTTCAGGTGTCTTGTCACTGACATATACTGAGATTGACGGAGCAGGGGGATCTAGGTTTTAGCCCAGGGGTAGAGTCCAATTTTCTTTTCTTTTATAACTGTTGAACTAGACAATGAATATAGTAACTTATTGTATTTGGGTTTTTCATTTAAAAATATTTATTCATATTGATATTATTTTTAAAAATTGTGCTTTGCCAGAGTTATGAAGGGGGGTCTTGACGCCCTGGACCGTTGAATCCATGCATGCAGAAAATAGAGGGTGTGAGTGAGTACTTGGGCCAACTACTCACAAACTATCTCACTCTTTTTTCCGCTGTTTTTAGTGGCGAAAAAGAAATTGCTGATGAGTGAGAAACATTTTTTCATTGAGTAATTTAGAAAAAAAACAAGTTTTTTACTCTTTCATCAAAAGTTGAAAGTTATGAATGTCAGCCCTTATAATTTGTTGCACCTGACCGAATTCAGTATTCAAAAATTTAAAAATATTGCTCGAAACAAGACTAGTCAAAGGGAATTAACTCTGCGACACATTGCATTTTTATCGTAAAGCTTGACACAAGTTAATCCCCGTGAGGAGAATAAAATCACTGATAAACAGGTTTCCCCGCTATCCAAAAATAAAGCGTTCTTCTAAAAACCTTTCGTACTTAGAAATGGCGTAGAGCGAAGAGGAATTACCATTTATATGCGGAGGATTTTTGAACGTCCCCGAACCAAAAATATGGTTAGGATGGAATGTCAAGATAAATCATTCAAAGTTACAAGAGTCCGGTTCAAAAAGAAGACTGTGTGCGCTGCCTTTATAATGACCCCGATAATAATTTGGAGGCCAAGGAGAATGTTTGTCAAAGGCGTTATAAAGAAAATTTTTTACAAATGGGGCAGTTATCAGGAGAGTGAGAGAGAGAGAGAGAGAGAGAGAGAGAGAGAGAGAGAGAGAGAGAGAGAGAGAGAATGTGTGTGTGTGTGTGTTGTTTTTTAATCAAATGTATCAATATGTTTTAGGACTTGAAAGGGTAGGATAGACTCTTCGTTTTTAGGGAAATAGGCCAACTCTTAAGATAAAAGATTGTATTGGGTTGTAAGAATTCTTATGAGTTCGTTTTCGTTCGTTTTTTTGTTTGTTTTTTGTTGGTTTTTTTTTTGTTGCTAATCCATACAGATCCTTTCGTCTTATTTGGTGATGATAAAAATAACGATGGTTGAAGGGTTGGGAAAGGCAAGATAACAACTCGAGTTTCAGATTATAGGTCATTCCAGTTGATTGTTTCTTTTCATCCGAATGACTTTTTCCAGTTTTATTATCGACTACTTTTGATATCACCAATTGTGACTTTAGAATCTCTCAAACGCTGTCTTTAACCGTTTAGATAGGGTAAAATTCAAGGTTGGCGTTTTAAAAGGGAAGTAATTAAATTCAAAAACATTTTTACGTCAGAGTTCGCTACACTATGTTTCCTGGAGAGCTTAGAACGCCATTTTTTCCCTCAATAATGTTGAAATTTTCTCTGGGTTTAGAGTTAGTGTTAGGATTAGGATCAATCATGAAGCAAGGAAATTTCAAAATTTATGAAAGAAATATGCCGTTCTAAGGTCTTCAAACAAACATAGTGCAGCGAAATCTAACGCGAAAATGTTTTGAATATAACACGAGAAAGGTAACAATCACCCTAATGTAGTGCTTTTGAATAGGAATCAAATGATATTATATATTATTAGATAGCCCAATTTGAAATGCGCTATGCTTATTATTTCATAATTTGTACGACACTGAAGGTAGAGTTATCTACCTTCATATAAGACGCTAATCATTTTGTGTGAAAAATAAATGCTTTTTATTAATATGCAATCAACTTTTTGATCTACTATTATGTAAGGAAAGATAGGTGTCTCTTCTTTCAAAAATGATAGCAAGCTGAAAAGAAGTGGTGACAAATATACTGGTCATCGTAACAAATCCCGGACATGGGAACCCATTCTTAGCAACCCATGTAACGTAAGGTTTTCCATTTTTTTAATGTAGAAATGCTCTGTTCTCTACCATTTGCTTATAAAAGAGATCCCTTCCCTCTCCTTACTGAGTGTTCACCTGGAGATAGCTATAAAACAGATCGGCCAAAATGTTGCTGTGACAACAAAAGCAACGTAAAGAATCAGATTTAAATGGACACTTATCCACGAAGAAATGTTTAGATAGATAGATAGATAGATAGATTGATAGATAGGTCTGAATACACTTTGATATGGATATATTCTTAATTGAATTTCATGAAGACATTCAAGCTTCTTGAAGCCTTTTAATGATCCCGAATCGTTTCTCGGTGCATCCTTTCTTTTTCAAGACTTTCATAATATTTAAAACCACTTTAGGGTGGTGCAATTCAGCTTATGGGTCACTAAACGCAGAATCTCTGCAGATATAATTCCTTTACCCACTTTCACCCTTCCGTATCCCTATGTTATACTCTTTTCTTTCTAGTCAGCTTGACTTCCAGTAAGAAGCTTTTGTATTGAGTTGTTGGCTTCCATTTTAATGTATTTTCATGCAACGAGCTGTTTGTCATAATTTGCTCATCAGCTGTTTTGCTTTTTCTTTGACGGGAGAAGGGGGTGGGGAATATCTGGAAGAAAAGAATATTTAAACATATGCTACTTAGAAACAACAGACAGATTTTGTCTATTTAACTTTTTTGTTGATTTTTCTTGGTTGGAGAGAAGTTATTCAATAGTCATGTTAAATAGACAAAGTTTGTCTCGTTTTTAATGGCATATGTTTAAATTAAAAATTGCTGCCTCGATACAAGCTTTTAAAAAAGGAACAATATACCAAATGCAAAAAGAAAAATCACCCAGATGGCGCTTTAGTCGCAAAATATTTTTCTGGGCACTGAATCGCAAAAGCTCTGTGTGTGTATGCGTGTGTGGGGGGTGAGTGTGTGTGTGCATGTGTGTGTATGACCTAGTAGTATCTGCATATTTGTTCATCTGCATGTATGTATTTCACTCTATCCGGGTATACGTCTATGTACGTGCTTCTAGAAAGCCTTGCCCATATCACTAAGCACAAACACTATTAGAAGTTTTTTTTTTTCATTATATTAATTCCTAATTAATTATTGGCGGTGGTAATGGCACATATCTACTGAAAAAAAACCCTAGTCTCACCTGGAAGGATCATTTTTATCGTAAATTTCACCGGAAATATATCCGCTTGCCCTTGGCATTTCTGAAATACACATCGCATTTTAATATCCCCAACCCAGCTAACCAATTCCCAATCTGGAAGGAATTTGCCAAAATATTTTCCTTTCGTTAGCCTTATAAAAATATAACCAGCCGGCCTATCCATGATGAGTTGATATGTCACTCCGATAAAAGTTATCCCGAGAAACATAATTCTAGATCATCCATTTTCGACCCTTAAGTGCTCTTTTTATGGATTGGTATAGATGGGAATCGGGTTTAGGGTTGCCTATTTCTCAATTTCTAGATTTCTGGTATGTTTAATGGGAACTAAATGAGGCCCAAGAACTAGAAAGGGTCGAGGAATTACCAGGGATCTCAAAGAATGTTTGTATATAATTGAAGACTAGCATTCGCATTGGAGCTCATGACACGAAACTATAGACAGTATGACTAATGGAGAAAGAATTGGAGCTCAAAAGAAACTTTGTGCCTGTAGATAAAATTCCTCTCTGAGACCCAGTGAAAATTTATGTACCTACTGAACTTAACTTAGTCTGGCACTGTATGGGGCACCCACGAAGGTTTTAACTCGCTGCACCGTAATGATGGTTCGCAAGGCTACCCCGATAACCGTTATTTCGTGTGAGACGCCTCTTTAGGTATTTGTAGCTTAGTATGACACAAGACCGCTAGTTGGGGCACCCAATGAGAATCGAACTCAGTGCACAGTAGTATTGGTATACTAGACTCGCTCCTACAACAGGAGTGAGAATTATCGTTTTTGAGATTCAAAGTAAACAAATGTCAAAATTCTGGATTCCCCAATATGATTTTTGACGTGAGAAGAGGTTTTAAGGTCAGCTCGACGGGTAACCTCTACTGATAAGGAGTTCGCCCTTTTCCACCCTTTTAATCTGTATACGAACACGCGAGTTCTAGCTGACTTGAGTTTTTACAAGTTAATAAGTGGATCGAGATTTTTGTTGGTACATCAGAAATATACACACACGCACGTACAAAGTCACTCATACTGTATCTATTTCCTTCTCGTTTTCTCCATTGATCTTCC
>OY735233.1:12812260-13054760 GCA_963457665.1 Thysanoteuthis rhombus
ATGTAGAAATAGTGACAGCTACAAAGGTAGTGGTTGTGGTTGCAGGTGTAATGTGTACGACGATGATTGGTAGTGGTAGTAGTAGCAGTAGTAAACAACAATAGTAGTAGTGGTAATATTGATGATGGCGGTTAACAATAGTGTTTATTATTATTTTGCAACATATTGGAATAAAATGCCGGCCACATACCTGGTTTCTTCGCGAACACAGCGCCCAGCGATAGAAGAAGGATAGCGGACAAGAAGCATGTCCTCCACCATGTTAAAGATTGCATCATTGCGGTACAATGGTTCCTACATCCAATAATAAAGGATATAAGTCAACGGCCCACGATATAGGCCGGATCCTAGCTAACTAGGAACAACCGTGTTGCAATAGAGTTCTATTGCAACACTGGATGAGACCTAGAAACTATGATAATTCCGTCTATAGCCTGACTGGGGCTAGTGACCAAGTAGAATTTTGTAAGTTCGAGTTTTAATATAGAAGCAACAAAAAACTGTCCAATTGGAACACGGCACACTGATAGACCGCCAATGACTGAGCTGCTTAAAAAGAAGGCGCGACCGCGGGGGAGTGGCTTTACGGAGGCCCCTCACAAAATTCGAACCTCTCGACATTTTTTGGTCGCGAAGCCACGCCGCCTGGCACAGCCCATATTTCCCGTCAGCATCCAGCTGACTGCGCCGAAATTAAATACTTCTTTCGATTAAAATGAGGCCTAAATGTTTCTGAAATACGCCAACCTTGAATAAGAGTCAGTCGAAGAAAGAAAGAGGGAAAAGCTTAGTAAGCTAGCTTTCTTGATGTAATAGTTTATTTATTTGTTTTTTTCCCTTTCTTTCTTTCTTTTTCTTTCCGTCTCTCTTTCCTCTCTTATTTATTCGTTTATTTATTTATTCGCACATGGGATTTATTTATTCATTTATTTATTTATTTCGGTCGTTCTTTCTTTCTCTCTTTCTCACGCGTGCATGTACACACATACACTACCTCATCTATCCATTCTCTCTCTCTCTCTCTCTCACTTCTTATTTTCTTGCTTCTTCCTTCTTTCCTTAGAGTTGACTTCTTTCATCTTTCACTCACCAATAATCACTTCCTTACATACAGTCGCAAATTCGAGGGTAAAACTGAATAAAACGCTGATACATGCACAGGAGTGTGAGATACTCAAATGCACACGCACACACATGCACACACACGCACACACACATACACACATACATGCACACATACACACAAGGACATGATTAAAATTCAAGTGGTCACACAAACACAAATTCACACTCATACATACAGATGCAAAGGGAAGGCTACGAGTAATCGAAATGAAATACGTACATATATATATATATATATATATATATACATACATAAGGAACACACACACACACACTTATATATATATATATATATATATATATATATATATATATATATATATATATATATATATATATGTTCCTTAAAATCAACATTTATTGAAAATCGAAAAAAAAAACAGGTGTACGGATTCAGAAATATATTTTAAGACCTAGCAGACTGCTTAGTCTTTATGATTTTAATAAGAAATCCTTTCTTGACTCAAATACCGGAGACAGATATTGGACCATTTTAACTGCCAAGCTAGTTCTTGAGATAGATAGTTTAAATAGATTGATTGGAATATACTGAGACAGATAGATAAATCAAATAGATTGGTAGGAATATAATGAGATAGATAAATAGGAATAGATAGATAAGAATAGACTAAGATAGATCGATAGGAATAGACTGATAGAAAGAAATAGGCTTAGATAGATAGATAGATAGATAGATGGAAATAGATTGAAATAGATAGATGGATACAACCAAACCTTAATATTTATGACATATATGATAATTAATCTTTATTAAATAAATTAAGCAAAAATTGGATATCAACAACTTGATAGCGACAGTCATTTGTAATTGTGCATCACCAGACCCCAGGCGAAAGTACAATAACCTGTCTGCACAATGCCCTACTTTAACACCAGAGCCGATTGATGCATTAATGGGGTACAGGCTGAAATTGGCTGGAAGGAACAAATGTTTTCTGCATCAAAGTGGGGCATAAAGAACTGATTTTTGAACTTCCACGCTCCGGACCCGATCTCCATTCAATACCTAAGTACGTCCTTGCGATGTAGACACACAAGATGTGGCCATTAAATGGCGAGACTAATGCTGCAATTAAATTTTAATGAAGAAAGCTTACATTTCAATTCCTCTCCTCTCCTGCAGCCACACACCACTGCCATGGGCGTCCGCTGAGGTGGGGACGGAACATTTGCCCACCCCTTGATCAGGCCATCTCACCAAGGGCGAGGGAGCATGACAGTTAGAACTTCATAGTCAATAGACGATAATGGTGTCCCGCAATTGTTTTACGTAACCTCAACATAATGTTCCTAAATATATAAACCGTATGATTATTTGCTGGTGCTCATTCCATTGATGCCCCTGCGGCCAGGTCATGCGTCTCTGTCAAAACGGTCAAGTGCACCATCTGACATCTGGATTATATAGTGGGTCGTACTTGCTTTCAGCCCTTTGCACACTGTCCCTATTTAGCCCTCTGTGACTTCTGACTTTTCCCAAACAGATTTCAGACTGTGAACGAGATTAAGGAGACTGCGAGGATAAAGTCGATTGCAATACCAAAAGAGGATTTTGTAGACTGTTTTGAAAAAGGGTAGGAACTCGGTGTGTGTAAGGGTCCTAGTAGAGTACTATGAGGGGACTAATATAATGTGCCATTACCCTAGGTAACCTTTTTTGTTACCTATTCCAGACATCACTGCTTATCATGGAGTAATCTGGCATATCACTCAAATTATTTTCTGCGTCAATACGGCTGGCTGTTACCGCTATTTCTACAAATCATTTTAATTTGTATACAAAAAAATACACGATTATTGTTTTTATGAATATCTACCACTGTGTGCACTTGAATCTTTCGGCCAAATTAAACCTGGAGAAGCTTCAATATTATATAAGGGTATGCTGAAAAGTTCTCGGTCCGACCCACTTCCTAAAGTTCTTGGCTCGATCAATTCCACAAAATCTGAGCGTTATTTTGTCACTGTAGCTGGAAAAGGTGTTCTTTTATATTATAAAGTGCCAATTTGCTGCATCCTTCCGCTTAATCTTGAATTTGTCTCAGATCATTGGGTTGATCAATGAATAAGTTACTTCTCTCGTTTTCTGTTGCGCAATGATATCTAAAATCTCTGATTAGAAAAAAAAAAAAACGTGCACGATGGTACAGATTTAGAGATCAGTTGAGCATAATATTACTTTGTGAAATTGAACGACCCCTAAAAACCTATGGTGGAGGAACAAAAAAGCTGTTTCTAGCCATAATAAAGAGTAAATGTTTAAACTAGCTCCATTGGTACGACCTGTACACATGATAGATGCATACATAGCCAACCAACCTGGCAGACAGACCAACTTGAAAACTAAAGAAACCTATGTTGACAGTTTTGGTATCAGACGGTTTCTAAGATTGACGGAGAATTAATTCGTATACACCCTTATCTAATTCATAACGCGGTGTCATGATTTCAAATAAACAAAGTATGTCCACACAGGACCGGTTAATAGCAGAAGAGTTGGAGCTGTTGAAAATACTCTCCTTGGTATTTCATACATTTATCTCAGCGTCGCTCTTCCTTTTCCAAACAGTCAGCAAAGTCCTCTTTCGGTATCACCGTCAGCTGGTGTCGTGGTATCCTTAATCTGATCAACAGACTTGATTCTCTTTGGGAAAAGGAAGCCAAATCTGCGCTGTGCTTATGACTGACAGACCTGAGTGATTCAATGTTTTGCAAAAAGAAACCGCCGTTCGAGACGTGAAGAATGACTCCCTCGGTCATTGTGACTGCGACAATCACACACAAGCTCATTCAATGATATCTAATTGCCGACTGAGATACCTTATAGGAGTGCGTATCTTCATGCATGCGTTACAGGAGGTCAAATAGGGCATTTGCCCCCTTCCTGGATCAGGGCTTCTCACTTTTGACGAGAAGGTTTGAAAATTAGAACCTTGTACTCAACAAATTATAATGGTACTGCATAATTGTTTTATGTAACTTCAAAATAATGCTCCTATATAAAAGACTGTATTCTTATTTATTGGTGCTTTCTCTCTCATATCATACCGAGGGTCAGGTCATGAGTCTCTGTCTATGATCAAATGCACCATCTGACATCTGGTCTGTACAATGGGTAATGCTTGCTTACGCGATAAATGACGGGTGGAATTAATGCCTTCCGTGTAACAGGGTTGCCGCTAAAATATTTTTTTTTTGTTCTAGCACGCCTATAAATTCACGGGCAGGTTTATGCACTTGATATGGCAGACAGAAATCACACCTATCATTCACACATTTTCTAGTTGAATTTCTTTAAGTATGATAATTAGTTATTAATCGTATTTGCCTTCGACTGATGCATGTAATAATTTTTATATAACTGTTACTGCATCCAGAGGCCAGTTCAGAATGCCTTGCTCACAACCGTGCAAATCACGTGTCTTGTTATGCAGCACCTGATGATCATAACATCCCTATCCCCAGTCTGTGGGCACTCGCTCTTTTCAAGTTGAGAATCGTCTTCGCCTTAGAACATACTGACACGTGGAGATCACTCTCCCTGTCTCTTTTTCTCTCTCATACGTACACATGCACATACATACTAACACCCACGCACACCCACGCATATATACAGTATCGCCCATAAATGATTACACCCAAACCACTTTTTAAAATTGTTTTTATCATATTTTCCTCTAAACCAAACATAGAAGGATTTTATCATTTCTAGTGGAACATTGCACAATCAAAACGGACATTATTAGGTATTATTACGACGGAACTTTACAGCATTGGAACTCTGTGGGCAAAAATATGATTAAAATGCTGTCAAAAAAAAGTACACTCCAATATATATATATATATATATATATATATATATATATATATATATATATATATATATAAAGATGATGAGGATGGGCGCTTCCTCTATAACAGCTCACTGCAAAACAAACGCTGAATGTTACTTTCATTTTTTGCTTTTTTTTTTTTTCGTGCAAACGGAAGATTAGTAGAAAACAAACTTCCGAAAAGCGACACCATATATATATATATATATATATATATATATATATATATATATATATATATATATATATATATATTGGGGAATCATGCGTAAGTAAAATATATCGCTTAATACAGTCCTTCTGACCGTCCAGTTCTGCGTAGGACAGGGGTAGAGCATCTGTCTTTGGGTCTGAAGCGAAGGTTTCGACCCTACTTACCGAAAGAGATACTTGAATACTCTATACCCACACTGAAGAATTGTAATACAACGAAACAACTGTCTGTGGATGACGCAATTATTGATCATTATATATACATGTTTGTGTGTTTGTATGTGTGTGTATAACTATTTGAGCCACAAGACGGGCTAACTTTCCTGTAAGTAATATACATATAAATACGTGTTAGATAAAAGATTCGATTTTATATGCTGTTTTTCAAAGCAGTTCCACCGCAGTTCTATCGGCATAAGACAAGCTTCTTTGCCTCATTCCATTCATGCTATTTGATATTGTGCCGTACTAACTTAATTATAGTAAATATTTTGAGTACCATATTATCTGGTTTTGACCCATTTGAGACAATGATCTTTTCCGAACGATCCTCCAATAATAAAATAAAATCTCTATAAATTTCTCTAGGATTAGAGGTTACAAAATTAGTAATAGCTCAAATTATGGCTTCTCTATTATTAAACTTTTTATTATGAAGTTCAAAATGCTTGAAAAGATGATAATCTTAGAAGATGCTTCTAGACTTCATATCCCAATTCTCAAAGCTTCGACACAATCAGCTGAGATGTCAGAGCTCTGGCAATATCACCAGCATTTTATTCAGTTCACGTAAGCCTATTTTCTAACTTTTTAACCTTGATATGGTCACTATTGGTCGCTAGTCCTTCATAACGCACAGGTTTCGGCTTTCTTCGAGGTTTATTATTGGTATCCATATTTCCAGAGCTAAATGTATTGAACCAACTGTGAATAGTTCAAACTATATCGATGTTCACTCTGAATGCTTTGTTGATGTTAACGGCAGCTTGAGTAGCAATATGTCCTGATTTGAAATTAGCCTTGAAAAAGTTGTCCAACTTCTTAGGCAGACACTACTGATGCTGAGGGGTCAAAAAACCTCCCATAATGACGAATGATAATTGTATTTAGATTGAATGGAGAAAAATGCGATTACATGAGTAAATATCCACTCTTAAAATTATATTTCATGGTGTAAAAATATTTCTTGTGAAGCCCAATGAATGAATAAGCAGTGAGGAAATTGTCACTCAAATTCTTGCATTATAAAAAACAGATACTACATTATGAATTGTGAAACTCGAAATTAGTTCTCAAGATGAGTCTATACGGGGAAAGAGCATTTTTATTCTGCATAGGAGATTATAGATTAAAACTCTTTTTTCCTGTTGGATAATCCTAGATGATTACTTCTATTTAATCTGTTCGATTTCAGAAAAAAAGTAGTAATCTGATAAATCAAGCTACCCGGGAAATATCAAGAATATATTGTTAAAGGCTATTTCGCTTTATATCCTAGGTTTTAGACAATATAATCACTAAGCAACATTATACTTTCTTCTATTTTGAAATCGCGATTTTCGCTCCATGATTATGTAATCAGTGGCTCTGAGCTCTGGTATACGCAAAACTCCGGGTCAAATTTAACGTTGATAGTGTCCAGTGAATAACAAGTACTGCACAACTTTTGTATTTGACTATCATCTTCACACAAATCAAAACAAAAATGAAATATCCATTAAATTATGAAATGAAATATTCATAAATTATGATGTTTATAATTTAACGGGAAGTCTTTCATGTATCAAAAATATATCTTTAAGTAACATAATGAATCCTCTAACAAGTTTAGTCCAGACATTTTACTTTTTTACGTGAAAAAATATTACTTTTTTGGTCACTGTTCTTTTCAGCCAACGATTTAATAAGATTCCGTGTGTTGTGTGCTAATTTATATTTCGGCGGTTTCATATTCATAAATAAGTTTCCAAAAACTATAATCTTATCACACACTTGACACCTTTTTTCTTTTGTTTTCAGAATTTTCGCCCCCCACGGTAGTTTTGTCAGTGAGGTTAAAGGCGGCTTCCAAAATATTTCAAAGACATATTTTGGGAGATCCCTAAAATCTTGGGGACCTGTGCACTCTTTGCACTACCTCAAGTACGACACAGGCTCTGTGGACTTACGATCAATGACTTTGTGTTCTCTTATTACGCAATACCCGCAAGTGGTTTCTAAACTCTCAATGAATATTGAAAATTAAATATATTTTCGAGATGGTTTTCTTTTTTCTTTTTTTTTTTTTTAATTTTTAGGCCTAAATTCTAAGCAGCAGAAAAAAATCGAATTCGCATTTTGAATTTTGAGAGTGCTGTTTTAGAAACTAATTCAATTTTGAGCAAGGAAATGAAATGAAATGTAATAAATGAATAAATAAATAAAGGAATAAATGAATAAATAAAATAACTCTCGACCTGTGCTGGAAAAGTTGGCGACAGTCGTTCAAAACCACGCCCACGCGACGAAGCCGTCTATGTAAGCACAGCAAAAAAAAAAAAAAAAAAAAAAAAAAAAAGAGAGAAAGAGGGAGAGAAAGAAAGAGGGGAAGAAAGAGAGATATGACGAAAGAATAGAAGCGGGGAATGAATGGGAAAGGAATTTTCTGAAGGAATAACAACAAAAAAAAAAAAAAAGAAACAGAGAGGTGCGGGTTGTGCTGAAATTCAAGAGAAAAAACAACATTTAGTTGTACGCGGGAGGAAGCGTCTCTACAAGAACAGCCGGAGATCGGCTAGTTGTGCCTGGTAAAAAGTTGCTACTCTGGTGTTCTAAGTGCAGAAGTCAATGGCGGACCCCTCCCTCTCTTTCGCCGACTACTTGTGTGTGTGTGTATGTGTGTGTGTGTGTGTGTGTGTGTGTGTGTGTGTGTGTGTGTGTGTGTGTGAGTACGTGTGTGTGCGTTTAGGTATGTGTGAATGCGTGCGTGCGTGTACTCGCGCGTGTATGTGTTTGTGTGTGTGTGTGTGTGTGTGTGTGTGTGTGTGTGTGTGTGTGTGTGTATGTGAGTCCACCACCCAGCTCTACGGGTGGTTGAAGCAATGGTGTGGGGACGGGGCATCGGGAGATGAACGCATCTGGTTCAGATTTGGCAAAAGTAGCATTACGATAACTTTTGATGACGATGATAATGCTGATGATGATTGCGAGAAGAAGCAGGGAAAAGATTGCGACATTTGCTGGCGCGCGCGCACACACACACACACACGCACGCATGCATATATAGACTTATACCTGTGTGTCTGTGCGCGTGCGTGTGAGTAGGTGTGTGGGCACACGCTTGCATGTATGTGTTCGCATGCAAACTCATACATAGTCACACACACGCAAGCGAGGAAGAGATAGAGAGCTCAATATGTCTTTCAAGGCTAATTAAAAAGAAATGTACAGTAGCCCCCTCCTTTATTCACATGGGGATACCTTGAAACGCAGATAGCACCGAACCCTTCACATATACTATGTTTCGTACCTATTATAAAGTTTCGATTACAAATTAAGCAAAGTAAGACATTAACAACAATAAGAAATAATGGATAGAACAATTATTACGATATACTATGATAAAACTCAGGTAGCGACCTCAGCGCACCCCTTTTCTTTCCTTATTTCGTCGAGAATTTTCAACTTTTCACTTGAAAGGAAGAACTTGACAACTTTTCTATGGCATATCCGAATGGCCAGCATCGCCATTAATGCGCTTTGTGACCATCAAGTAAATCTCGTGAATTATTTATTTCTGGGGTTGACCGTGGGTAACTGAAGCCGCGGAAAGCGAAACTGTGGAAAGCAAAGCCACAGAAATCAAAACTGCGGAAAGTAAAACTGAAAAAAGAAAAAAAAAGTGTAAGAAATAAAACCAAAGAAAAGGATTTACAGAAAGAACGAGTTTAGTCCAAGAAAGTGAGTAAAACCAGAAGAGAGAGTAGAAAAAAAGGTTGAAAGTTGTTAAGGTTCGAGTATAATCAGTGCTCTCGTTAAGCAAAGCAGAGATCGATACGTCTGCATCAGCTTGGCTGCAGGAGCTGCCGGAAGGATGTCAAGTTGATCGTCAAACTGCCTCAAAGGGGCTCCACTCCCTGATTTAGAATCTGGATTTTCCTTCTCCTACACCGGTTGCCTACCCAAAGCTAGAGAGCCCAAACTGCATCGCTATTTTACCCATATCCGAAGAGAGTGGGTGATTCCTACCTTTCCCAAGAGGATTAGTATAAAATGAACATGTTTTATCAACTGGCATAAATGTATTTATTAGAAACAGAAAACAGATACATTGAAAAATTTCTTTCAGACGATTTTCCACAACTCCTCATATTTTCTGTTTTCCTTATGATATTCAAATAATAAGGCAACAGAATTGGGTAAAGGCGAATTCCCTTCTTGATATGAGAAATGACAGCAATTTTATTCTTGAAAAGTCAGAGATGCCTATATTTTGTGAATTTTATTTTCCATGCTACTACTGAGACGTTAGCGGCAGTAGAAGCAGCAGCAATAGCAGTAGCAACAGCAGTAGTAGTAGTAGTAGTAGTGATGCTAACATGAACGCAAGGGCACTGATACTTTACCCCCTTCTCCTCATCCTGTTTGCTTCGACGTGACGGAAACTGACAAACAAAAAAGTGAAAAGGACTTTCATATCATAAGATTTGTGAAAAGTGTGTCGACAGCAGTAATTAAATGATTAAGAAAGGAAGAGTGTACATTTCCTCAAATATGATAAACGTTGTAATAAGGAAAAGCAACGAAAAAAAAACAAAGAACAATGAAGACAAAAATATCTTTAATGCAAAGAATAGAATATATAATGATTCGAATGGAGAACATAAAAAAGAAAGAAAAAGGAAGATTCACGTGAAAGAAAGAAAGAACGAAAAAGAGAAAGAAAGAGAAAAAAGAATGACGATTGCAGTTTGGAAAAGAATTGTCCAACACAAAGGAAGGGGGGAATGGATGAAAAGAAAGAAAGGTAGAAAAAAATGAATGAAAAAAAGAGAAACGCTTTTCTTTTAATCTCTTTATTTCTCTACCCATCTTTGTCCTCTTTGCTCTTATTGTCTTTCTCTTCATCTCTCTCTCTCTCTCTCTCTCTCTCTCTCTCTCTCTCTCTCTCTTTCTATCTCTTTCCCCGCTTTCTTTTTGTTTCAATTACCATTCTCTCCATCCCTTTTCCCTCTTTCTCCCTTTCTCTTTCTTTTTCGCTTTACTTTCATTGTTTTTTTAATCATACTTCTATTTGCTATTTCTCTCCCTTTCTCTTTGTTTCCATTACCGTTCTCTTCATCTCTCTTTTTCTTTCTCCCTCCTTCTCCTCGTCTTTTCTGTCTTTGTTTTTATTGCTTTTATCTCTATCTCTCTGTTCTTATCTCCCTATTTCTCCTCTCTTCTTTCTCTTTGTTCTCATTGCTCCTTTCTTTATCTCTATCTTTCTATAGTTATCAATCAAACATACGAGTACCAACACGCCTCTTCTCTTTCATCTTTTGAACTTGTGGTTCCCGAACTTATTTCATCACGGAACCCTTGTACGATTTTCCAAAAATCGTAGAACCCATATCTTAATCCTAATAAGACATTAAATGAAATAAAATTGTTTTAGCGACAGAATTTATTCATCTAGACAACATATAAAAAAATGAAACATCAAAATAAAATTAAAAAAACAACACTTTTTTGAATTGTTATCAATTTTTTTCTTGTTTTATTAAATCAAAAGAAGACACGTCTTTTATTTAAAAAAAAAATACCTCATCTCGTGGAACACCGGAGATTTTTGGTGAATACTGGGGTTCTGCCGAACCCACTTTGGAAAACATAGTTCGCCATTTAAAGAAAAAACAACATTTTGTTAAACTCCAGTCTGAATTGGAGTTGACCTAGTTTTTCTCCAATTACAAAAGCAAGAACAATCCTCACCTAATTTGGGCAAGTAAACTCTTCACTGTTTGTCTTTCGCATCACGTTAAACCAAACGCATATATAAAATTAACATTTCCTAAACTTATTTGAAATCCTATTTCACCAACTGAGCCAAACCAACAAGTCTTATATACCAAAAAATTCATCTATTTAACATACAATACAAACGTCGCTGTAATTATCTTCAATTGGATTAGAGATGGAGAGGAGTTTGATAGCAGACATGTTTGTCATTTTCAATGTCCCGGTCCTTTCTCAGTTTTATACATCCTAATTCAATTTTCACTGTTCTAAATATATATTACATAATTCTGTAATTCATAGACCTTTGAGCTACAATTATCATCCTTAACATTGAAACTTATGAGTTCTGAGTTCAATCTCTATGCCCACCCACTTTCACTCTCTCGTTCTTCCTTCATTTCTTTTTTTATTTATTTATTCCTTCCTTCCTTTCATTCTGTCCTTTCTTCCTTTCTCGCTTAATCTGGTCATACATTTCTCATCAATGTATGTATGTATGTATGTATGTATCTATCTATCTATCTATCTATCTATCTATCAGGCAGCTGTGATCAGAGTCTATTCGAATAGTGCAAAAATGATGGAAAATTAATGATAAATCCTTCAGTAACTTTTTGCTCATCCCATGAATCATAGCATTTAGTATATAATCATGTATATGTAAAGAAACAAGATAGATGTCTTATCAGACAAAACTATCTGAGGTTTAGGCCTTTGGAACTTTACAAGTACAACCTTCCACACACCGAGGTTCGTAGTAGAACAGCTTCTGATCCCCCAAAATAAAATCAAGCACATAACATTAGAATCCAAATTCAAATAATAGTAATAAAATCAGACCCTGATTAAAATACTTAATACCCGGAACTCAGTATATCAACAGCGATCGAAAAATAACTGACTAGCATGACATAACATCGTAGATGCTTTGGAATTGTATCAACTTTCTAGAAAAAAATCCCCTTTCAGCATTAAAATCGACAACACCTTAAAAGCATAAAAGTGCAAATTTTTCAAGAATGCATATATATATATGTATATATATATATATATATATATATATATATATATATAGTGGCAGTGGCGTTAAATAAGCTGATCCCAAGAGAAGAGCACATGTTTGTGAGAAGGGGCTGGTCATTTGGCCCATATGATTACTCGCATTAATGTAAAAATTCTTCCAAGGATAAAGCTTTCATTCACAGTTTAGATATCGTATTTATTAGATTTCGTTCTGAAGTTACAGGGAAAACAAACTGTTCAGTTTATTTTGTGCTACCCTGTATGTGTGCGTATGTGGTTGTGTGTGTCTGTGTATGTGTGTTTGCGAGTATATGTGAGTGTGTATGTTTGTGTGTGTTTGCATGTCTGTTAGTACGTGTGTGTGAGCGCGTAAGCGTGTGTATTCGTTTTTCTCTTGTGCTTATATGCGTAGGTGTGTGTGCTTAAGTCCGGATGTGTATGCATTTGTGTGTATGTATACATTTGTGTATGTGTGTTTGCCTTTATACTTGTGTGTGTTTGTGTATGTATGTGATGTGTATGCATGTTTTGGGGTGTTTGTGTTAGTGCGCATAGGTGTGTGTGTTTTGGTCCCTATTTGTGTGTATTTGTGTGTGTGTATTTGCTTGTGTGAGCGCATGTGTACTCTCATGTGTGCCTCTGTATATGTGAGCGTTAGCCTGTGCTCATGCATGTGTGTGTGCATGTGCGTCTGTTTGTGTGTGTGTGTGTGAACGCATGCGCTGTCCTTCTCCCATCTCTCTTTCGATTGTTTTCTTGTTAGGAAATCATTACAAGGACAGAAAATCTTGAAGAAAGACAATTGCAATCGCGTGCTCGATCGTGTACCAGTTTAAAATAACCAATACATGAATTTTGATGCATGTGTATACTCAAACGTGGATGATGATGATGATGATGATGATGATGATGATGATGATGACATTGAACCGTGAACAGAGATCTGGGTAGATTTCCCACGTCTTCCTAGGTCTTAAGTCGACGGGACCTGTACGTCAATAGCCCAAATGCCTACATAAAACTCCACTTTTATGGTCAGTGCAGCGTAGTCACTGCTGACCGGATCCTTTAAACCAAAGGTTTGCATGGCGTGTCCACCGGGTTGGAAATATAGGAGCAAGGTCCCCAGACCGTATATATATATATATATATATATATATATATATATATATATATATATATATATATATATACGGTCTTGGGGCCTTGCTCATTCATATATATATATATATATATATATATATATATATATATATACCCAATTACATTTTCCCTTCCATTTATTGTTCTTCCTGTAGTCGCACACACGCGCGCGTTCACATTTCTTGAGATCATCCCAGCATCCTAAGTTGTTCTATCTATAGATAAAAACGCCTGAAAGCATATCTTAATGTGTCACCCCTGGTGTTAATAACCATGGGTGGGGCTCACGTAATTATCAATGTTATTCTTGTTGACTGGCCGCAATTCGAAGGTGAAGGCGACAAAAATGTAAGACCAACATTGTTGGTGAGGTATGGCGGAAATATATTTGAAAAGTAACTTAGAGTAGAAGATCATGGTAAACGAAGAGGAAGGATGAAGTGAAGAAAGGAAGGAAGAAAGAAAGAAAATGAGTTACTGAAAGATTAATAGGAAGGAAATATAAGAAATGGAAAGAAAAATAGAAAGAGTTGGACATACGAATTTGGAACGAATTTTAGGAAAGAAATTTTGTCACAAAAATCTTTGAATTGTAAAGTATAAACCTTATTGTTAAAAGAAGACAGAAAAGGGAAGTAAGAACATTTGATCAAAATATGATAAATATTGCAATGAAGATATAGAATAGAAGAAGAATAAGAACGACAAACGAAGGAGGTCTTTGATGCAAGGAATAAAATATGAAAAAATATTAGGATCAAGATGAGGAATAGAAATGATGGAGATTGATAAAGTATGTAAGAAAGAGAAGAAAAAGAAAAAAAGTAAGAAAAAAAGTAAGAAAGAAAGAAAGAAATAAAGGAAGGAAGGAAGGAAGGAAGAAGGGAGAAAGCAGTTGAGTTTAAGAGACAGAAAGAGAAAAGCAACAAAGTATAAACGGAAGAAAGACAGAAAGAGAAAAGCAAGCAGAAAAGAAAGGAAAGAAACAAAGTATAAATGAAAGAATCAAACACTCAAAAAACAAAAACAAAGTGTGAGTGGAATAAAGAATAATAGGTAGAAATAAGAAAGAAAAAAAGATTTTTTTATAAAAGAAAGAATCAGAATCTCTTCATTGTCACTATATCATTCGAACAGATTCTGATCACAGTAGTCTGATGTATAGACAAATGGATAGATAATCGGATATATATATATATATATATATATATATATATATATATATATATATATATATATATATATCGAGGGACCGACAGATATATAGATATATGGATAGACAAACAAATAGATTGATAAATAGATGAATGGGTTTAGGTGGGGGAAGAAAGAATGAAAGAGTAATGGAGGGTGGTGTAAGTTTTGTAAGTTTATAAAGAAATGAAAAATGATGTCGTTTCTGGCAAGCCAAATAATCTTTATTTCCTGGGACTCCTTACATTCTTGAATATTCCTTAGTACCATGCAACGGCCACCCAACACCCACGGATCCAACGCCTGCTTACCATTTTTTTTTCTCTTCTACCACTGGAGGTTCAGCCACCATCACTCTTGACATGATCATCATCATAGCCAAGGAGTAAATGCCCATCACCCATCTCTCCTCGTTTCTCACTTCTTTCCCTCCCTTTCCTTCTCCATCCTCCCTTCCCTTCTCCCCTCTTTCTCTTCCCACCTTTTTACGTTCTCTCCTTATTTCTATGGCACCTCATCACCCTCCACATCTTTCTTTGCTTTTCTTTCTCTAACCCCTTTTCTTCCCTCTTCCCCCTCTCTTTCTCCTCCTAACTTTCCTCTAGCCCTCCGTCTCTCTTCCTAACCCCTCAATCGCTCTCTTCTATTTCAGTCTGTCCAAACACTATCTTACTTGCTATCATCATCTCCCATCTCTCCTTGCTCTCCCTTGTCTTCGTCTCTCCCACTCACTCTCTTTCCACCTTCTCTTTCTCTATTTCTATCTATGGCACCCCACCAGCACCACTTCATCAATCTTTACTCGCTTCTCTCCTTATCCCCAGTTTATTCTCTTTCTAACTCTCACTTTTCTCTCTCTCCCTATCCTTTCCTTCTTTCTCTCTCTTTACCTACCACTCTCTCACTTTATTCCAATCGGTTCGACTAACATCACTCTCTCTATCATCATTGCCAAATTGAAACATGCTAACACACCTCGCTTCTCTCTCTCTCTCTCTCTCTCTCTCTTTTGCTTCCCATTTCCTCTCTCTCTCACTGACTTCTGTCCACCCTCTCCCTCTCTCTTTATTTCAATCTGGGCAACCATCATCACTCTCACCATCGCGAAGTGGAGACATGTTCATCAATCCCTCCTCGCTCCTCTCTCCTTCTCTCCTTTTCCTTCTCAACTCATTCCCTCTCAGTCTCTTTTCCCATCCTCTCTCCCTTTATTCCTATCTATGGCAACCCCACCACCAGCATTACCCCACCTTCTTCTTCTTCTTCTTCTTCTTCTTCTTCTTCTTCTTCTTCTTCTTCTTCTTCTAGTCTTGCGACCTATCAACCAGGCGCAGCTGTGATTACTAATGTGGAAAAGCGCTGACGACGGCGAAAGCCAAGACTGCTTACAAAGGAATGCACTGTTAGTCGCCCGGTTGTGTTTCCCGACCGTTTCTCAGCGACACGTGTCGCAGAACCTTTTGCCGACATCAGCAAAAATTTTTTTTCTCAACTCGGCCACCAGAGCTTCCCCTTATCTTGCAACCCTTTCCGCCTTCCACCATCTTCAGCCTCTTCATTCCAAGAACATATCTTTCTCGCCCCTACTCGTTCCTTCCTTCGAATTAAGAAAGATTAAGAAGTAGGTTTCTAAATCTTTCTTGATGATTTATCCCTACCTTCTACACTTTTATCTCTCATCTCAACTTTTCTGTCCCCTTCGACTTCTTCTTCTTCTTCTTCTTCTTCTTCTTCTTCTTCTTCTTCTTCTTCTTCTTCTTCTTCTCGACTACTGTTTTACTCTTCTTATCTAGTTTTATCTGCTTCTTTTTCGATAAATCTTCTTTCTTTCAATCGTTTATCACTTCCTTCCTTTCCATCTTTCTTCTTTCGTTTCTTTTTTCATCTTCCTTTCTTTCATTTCTTTTTTTATTCTTTTTTTTTCTTTTTTTGTCTTTCTTCCTTTTTCTTTTTCGTCTTTCTTTTCTATTTTCTTCTTCTCTTCCTTCTCATCTTTTTATTCCTTGCTTATTTTTGTCTTTCATCGTCTTCTTTTTTTCATATTTCTTCCTTGTTTTCTCTCTTGTTCTACCTTCTCTTTCTTTTTTCCCATGATTTCGTTTTTTCCTTTCCTTTCCATCTTTCTTTCTTCATTTCTTTTCTGCTTTTTTTTTCATTTTTCTCTTTCTTTTGTTCTCCCTTCTCCATTTTCTTTCTTTTTTCTTTTCATTATTTTTCTTTCCTCTTTTATCTTTCTCCTTTGTCTCCGTTTCATTTTTCCCTCTTTCTTTACGTTTTTCATTCTTTCATTTCTAAACTCCTATTTTCCTGTCTTTTTCCTTCATTCTTTATTCTCCTTCGTTTTTTCATCCATATTTCATTAAATGTGTTTTATTCCTTCATACTATTCTTCTCTGTATGCCTTGTCTCGTTATCATTTGTCGCTTTCCCCTTTTCTTCTAACTATAAAACCTTACATTGTGCATGTCAATTTTTCTTCTTTCTATTTTTCATATTGATATTTTTCTCTTTTTTTTCTTTCTTCTAAACAGTTTCATACGTACGACGCCCACATGTTTCCTACATTCTAACATCGTCTGGTCCAAAACAGACTCGGCACAATTCGTCTGGCTGTAAAAATGCTCGGCACAATCGAGAAAAAACAAAATGGAGGTGGGAAATGTTTATCATTTTTCTCCTTTTTCTTCTTTTCCCTTTTTTTCTATCACCATCTTTACTTTCTTTTTGTCTTTTTCTTATCAAGATCTTTATCTTCATAATTGCAATTCTGATCCCAACAACTCATTCTCCTGAAATCCTTCTTTCTTTCTTTCTTTCTTTCTTTCTCTCTTTCTTTCTTTCTTTCTGTTTTTCTTTCTTCTCTCTCTTTTTGTAACCTTTTTTCTTCTCATCACCTTTTTCTCCTTCTTTCCTTTTTTCTTCTTCTTTCTTTCTTTCCTTTTTAAAAAAAATTTCTTTGCCTTCTTTTCTGACAGTTCTCTCTTTCTCTTTCTTTCCCCCTACCTTCCTTAACTAGATTCTCCCTTCTTGCTTCTTTCAGCACTTCTTTTAGCTGCCCCCTTCCTCTCTTCCCTCTCCTTTTCCTCTTTCTCTACTTCTGTTCCTTCTAAATTTTTTTATCAATTTTCCTCCATTTCTATCTTCTTCTTCTTCTTCTTCTTCTTCTTCTTCTTCTTCTTCTTCTTCTTCTTCTTCTTCTTCTTCTTCTTCTTCTTCTTCTTCTTCTTCTTCTTCTTCTTCTTCTTCTTCTCGAAATTTTATTTCTGCTTTTGTTTCCGCCCTTATCCTCACCCGGGCTATTTTTTCTCTTTTTCCGCTCGGTTTACTGAATGATAAATGAAATATTAAGTTGTGCATTTTAGAAACAGAATGATTGAAATGATAAAAATGAACAATCAATGGAAAATGCTTCAATCATCACAGCGTTCCCTCTTTACCTTCCTCTATCGCCCTCTCTGTCTTACCCTGTCTCACTTTATCTCTCCCCCCTCTCTCTCCTTCTCTTTCATTTTGCCATTTCCTTTCATTCTTTCTTTCTCTATCTCTCTTTGATTCTCACTCTTTCTTTCTACCTGTTCTCTCCTTCCTCCTTTCTCACTATTTCCTTTCTCCGTTATATCTCTTTTTTTTTTCGATTTCATTTATCTAGTTTCTTTTCCCCTTTTGTTTGTCCGTTTCTGCTGTTTACTCCTTAATTGAAAGCATGAATCGACGGAAAAAGGGGTGTAAAATACAAGTGGCAACACATGCACACACACACGTTACATACTTATGTGTGTTTGTACTAATATGAATGTATGAGGCAAATCACCTACTAAAGATTCCATACTTGAACATACAGTATTTTAATGTTCCGTGACATAAGAAGCCAATGCCCAAAATTTAGAAAAAACAAACTATTCCTATCCCCATTATCAAGCCCAGAACCATGCATTCTTTATTATGTGTACACGTGTATGAGCAATACTTTCTTACCACCCCCTTCCACAAAATGTCATTAAAATTCATTGAGAACTTTTGGAAATATTGTATGGATAAACAAACAGACAGACAAGCATGAGTGAACACAAGCCTGGCGGCTCCAGGGTCAAACTCCACTCCTATATCTATTCCAACTGAAAATGATAACTGGAAAGTTGGTATTGTATATAGATTTTCGGGGACATATAAGCCTCGTCTGTTTGGCTCTGAGCTGCCAACCCATCACTTGGTCATGATTTCAAATCACGGTTGGGAAATATCAGTTTTATCTATCGATCTTGTTTAACTTGACAGACAAGCAGTGAAGAGTTTACTGCCCTGAATTTGATGAAAATTGTTCTTGTTATTGTTATGATGGAAAAACAAAATCAACTCTTGACTCCGACTCAGATAGGAGTTTGAAAATATATACCTCTTCATATTTCCTTGGCGAAGGTCAATAAACAATTTCTGTAGAGAAAAATAGAAATCACCCAAGGCACATCTTATGCAGTTACGATTCTCTCTCTCTCTCTCTCTCGCTCTCTCTCTCTCTCTCTTCCTCCCTATGTCCATGTGTCTGTGAGAAAGAAAGAGAGAGAGAGAGAGTGTGTGTGTGTGTATGTGTGTGTGTGCACGCAAATGCCAGTCTTTTTACATGTGTGTGTGTGTGTTTGCATGCGCGACAGAGTGTGACTGTGTTTTTTTTATGTGGCCATGAAATATCTTAGTAATCTTCGTGAATAAATTTGAAAATTACTCACGATTTAATGCATGCATCTTACGAAATATCAAGTTTTTATATGAGTGTGTGTGTTTTAAGGATATGAAATATCTTCATTGTGAATAAATTAGAAGCCGCCCAAGACTTGATGGACACGTCTTACGTTGCTGCAATTCTCTGTGTGTGCGTGTGTGTGTATACAATTTATAGTCTATGTGTGTGTATTCGTGTATGAGCGTGTGCATATGAATGTGTGCTGTTGCTCGTGCACATGGACATAAAATGTCTCAGTGATTTTTAATGATTAAATTAGAAATCGACCAAAATTTAATGTATACTTTTTTACGCAATGTGTGAGTGTGTGTGGATATAAAATATCTAACTGATATTTATCATAGATAAATTGAAAATCAAGACTTATTGGACACATTTTACACATGAGTGTGCGCGCGTATGCGTTTATGTATCTGCGTGAGTGTGTATGTGTGTGTGTGAATGTGTGTGTTTTATATTTCAGAGAGTCTGATTTGCTGATGACCTACTTAAAGGTCACACCACGACCTAAATACGTCACTGACATTTATAGATGTTTGCAAATATTATATAAGACATCCGTCTTCTGAACATGTGCGTAAATATGCGCGAATACGTAAGTCCGTGTACTTGCATACGCCGGTGGAATAATCATTGTTTGAATGAAAAAGAGAATAAATGTGTCAATCTGTAATTACTTTATGATCTTAAAGATATAAGACAAACAGAGAGACAGCCAGTGCCTATGAGAGGAGGTACGGTGGGTACAACTTACCCGGAGCCACAGACGACATGGGAACCAAAGGATCTTTGAAAACAGTTGCATATATTGAAGTAGACAGAAAAAAAGAATGTATAATGAAAAAGGGAAGGGTGCCTGAAATTCCTATCAAATACTCCGAAGACAGCTGATTCAGATACGAACTGACTGACATAGATAAACTCATGGATAGATAGATAGTTAATAGCCGAATAAGTATAATCAAACGGAGATATATAGATGGGAAAATTCGAACAGAAACAGATTTGTGTTGATAGATATGCAAATGAATATAGACTGATAGGTATAAATAGACTGAGATGGGTTGACGTACAGTCAGACTCGTCGAGGAATCATAAGCAGTCTTTTATCGTCCGTTGTTGGATATCTATCTTCCTCAGGATTCACCATATCTCTCTATCGTGGGCGTCGCGGAAACATTAATTTCTGAACTTGTCCAGTCCGTTGTGCCATCTCATATTCTGCCTGCCTCGGTTCCGTATTTGATCTCTGGGAATCCATGTTGTGAGTCGTGATGTCCATCGGTTGTCTGCCATTCTTGCAACGTGGCCAGCCCGTTGCCATTTGAATTTCCTAATGGATTCGATGATGTCTCGGACTCCTGTTTTCTCCCTAATATACTGTGCTGTCTTGTGGCCTCTCTATGTGATTTTGAACATGATTCTCTCATGTGCATGTGGCATGGTTCTCAGTTTGCGGGTCAGTCTCTTGGTTAGGTTCCATGTTTTAGCTCTATAGGTGACTATCGGGAGGATGCGTGGATGCATTAGTCTCACTGACAGTTATGAGTGTCCACAGTTATTTTTTTGGAGGGAGGGGGGGGGCAAAAGTATATTTCCAGGATGGGAGTGCAAAAGGTTACACTCCGAATTTATCTCAGTGGCGACACCAGTGAATAATAATTCTATCTTTTTGTATAGGAGCATTGTTAGGCTTACAACAAATAATTGTAACGCACCAGTAATCTTTATTGACTTTCAAACCATCCTGCCCTAGATGAGAAGGCCTAATTCGGGGGGAGGGTGCTCCATTCCTTCCTAGCAGATGCTTATGCCAATGCTATAGTAAATTCAATCTCTGATTACATTAACTAATAGTCTGCTAGATTAGCTTGCTAACCATCGCTCTGCACTGATCCTGATTGTTATCGTGACTATTTAGCATTTGGTATTAAACTGTGAATTAAATCAAGTGGCTTAAGGCGAGTGGCCTAACGGTTAAGAGCACAGAAAATGGAAACTTGGTGTTCACTCCGTACTAATATACTCTATGGGTAAGAATAGGAGAACAGACTGTGCCTCCGCCCAGCTATGGGTAAATAGTAGAGTAAACTGGCTTCTTTATCCTTGGTTGGCAACCAGTCTAGGATACAGGCAACTCTGATTCGAAGCCAGAGTGGATCTCTAAAGGCAGACCGATTCTATTTCTTTCACTAGGTTTAGCTAGGGATTACTTTGAGGTTCTAGTAGGTTCTATAACCCCGTAGAACATGCCTCACGTTACCTGTGGGGGAGATGGGAGACACCAAATAACTTTCATTGCTTCAAGAAGTGCCACTCCCACGATCTAACGTCTTGAGATGAACTGGAATTGGAACTGGACTAGATTAAACAACAAACTTCGTGGTAATCTTCTCGTTATTCTTTGCAATGAGCTATACAAAGCAGAGGGGACCCATTGAGTTCATTCCCAACAATAAATCCCCAACGGTGTCTTGCGATCAATTCATAGCCATATACAATTCATCCCTAACAATTTTTAGACGTGAATTACGAAACATTATTCCCCAATAATTCATCCCCAACCTAGTTTAACAATATCAGAATATAATATCAGGTATAAATTAATCATAAAATTCCTACATTCATTACATAAAACAATAAACTAAATTCCACTACCTTTGTTGCCGTATAAATGTTAGACAGTGCTGTCAACTGGCGAAGGAGTAGAGGTAAATAAACCAGGGTAAATTAAGGAAAGGTAATAAGATTTAGCAAAGTACAGTTTTTGAATAAACTTATAATAGAAGCGTTGCAAGAATGGTGGACAACCGATGGACATTGCGACTCACGACATGGATCCCCCGAGATCACATGCGCAACCGAGGCTAGCAGAATATTAGATGGAGGGACGAGCTAGACAACTTCAGCAAATACTTGCTCCGCGACGCCCATGATAGAGAAGTGTGGCAAATCCTGGGGAAGGTCTATGTCCAACGACGGACGTTAAAAGACTGATGATGATGATGATGATGATGATGATGATGATGATGATGATGATGATGATGATAGAAGAGTAATAACATTTCATGTACAAAATATGTACAGAATTTTAGAAGATTGCCCTTTGAAAAATGAATGTATCCAGTTAGTATAGAATGTGTTAAGATGTGTGTTTGTTATTTTTAACGGTTTTGCTTAAAAGATTAATCCTCTGATTTCTTTATTGCTGGTATCAATGATGTTAAGCTAGTTCGGGGATGAATATTCCGTAATCCTCGGCTATGAATTGTTTGGGTTAAATTGTGCGCGTCTATGAATGGTTGGTTACGAACTGATGGGGATTGATTGTTGGAGATGAATGCTCCGTAACTCAAAGCAAAGATTTCTATATTTACCACAATTTCCTTTACTGTGGAATTCCTTCTTCAATGTGTGTTTTTTTTTTGGGGGGGAGGCGCCGGATATTTGCCCCCCCCCCAAGAATGTTATCTAGACGTCACGAAATGAAAGGTCTTAACTGTTATCTTATCATTTGCTGTACTCGCATAGATTAATTGGGAGATTAACCCTTTCTAAATTGTAACCATATTTTGCGAAATGCTTCTTTGCATCTTTGGGTGAATAAAATTCGAAGCTTATCTTCCTCTGATTCATCACTGTTACTACTCAATTCTCCGTGAAAAAAAAAACAAAAAAACGGATATATTTCAATTTCTATAAGATTCATTTTTTTTTTAAATGAACTATTGAGCCAAATTCATTGGAAGAGTCCACTGTTTGGTAAATATCTTAATTGTCAAAATTATTACTCTTAATGGGAAGAGTCGATTGTCACAGACGGAGATACAGAAAAACACTGTATAAGTGGATCACGTGTCATTGGTACCAGAGGTCGGTGTTCGGAGTCGAGGTAAAAGCCGGGGTTTCAAATGTTTATTTTCAAGACAGGGGAGCATCACCCACTTGGACGATTGACCTTGTGCCATACTGAGCTAATCTTAATAAATACCAGTGGGGCATTTTGTTATGGAGCGATGAATAGCAAGCTAACCATTACAACTGGAGCGAGTTTAATTGGAAAGATCTTCAACTCCTACCCCGCCTCACCATCTGCCCGTGTGCCTTATCTCGTAGCACTAGTTGCTATGACTGTGCATCGCATTTAAATTAGCTTATAGGCACACGTGACAACAGTTAGGGGACATCGTCGCCCGGAATTAAGTTTAATGGTCCGAATAATACAAGTCTTCGTTAAAGAAAACAGTCTCATGTGTCTTGGTCACTGTAACCTGCTCTGGTTTATGCAGTGCCAGACTTAGCCTTAGTGATGCCCTAAGGTTTTTAGTTTTGGGTCAACCTGTTCAAAAATTTACTCACCAGACTTGAAAATATATACGTATGCACTTATTTCTATTAGATGAAATTTCATAAATCATTTTTTTCCCATTTTTATGACAACTTTTTACCTTAATCTTGATTTATTAGTCCCTTTTTATCGCAACTTTCACTCTGACCGATTCCCTTCTGGTACTAAATAGATAGCGTTTGATCGAAAAATAAAGAATACACCTTTAAATTTTTTTGAGGTTTCTACGTATTGTGAAGTCCGAATGTGTCGCTCATTTATCTTATGCCTAAACCTGGCAGTTGTTTTATGGCTACGAGACGTACGTAAAATTCAGTTACAAGTGTTCTGAAGATGAAAACCTTGCATATTGGTCAGGATTACGCTGATATTCTACGCCGAGTGTCATCTGCAACGTGTCCTGACCAAAGATGGTCAGGGATGGCGTGATTAAAGGACGTCTCTTATATTCTGCAAAACGATGGGATTAATGGAATATACGACACGTAACCAATTAAATCCACGTCGCTTATAATGTGACTAAGTGCAAGTCGTGAATCACATGACCAACTTAGTACCTGTCATGTTGATGTACATCTTATCATGGGCGAATATATTAAGCGACCAGTAAGCATTCCCATAAAAGAGTGCATTCCCACTCAGATTCGTCTCCCCTGATTTTTTATATGCCCATGGAATTTTCTCTAACGAAGTTGTCTCGTAGATTATTCGCTTGTGGAGTAAGTTCGATCCTCAGTGGGTGCCCTACACACATTCCCTTGTGCCATACTGAGCTAAGCTAAGTAAATATCGATGGTAAATTCGATCTTCACGGGGTGCTTTGGAAGGGGGTCCATGAAGTGGCCTTAGATCTATTCAAGTTTGGATTTATTTAGCCTCCCCACGAAAGCAGTAGGTGACACAATGTCGGTTTGATTTGGGATATTGCATATTCAAAAATAGCTCCAGTCCCTGCTACAGGTGTTACAAAGGGCGTCACGGTAAACCCAGCCCCCCCCATTTTGATACAATGGTAAGGTGCCGTTCCCTGGCTTACTGATACCTCGAAGCTGGACAAGGTATTTTTTGAGGTCACTGGACGAATCCTAGGCGTCTGCGCATAGGCACAAAGCTACTGCATAAAGTTCTGCGAGTAATTTTCAGCTGTTCAAATAAATCAAACGGTTTCACGAAATTTTTCCGTCTTCAGAGGATAAAGATTTATTGATATCGGTCATTCATTGTGTTGGATCATGTATGCAAAGAGTTTGATAAATTCTGAGGCTTATTTTCTTTAAAAGAAAAAAAAACTGATGTTATTGATTCTGTGTGCAGTAGTCTTCTTTCAAGAATAACCTGCATGGTTGTCTTTACCGAAATTTGACCGATACATGTTTCCTTCGCGATCAGAAAGTAGAGTGATAGTATTAAAAAAAAAAACTTTCATTAACTGATATGGCGTGAAGCCAGGAAGAGATTGCCATTAATTTATATGAGAAAACTTTTGAGCCTTCAAAGACCCTAAAAATGGTGATGATGGTATATCAGGCGGAGTCGTCAGAATTAGGATGATGGAAGGTACAGGAGATTGGGGCGCAGGAGAGCGAAGAAAAAAAAAGTGAACTGATTCTATTACGACACGCTGCAAAACAAACGCTGATCTGTACTTCGCTCTCCATCCTTTTTCGTAAAAGCGGGAAAGTGGCGTAAAGCCGGGATACCCGTACCAAAATCAACTTTCAAAATAAACAAAATGTTGATGATTATCATAATTAACACGCCAAGCAAACATTTAAATTTGGCTGATTTGCTAAGAATTAAATACTCTTAATGGAAATTAATACTAAAAAAAATGCAGAAGTTTCATTTTTCTTTGTCCTCAGGAAAGTGGAATATGCTTAGTTATGTTTTTATGACAAATGGAATTCCTTGAAAATTCAGTTTGTTATTTTTCCCAGAGACAAGCCGCAACATTTTTATTTGATGTCCTTTCCGCCTACGAAATCTAACGAAGGAACTTGTTTGACTTGAAAGCAGCATGCAACCAGATATCTGGGTTAAATGGCAAACGCTGAGTTGAAAAGTTAGAAAACTGATAACATCGTCTGTTTTCCCTCAATATTGATAATGACCACACGTATTGTTGAAAACGCTCGATCACAAACGTTCACTATTCACTCTTATTCGATTCAGGCGTTAGCTGGGAAGTTGACTAAAAAAATTAATGAACATCTTTTGGCTGTCGTCTTTGGTCGAGTTTGCATCAATGAGGTGCCTTAATAGATACACACATGAAAAAATAAACACCGTTCGCATGTGTGTGTGTGTGTGTGTTAACTTTAGTGTATATATGCACGATTGTATGAACACATGATCCGTCACAGGTATGGGACGTCGGGAGAAATTTGGGGCAGCTTTTCAGAAAGGGGATTTTCCGACGTATATTTTGTTGGGAGATCATGGCAAAACAGCAGTAAATGGTTCCCACCTTCGGGAGGAGGCTAACCCCAGAATGTCCACAAAGGTATTACAACCATAATAACGTTTAGAATTGCAAACAGGAAATTATTGCTATGTTTCGTAAACGTGAGAAAAGAGACTACAGGGATTTTGAAGAATTTGATTAATCGAACGAAGGCCTGACTCAGTTGTTATAATGCTATGAAATCCACGTTGTCCCCAAAAGAGAATATTTGTTGGAGTAGGGGCACCAGAAGCAATTGAGGTAGGGGGCACGAACCCTTGAAAGATTACAGTCATAATACCGTTTGAAATTGAGAAGAGGAAATAGTTGCTATCTTTCGTTGACGTGAGAACAAATACTACACTTTGATATTATCCTAAAGGCTCCCAGGATTGAACTGAGAAGATCTTAATCATTGCAATTTAATAAGAAGACATTTAATTTCTGCAATACGTTTTTAAAAGAGTGCTAAAATTGTGCCAGGTAGATTCCCTTCCCTTTTTTTCCATTGAGGTCACACAGCTGCCCCCGCTGCCTCCGTGGTATACCTCACAAATATATTCTAGCACACATTGATGCGCGAGTGCGTATACGTATGTGTATCTGAGGAAGGACAAGAGAGACGAAGGAAGTGAGCTATGGGGGTGTTTCGTTACGGGCAATGTCCTCTGTGATGTGAGGCACTTTGTGATGGGAACCCTTACCCTAAAAAAAAAATCTGGTATATGACTATCACAGCATCTTTCTTCTTGTTTAGCAAACACAAGAGAAATATGCAGAATATGTTTACATCACGTGAGACCTTATTTCCCTCCTGAGTTTGCTTGTATGGGATTTCGGGAAACAGTTCAACATTTTTTCAGGGGCGTGTTCATTTCGTTTTGCCTGTGGACAAGGCATTAAAAAGAGACTTTTTTTCTTGATAGGAAAGCTGCGATGGGAATATCTGATAAAGGCTGACTGTTATTTCAGATAATTTATGTTTGACCATGACACTTCAAGCTGATTCACGCACGAATTTGATCGTGTATGTATTTCTGATGCGTGTGTAAACGCGCATGTCAGCGTATATGAGTGTGTACATATCCTTATTACTCGAACGCTCTTGACAGTCACAGGCATCACTTACTCAGAAGTGTGTTAAAGCTTCAAAATTTTTGAAAAATGTGCATTGTAAATATCAATGGTGCGTTGGGCATTATGTAGAATAATGAAAATTTTGGTGCACTTTGAACCACGGTGAAAACACTAGAATCGAGACTGGGTGAATTAAAAGACTATTTAGATCACGTTGATGCTGGGATCTAGGAGAATACTGAGTAAAGTGTTGAAAATTGAGGAGGCGTTGTCGCTCAGCCTTCAACGATGACCATCAGACATCTTGTGAACATGTAAATACATGGAGGATGATGATGATGATGATGAGGAGGAGGAGGAGGAGGAGGATGACGACGATCTCACCATCGTATAGGAAGGACATTGACAGAGAAATGAAAGAAAAAAAAACTGACATTGTTATTAAAGACAAGAAAGAAAATAGATCTATGTTCATTGATATGGCGATACCATCTGAAAAAAATCGCTCCATAAAAATTAAAGAGAAGTTTTTCAATTACAAAGATAGAGACCAACTGGATGCTTGGGACTGAGACTTAGATAATACCAGTGGGCAACGGATGTCTACGACTCGAAAATAAGTGAGCGGAAAAGTTCACCATTCGTATCACAAGCAACATCAATATCCATACAATTCAGAAGATCGAACTCCTCGGAACAGTACACATATTGCGCAAAATATTGTCATTGAAATGACAACTCCCCTGTAAAGCACCATAAACATTTTGAAACTTCTTTTATATTTCAATTTTGATTGACGAAGATATGCAATTTTCCAGTTTTACTGTATTATATTATATTGTTTTGTTTAGATATTAAAAAACTGAAACAGTCATGTTTTTCTTCTTTCTTTTAAAATATTATCAAGCAAGGTATTATTGATCATTTCTAACAATTATTATTATTTTTATTATTATTATTATTATTATTATTATTATTATTATTATTATTATTATTATTATTATTATTATTATGATAATGATGTTGATGATAAAGAACTCGGTTGTCTGTCTTATTGTCCTACCATGTCGAACTGTTCAACATCAAGTCAGATATGCGAGTTCCCTCAAATACGCCCTCCCACGGAACAGTGCATATTATAAGAAAAATACACTGTCAAAGGCTTTCTATTAAGGTTTGACAGTCAGCTCACAGATTGAAGAATCGGTATGCATACTGTGCAAAATAATAATAATAATAATAATAATAATAATAATAATAATAATAATAATAATAATAATAATAATAATAATAATAATAATAATAATAAGTACTGATAGGAACCGCACAGATACTGAGGAAAGTTCTAGAAATACAAGGACTGCAACACTAATTGTTAGCAGTGTCCTAACAGAGGAAGGAAAATGAAAGCGGAGATGTGAACCACAACACTGGCATGATAGGCGAGGGGGAGAAGAGATATTGGCTGAAGACATGAGGAGACTTATTGTCACTTGGCCTCCAGCAATGACCACCGGGCAACTGGTGTGAGATTACAAATAATAATAATAATAATAATAATAATAATAATAATAGCAAACCGGTGGTTAGATTAATTGGAAATTCGATGAAAAACTGGAAAGTAGACTTGACAGCCGCAGGGGACAACCTAGCAGAGGTAGGGATAAAAAGGGGAATCTTCCAAGGAGACTCGTTGTCCCCACTAATATTTGTTCTAACAATGATACCGCTCAACAGAATCCTGAAGAACAGCAAAGGGTACCTATTCTCTAAAACAAAAGGAAAGGTCAACCACCTAATGTACATGGACGATATAAAATTGTTCGCAAAAAACAGGGGAGAGCTTGAGACTCTGTTCAACGAAGTAAAGGAATATAGTGAGGACATTGGAATGGAGTTTGGAATAGAAAAATGTGCAATCATGGTAATGCACAAAGGAAAGCTTACAATGACTGAAGGAATTGAACTCCCAGACAACAGCAAGATTAGGGCATTGACCGCATAACACCGATACAAATACCTAGGCGTCCTCGAATGTGACACGATAAAACGGGAAGAGATGAAGGAGAAAATAAAGAGAGAATACCTTAGAAGGATAAGGAAAATATTAGAGACCAAATTAAACAGCAGAAATCTAATAAAAGGAATGAACACCTGGGCCGTGTCAGTAGTTAGATATACAGGACCATTCCTAGGATGGACAAAGGAAGAAATCCAATCAATGGATAGGCGAACAAGGAAACTTATGACAATGCATAAAGCATTACACCCTAGAGATGATACAGATAGACTATACGCTAAGAGAAAAGAAGGTGGCAGGGGACTCATCAGCATAGAAGACTGTGTCCAGAGAGCTAAAGCAGTCCTAGAAAGGTATGTGCAAACGAATAGCGAAGAAATCATAAAGAGTGCGAGAGATAGCACAACAAACAATAAAGTAGAAAACAATGGAACAGTACAGCAAACAAGAAAAGAAAGATGGGAAGAGAAAAAATTGTATGGCGAGTTTAAAAGGCAGATACAAGATGTGGCAGACGAAAAATCATGGACGTGACTACGAAAAGGAAACCTGAAGAGAAAAACGAAATCGCTCATCATGGCAGCCCAAAACAAAAGCATAAGGACAAACTACATAAAAACAAAAATCGACAGAACACAGACAAACAGCAAATGCTGCATGTGTGGAGAAAGAGATGAGATAGTAAACCACATAACTAGTGAATGTAGTCAATTCGCCCAGAAGGAGTATAAGCATAGACACGATAGAGTAGCAACGATGATACACTGGGAACTAAGCAAACAAATGGGATTCAACCATGTGGAAAAGTGGTATCAGCACAAACCAGAGGCAGTTTTGGAGAATGACAACCACAAACTACTGTGGGACTTTGACATCCAAACTGACCACCTCATCCAGACAAGAAGACCGGACCTGGTAATAGTAGACAAAAAAAGGAAGGCCTGCCAAATAGTAGACATGGCTATACCTGCAGACCATAGAGTAAAAAAGAAGGAGAGTGAAAAACGGGGAAAATACTAGGACCTAGCAAGAGAGTTAAGGAAGATGTGGAACATGAAAACCAGGGTAGTACCGGTCATAGTGGGCGCACTAGGAACTTTCCCCAAAACGCTGAGGGTGAGACTGGAGGAGATCGGGATTAGGGGAAGGATAGAGACCGTACAGACGACAGCACTACTGGGAACTGCATGGATACTGAGGAAGGTGCTTGAGATATAAGGACTGCAACGAATTGTAGCCCTGACATGATAGGTGAAAGAGAGAGGAGACGTTAGCTGAAGACCTGAGGAGACTTATTGTCGCTCAGCCTTCAGCGATAACCACTGGACAACCACTGAGAAACTGTAAATCGCAGAATTACTGCGACCTATGAGTACTGGGGGGGGGGGAGGAGGGCTGGAGACTTGAGGAGACTTGCTGTCACTCAAACTCCAGCGGTTACAACCGGGCAACTGGTGTGAGATTCCAAATTAATAATAATAATAATAATAATAATAATAAACTGGTGTGAGATTCAATAATAATAATAATAATAATAATAATAATAATAATAATAATAATAAAGACTTGCTATCACTCGCTCCTCAGTGATGACCGTCAGACATCTGGTGTGAGCACGCATATTCTATAATAATGATAATAATAATAATAATAATAATAATAATAATAATAATAATAATAATAATAATAATAATAATAATAATAATAATAATAATGCTGAGGAAGGTGCTAGAGATATAAGTACTGCAACGAATTGTAGCTCTGTCATGATATGCAAAAGAGAGAGGAGACGTTAGCTGAAGACCTGAGGAGACTTATTGTCACTCAGCCTTCAGCGATAACCACTGGGCAACCGGTGTGAAACTGTAAATCGTAGAATTACTGCGACCTATGAGTACTGGGGGGAGGAGGGCTGGAGACTTGAGGAGACTTGCTGTCACTCAAACTCCAGCGGTTACAACCGGGCAACTGGTGTGAGATTCCAAATTAATAATAATAATAATAATAATAATAATAAACTGGTGTGAGATTCAATAATAATAATAATAATAATAATAATAATAATAATAATAATAATAAAGACTTGCTATCACTCGCTCCTCAGTGATGACCGTCAGACATCTGGTGTGAGCACGCATATTCTATAATAATGATAATAATAATAATAATAATAATAATAATAATAATAATAATAATAATAATAATAATAATAATAATAATAATAATGTGGGCTCAGAGTCAGGTCTCAACCCTGTTCGTCTGAGATCAATAAGCTGTACTGGCGCCATGATTTGCATCGCTGGCAAAGTGCCCGAATGTCACACATGACGTTAAAGATTTGCATAAACAGCGCGCAAAAACATCAAAGTGAAGGCAGGAATAAAAAGGGCATTTGAAGCCAATATGGCGACCGATTGAAGATTGAAAAAACATTGCTAGCGGATATAACGACAAAGTTATAAAATGGCAGACGTTCTCACCCACGTAAACTCGAAGAGGCATTCATATAAGCATGAACAGACTCACTTACACATCAATAGTCACACACATCTGTGAACACTGGTAGATATACCCGAATGTATAGACACTCATACGTGTGGATATTTACTCATCAAGTGCAGATGACGATAAATTCAGCAGTTGCAGGTCTATGGCTCACTAAAGAGAAAAACGTTTTATTGTTCTTGATAGCGACTCAGTTCCTACAGCGGGTCAGGACTTCCGAATAGACGCATATGTTTACTCCCATGTGAATATGCTACGCGGTGTTATACACATACTCTTACTATGCGCGTGCGCATGGTCAGCGTCTCCAATTATAACTTACCGCCTTCTATTCTAATTTCAGTCCTTATTTGTTTCATCATCATCATCATCAGTCTTTTAATAACCGTTGTTGGACATAGACCTTCCCCAGGATTTGCCACACTTCTCTATCATGGGCATCGCAGAGCCAATATTTTCTGAATTTGTCTAGCTCGTCTCTCCATCTAATATTCTGCCGGCCTCAGTTCTGCATGTCATCTCAGGGGATCCATGTCGTGAGTCGCGATGTTCATTGGTTGTCCGCCATTCGTACAATATGGCCAGCCCACTGCCATTTGAGCTTTTTAATGGATTCTATGATGTCCCTAAACCGTCAACTACGACAGGTACTGCTGATCTCGAGCTAGCGTCTTCCCCGTAAAAATTTAAATCGTCAACCACGACAACTGTTGATCACAAGCCAATAAAAAAAGTGAATATTTTTTAATCGTAGTCACGACTTCGTAGATGGGAAACGTTTTGTTCGGAGTCATTGATCACAAAGTCGACCGTAAACCCGAGCTATCGCCACGAACAATGTATTGATAAGATATTAACGTCAACTAACAACGTTATTCTCGATCGAAAGATCTAAACTTTAAATTACATCTTCCAGACAATCAAAGTAAGGTTGGAAGGCATGATGAGGCTCCTTGACAAAGCAACGAATGGTTGAATTCTAAAAAAACTTCGAACTAAGACTGTTGTTTCGAAAATCAATCCCCCTTCAACCCAAAATCCTAGTCTGAGGCAGATAAGTACTTCTTGATCTTGATTTTATTTTCAAATCATATTTTGCTAAAATTTAACTCTTGATTCCATGGACGAAGATCTCTCCCTGCCTCTCTGTCTCCACCCCCTCTCTCTAACCCACCTGAAGAGATCAACAAGGCTAGAACTGAAATTTTTTTTACTGTTTATCGGTGTGAATTTGAAATAGGACAAGACATAACAAAACGATGAAAGATAGAAACAAAATCTACCGAGTATATAGATGCCCATCTCCTACCCCCCAGCAGAAAGGATTTTTATTGATTGACATCTGGGGACAACTAATAAAAAATCCTCAGACCATCCCAAGTAAGGTTGAAAGGCGCGGCGAGTAACGAATGGTTGAATACTGGCTTTTATTCTAATTTAAATATCTATTCATTTTTTATTTCTATTATTATTCGGACCATCCTCATCTTGGTTGTTTTTCATACAACCAAGATGAGGACGGTCCGAATAATAATAGAAATGATAATACCTCATCTAAAAAATTCAGAGATATTGTTTTTCATACAACCAAGATGAGGACGGTCCGAATAATAATAGAAATAATAATAATACCTCATCTAAAAAATTCAGAGATATATTCATTTTTTATTCATTAAATAATTTGAATCGTCAACTACGACAGCTTCTGATCTCCAGATAACGCGTTTTCTTGACATTGTAGATGGAAAACATCTTTTCAAACTCGTCTGTCGCAATATCTAACGTAAAACCAAGCTATTGCTCCGAATAATTATCAATAAGTTATGAATAAAAAAAATTCACAATTGTTTAAGTTTAAATGATGCTCTATTTCAAGCAACCATGCGCTAGTCTTCTCTTATTTCTACTCTTTCTCTGTCTTGGTCTTCTTCATTTTCGATTTCTTCATCCTAATTTACCTGTGACGGACGTTGCAAGGTCTATGAAAACCGAATTCACTTTCTTTTAGACCGAATTGGAAAAAGGTTCAAAATACAAATATAGAGAGGGGGAAGACGAGGAGGGAGAGAGAGAGAGAGAGTGAGGAGATATATATTTACAATATATATATAGTTTTACCATATTTTTAATAACGTCGTAATAGAATGCCGTGATGTCAGAAAAGAACTCATTCTCATCCCACAACGTCGCGTGTTTTGAACTGAGTCTGTTTCTTTTCGCCTCCCCTCCATTATCTGTCATTGTTTCAACAGCAGCAGCAGCAGCCTTGTAAAGCCCGTTGTTGTACATCATCATCGTCATCAGCAGTAGCCTTTTAACGTTTGCCATTGGACATAGACCTTCCCAAGATTCTCATGACCTCTCTATCGCGTGCGCCTCAGCGCTAATATCTCCAAAATCTAAATCATCTTGCCACCTTATTTTGTGTCGATCATAGTTTCGCGTATGATATCTGGGGATCCACGCTGTGAGTCGTGATGTCAAGCAGTTGTCTCACATTCTTTTAACCTGACCTATCGATTGGCAGTTGATTTTTTTAAAAGATTCGACTTTTTGCTGACCATGTTTTCGCCTGTGATCTGAATCGTCCATGTTGTGAGCCGTGATGTCGATAGGTTGTCAGATATCCTTGCCACATAGTCTGCCCTTTACCATTTAATTTTATTAATGGCTTCTAAGATATCGCTGACACCTGTATCATTATTATCTACTATTTCTCTTCATCTTCTTTTCTCAACTCTTCTCTCTTCTTACTTGTAGTACTATCGTTGCTTTGTCAGTGATTGTTACTTTTTCTGCGTTAAATTCAAATCATTTCCGCATCAGATTCTGCTATACTATTTTGGTCCGGGACATCAGAACGGCATTTTTTTCTTCACAACTTTGAAAAATTCTGATCACAGTTTCAGGGTTAGTGTTTATGGGTGGTGTAAGGGGTAATATTAGGAGTAGTGCTTGGGCTTACGCTTGGTGTTATTGTTTTGGGTCAGTGTTAAGGGCCTTCCTTTCCATTTCCTACTTCATTTCATCCTCACATCATCTTAAACTTTATTTTTCCATCTCGACATCACCCATTCCATCTTCATTATTTTCTTCCTCAATTCGAATTCCTCTTTTGTCTCCTCTTTTTTCTCCTCTCGGTCCCTCTCCTCCCTCAAATAACTTCAGACTTTAAATAAGTTTTCTACTCCTTTCTTCTTCTTCTTCTTCTTCTTCTTCTTCTTCTTCTTCTTCTTCTTCTTCTTCTTCTTCCATGTCTACCCAAACTCCTTTGTTTATAACTACTTTTCATATTCAAAAGGAAAAAAATAATAATAACAGACAACGAACCAAAATAGACTCTGATGAGTAAGATTGTTCGAAGCTCCAACAAATGTCGAGTTTTAGAGTTTTATTACTGGTGCCGGTGACATCACAATGGGCCAAAATGGCCTATTTTCATTTAAACACGATTTGCCATGAATTTTTTAACAATAGCAAACAGACTTCCCATGAAAAAAAAAGAAGTCTAGTGAGGCTGGTGGGTAACATGGACTGTCTTTTGTGAATACATTTTTACCCAATTTGGAGTCTCAGTGTTTATTGTCTTGGTCGTTTCTTTTGCTGTAAACGTATCGCCCTTTCTTCCTCTTCCTTCTTATAGCCTTCTTTTTATTTGCAACACTCACACAAACACAAACACATACCAATGCACATGTTCATGCATACAGATGTGTGTATGTGTTTTCTGAGTCTATATTTATATTCCATATTCACAAGTGTGTAGTTTATATATATATATATATATATATATATATATATATATATATATAATTGAAAGATTACAAAATGGCAGTTGCTTGCGCAGTGTTTTGTATATATTTCTCACTGACACACTCACTATATATATACATATATATATATATATATATATATACATATATATATATGTATATTGCGAGGGTTTCAATCCTGCCTCGTGGTATTGGATGGGATAATGGAAAGTCTATAGCCACACTGAAGAGTTGTAATACAACGAAACAGCTGTCTGTGGATGACACAATATATATATATATATATATATATATATATATATATATATATACATATATGGACAACCAATACATTTTCCGTCGAAGTGGGATAAGGTAAAAGGTAATGCATCCGTCTCTTAAGGAACAACTCCCAATGGAGTATAAACGGCTGATGGCAAAGTCCCAGTTTCTTTCGCACGCGTCAGCTTAGAGATCCTTGCAAGTTTCAAACAGGGTCAAGACCGGGACTTTATTCTACTATGACCACCACCTTGGCAGGGCGAAAGTCCACTGAAAGGATAATCACAGCTTAGAGTCTACTAAATTACTTAACGGATGCACAGGGAAATTTGTCCATCTGGACAGTTCCTAATATCGGGAATCGAATCCAGGACCTTCTGTGTGTGAGGCAGACGTGCTAACACTAACACTATCCGATCTGTTCTCATCAAAGAAGAAAAAAATATATCCAGATCTGAGATCTGCAACTGCCTGAATTTGACTCCGACACGAAGTCTGTTGATAGGTGCGTGTGGTACTGTTGCAGCGCCCTAGGTTAGTGGTAACGACGCTTCGGAGTCTGATCCCAGGATCATCACCTGATGAAGGCAGGGGCGGAATCACTGCTGCTGTCATCGCAGCAGTAATCGTATATATATATATATATATATATATATATATATATATATATATATATATATATATATATATATATATATATATATATATATATGCGTGTGTGCGTGCGCATGTGACCAATATACCGATGTGGATTATGGCTTATCCAACAATATCAAAGTGAAATTACAATTCAGAAGGACATGTTTTATATAAAAAGAAACCTCATTTGCTTAAAATATGGTCTTTCATTTTACTTATAAGCTATATCTCATTGAATTATTGCTACTTACTGTCAATGATTTTTTCTAAAATATGGGGTACTATATGTTCCTACAAATATACGATATAAGAAGAAATATACGAAATGAGAAGAAATGTACTATACATATATATATATATATATATATATATATATATATATATATATATATATATATATATATATATATATTTCATCATCATCATCATCATCAGTCTTTTAACATCTGTCGTTGGACATAGACCCTCCCCAGGATTCGCCACAATGGGCATCGCAGAGCCAGTATTTCCTGAATTTGTCAAGTTCATCTCTCCATCTTGTGTTCTGTCGGCCTTGGTTTCTTATGTGATCTCTTTTCGATTTGTTATCCAAAATTTACCGACTCACACGGTATTTTACAGACAGAAAGAAGTTGACAGCATATCGTAAACCATTCGCTAGTTTAATGAGCTTGTTCCACACTGGGTGCTCTGCTACTGTAGTTGTGTGCCAGTATGAGGTACGCTCAAAACATCTCCAAAGAGGGTTGTTCTTTATAGGAGTTAACGATTTTCGTTTCCATCTTTGTCGTTGTTTGTTCTTTCTCCTCCTTTTCTTTCTGTCTTTTTTTCTTTCTCTGTCTTCTCTTCCCCCCTTTCCCTCTTTCTTTCCTTCTCTTGCTTATGTCTGTCTGCCTTTCTTTCTTTCTTTCCTTCTTCCTTTCTTTCTTTCTGATTCTATTTCTCTCTTTCATTTTATCTAATCCTTTTTTCCATTTTTGTGCTTTTCTTTCTTTAAGCATTAGTTCCACCCTCCTGTTATTCATTCATCCTGTTTTGTAATTTTTTTCACTTCTATTTATCTTTCTTTTTTTTCTCTCTCTGATCTTGATTCATTCGTCCTCTTACTTCACCCTTTTCCTTTCTTTCTTTCTTTCTCCCCTTTCTTCACTTCCTTTTTCTTTCTACTCTCTCCATTCCTTTTCTTTCTTTTTCACTTCTCCTTCGTTTTTCTATTCTTTTGTTCTTTTCTTTCTTTCTTCCTTCCTTCCTTTCTTTCTTTCTCTTTCCTCTTTTTATTCTTTTTTTCTTTGTCTTTCTTTTCTACATTTTTTTTATTTCTTTTCATTTGATTCATTTTTTTTCAAACTCTTACTCCACATGTACCCCCATTTCTATCTCCTTGAAATGAGAAAAAAATCCCTTCTTTCAACAACAGAAATGTCAACTCTGAGTCATTGACAAGCATGAGACATTATATCATCCCACGATAGAAAGCCATTGAGAAACTTCAACACAAAAAGTATCCCCACCCTTTCTCTTCTATCCGTTCACTTTCTATCTTTCAACCCCTTCTTCATCTCTTTTTTGCCAAAAGCCATTCATGGGATCCATAAAGAAGGGTAACCACCAGACTAATTCATGTTTTGGTTGTAGAGCAGCTATGAATGTTCCAAGTTCACCTGTGCAAACTCAAAAAACGCGAAGCCGCCTTACAATTGAGATAGATGCCTATTTCTCAAAGATCAATGTTCAAGTCCTGGCAAAGGCCAGGATTTCAGACATTGGTTTTCAAGACAGGCAGGAAAGATATTTCCACTTGGATGATTGGCGAAGCACAGTCTTTCTACACACATTTTCTCTGCATTTGACCCGTACCTAATTAAGCTTTAGTATTTTTCTGTGGACATCTTGTCGAGCATATTGCTGTAACCACACCTCGGCAGCGAACTTGGTTTGGGGCAACTCTTTCCAGCTGTGACCATGTCAGTCCCGTTGTGTTTCACTATCGACTGATCTTCGCCGTGGTCTCCTAACTCGTCCGCTCTCTTGTGGATTCCAGTCCAGTGTCTACCTTGTGACAATGTCAACTGTTTTACGTTGGATGTGAGCAATCCAACCCCACTTTTGCTTTTTTACGATCTGTTTGATGGAGCTCGGGTTAGTTCTCTCCCACAAACTGGCGTTGGGAATGTTCTCAGACCACCTGTTGTTCAGGATGTATCGTAAGCATCTGTTGACGAAAGCCTGGAGCTTGTTGGTAAACGTGACAGTCAATCTCCAAGTCAGTAAGTCCCTACTGATCGGTTCAATTTGAGGAGACCACACGTGAACGTACGGACAGGAACACCACAAAATATTTCTTTAGTCCTCGTAACCATTACCGCAAGGATATGAAAGCTCTTGACTTGTGATCTCTGGACGTATCTTGATCCATCTCGACTTGACTACAAAGAGCAATACTACTCCCCTTGAGGTAAAACCCCATTGGATATGGTATCAAATCTGTGTCCGTCTGGCCAGAAAATTGGATGTCTGTTTATTTTCTATTTATTTATTAAGAACGCTTCACAAACAGTATCCTAGTTTTTAATCTTTTGAATACATACATGTTCATTTATTGAGATAGATAGATAGATAGATAGATAGATAGATAGATAGATAGATAGATAGATAGATATCTGATTTGATATAAATGTACAATGACTGAGATAGATGTGAATTGAGATAGATTAATTAGATGTACATCTGTTTGCATTGACAGTTAGATATGTGAGTTGACTAATATATAGATAGATGACCGCAATAGATATGTGCATGGACTGAAATAGATAGATGTACGTCGAGATAGGTGTACATCTATCTATATCTATGTACATTGACTGATAGATGTGTATATTGTCTATGAGATAGATGGATGTGCATTGATATAGATACGCATTGACTGAAACAGATGTATATTGATTGAGATAGAGAAGAGCATTGACTGAGAAAGATTGAAAGATAGATCTGATAGATCTGATTCGATTTGGCGTCTGTGTGTAATCTTTTCATACTAGACATCGTCGCTCTTGTGAAATGCATAATGAATTGAAAGGATAATTTTTTTCTTTTGATGTAAATAGTTATAATTTTATGTCCTAGATTTCGCCAGCTTTTACCCAACATTTTACACGCTTCTATTCCGAGCACAAACAGCTGTTCAATCTGCTTTTGGTCTTCGCCAACAATCACGCATCTGTGCCATGAAATAGCCCTGCTATTTTCATTTACCTCTACCAACGAAGTTGGAAGATATATATGAATAAGTATTCACTCGTGTTCGTCAGTCTGTCTGTTTGTCAACACAATATATAAAAAAGTTCTCAAAGAATTTCAATTGAATTTTTTGCTAGGATAAGCTATAAGATAAGGGAGAATACGCTAAATTTTAGAGCAGTTTTTATCGATTGAAATAATTCTTCTCATTTTTTTAGTTCTGCCAACGAGGTTGGAAGAGGTATAAGTATTCACTCGTGTCTGTAAGTCCACAAATTTCTATAAAAGTTCTCAATGAATTTCAGTGACATTTTGTAGAAGGATATGCCATGGTCCAAGAGAGGATTGATTAGATTTAGGGATGGAGTCAAGAATTCTCTTAAAGTTACCCCCTCTGCATCATAGCTATATGTCTACACAATATTTACCAAAGTTCTCAATGAATTTCAATGAAATTTTCTGTTCGTAAATTTGTATAATTTGGGGATGGATCAATTTTTTTTTTTTTTACTTGAGTAATAATTTTCATTTTTTAATACTTTTATGCATTTACTTCCTCCTCACAATATCTCCAAGAGTTCTCAATAAATCTAAAAAAATTCACGGAAGGTGGGTCATGGGCCGGGGAAGAATCGATCAAATTTTGGGGTGGATCCAGGAAATTTTTACAGCTACCTCACTTACTCCCAAGCTATGTATGAACTGATTTTCATTGAGTGACGATGGCATTTGCTAAGTTATGCGCTCTGTAAATGATATCTAGTTTATTCTTATATTGATATTTGCTCATCATAGTTGGACATGACACAAGACCACAAGCGTGGAGCACTCAGAGAGGAATGAATATCATCATCATTATTAGCCTTTTAACGTCCATCGTAAGATCTTCCCCAAGATTCGCCAGATCTCTTTATCGAGGGTGACACGGCGTCAATATTTCCCTAAACTGTCTAAATCGTCACACCATATTATTTTCTGTCGACCATAGTTTTGCATATGATCTTTGGAGAAACACGCTGTGTGTTTACGGGTATCTTTGACTCCTGTTCTGTCTCTAATATATTCCATGTGAAGCCAAGTATGATCTCCTGTGCACGTTGCATGGTTCTTAGTTTGAGAGCCTATCTTCTGGTTAGGTTCCACGTTTCAGCTCCATGGATGGCTATCGGGGGGACACATTGGTGATAAACCCTTCTTTTTAGGAAAAATGGAATTTTTGTTATCTTTCTATCACAGCCAGACCATATCTTTCTGCACTTGTATCTGTTATCGCTTGTCTTACTTATTCTTTCAACGGGTATGTAAACCCATTTTCTACAATCATTCCACCAGTTTTATGACAATTTCTTTTCTTTCCATTGAACTTTTTTTCGTGTTTATATTATAATCCTGTTTCTATTTTGAGGACTGAAAGTGTTCATTTTCCGCTTCCATACTCGAATACCTAAACGCCGTCGAGTGGCGTGGGAAAATAGAGGTTCTGTGTCTGTGCCGACGTAACCTAAGAAGGGGTCTGCCATATCTAGGCTGGCTTTTGTTGTTTCAAATGTGTAATTTCAGAGATGCTGACAGATGTCAGAATGTTGAACCAAGTCTGGTCCACGATTTTCTAACCTCGACGCGCTAAAATCAAGGAAGTCACCTCAGAATCCGATTCACATTACCATCTCTCTGCAGTCGAACATTTTTGTAGACGTATTCAACAACAGTTGGATGTTTTTCTCAAGACATTCGTTTTTTTTGGTGAACTACTTTAAGCCACTACTGATCCCTGCTTTTAATTGCATATGAGAATGACGATCTTGGTTTTGCAATAGAAGGCAACAGATTTGTACCCTGTCACGCAAAAGAAGGCAACCAAAATAGTAAAATAAAATTATATGTTCTGATAGCGTGGTAAAAACGCTGAATTTGAAGAATAACAAAAATGTAAAAAGTTATAAAAACAAAATTTTAAAAGAAATGAGGTCAATAGAAGGCTATTCCCCAAGTGAATCCAGGTCAAAAGGCATCAGAACAAAAGTTATCAAGACAAAAAAGCATCAGGATAAAAGGTATCAAGACAAAAAAGCATCAGTCAAAGTACAACAGAGGCCAAAAGATATCAGTCCAAGATATCAACACTGTAGTACAATAATCTAACTGACCTTGTACTAATATCTAATTCAATTAAGATATTCAATACTTCTAAATGAAATACATAGTATTTTGGGACTTTTTTATACGACTAAAATAAGTAATATCCGTTACCCTTTGCTTTGAATTGGCCCCAAAAGTCATGCAAAGTTTCTAAAAAGAATATTATTTAATTGAAGGCATAATCATTTCTCTATCAGATATAGCCGCCAAATGAAATCGTAGAATATTATTTGAAATTCTATTGAATCAAAAGGTAATAATTTCATTTTTGCATTAATATGTCATGAATATGTTCTTTGATTATACCTTTTAATAAAAGATATACTTCTTTACAGCCTATTCATGGCATTGACTAAATTAAGATAATGAGTTGAGTTTACGGCCAAATTCCAAACGTTTGATAAGTTGATTCTTACTTTATATGAAAACTTGGTAAGAAACATTTTTTTTAAATTTCCTCAATTTAGGCCTATGATTATTCGTTTTTTAAATTGATTTAATAGACATTCCTCCGCCCCTTAAGAAGGCGCTCAAAAGCTGTTGATCTTCTCTTCATTTTCATTTCACCTCCTTTTATCAAAAAATATGACAACAGCGTACAATGGGTTTCAACAATTTTTCGTTGTTAAATCGTTGAGAATCTCGAATATTCAAAGAATGGATAAATAGATCATTCTAAAGTCTCTTTGTGAGTTCTCAGTCTTCGAATCAGGTGCAAATGATTTTATTTTAGGATCTAAAATTGGTTTATCTTTCGTTAAGCCTTTTTAGCGCACCATTTCATTATGATTCAGTTTCAATTTCTGCGATACTGAAACTAAATATCTATTCACTCGGAAAAAATTGAATGAATGAGAGGTTTTAATTTCGTTTTTGCATCATACATAGGCTCTCAAAATATATTTGTAATTATAAGGCATAATCATACAACTTATCCTTCAGATATTATCGGGAAAACGGAATTAAAAGTCTTTATTCCTTCAATGATTTCATGTCGGCAAAATCTGATAAAGACATAATTATATCTTTTAATTAAATATTATACTTTTCAAAGACTTTTTATGACTTTGGGGCCACTTTAAAGCGAAGATTACCAGATAACACTCGTTTTGGTTGTAAGAAATTGTCCCCAAATATTACTTATCTAATATAAGGGTATTACTTATTTTATTATTTAAATTAAAAAAAAATATTATCAGTAATTCTTTTTGTGACATATGGTACGAAATGAAAAAATAAAATCACAATAAAACGTTCATTCATTCGAATTTACAAGAAAAATATCTTATTAGTTCAAATTCAGTTAAAATATTCGTTGTTAAACAATTTAATAATTATTGTCATTACGTTATATAAGGAATTCGAATACTATTACATCACATACGAATATATATAAATACTGAACAAATTCAACCACCAACAAAAACGCGAGATTAAAATAGACCGTCTAACATTGCTGGGGCGAATTAAAGGTCCTTGGATTGAATTTATCTAAAACTTTTGAAATATTAGAAATCACCCACAAAAACTGTCCCTAAAACAGTTAGCATTTCTTCAGTTTTTGGTTTGTATGTATGTATGTATGTATGTATGTATGTATGTATGTATTACGAATATAGGTTGCAGCACTGAAGCTAGAGGAGAGAAAATTTTGAACACTTATTTTTTATGATGTCCAGAAAGGACGTCTGTATTTTCGTTTGAAAATTCCTCCCCTAAATTATTTTTTAGTGATGTAAGTTAGTACTAGATTAGTCCCTTAGTTTGCGTCTGTTAGCGTTCACGCTTGATTTTTGAAATTTTTGGACTCTCTTAGAGATCACCACCCAGCGAAAGACGAAAGAAGTAACTAATTGATCATTCCCTCTTCCAATATTTTAATTGATCATTCTCGACAGGGTGTGCGGTCAAAACACATTGGTTGAATGACGGTTTCTATTGTTTAACCGATTTCAGTTTTTTGTGAAAGTTACGTAATTATGCCTTCCGCCACAACCCAGAGCGAATTACAGGTCGATTGGAAATCGAGAAGAGCAAACTATACCGGGGCCACATCTCGGTGACAATCTGCTGACAACCCCAATTCTCACTCAAGAACTTCTGGCATGATCAATTACTGAAACATGGTCAAGTAAATATTTTAGCTAAGATGAGAATAAAAGAACTGGTAAATATTATCAGGAAAGTTACTGTAGTGATTCGGGAGCCCACAGATATTCGGAAAAGTTGGGTAATTTTACCTTCCGCCACAACCCTGAGCGAATTACAGGTCATCTGGAAACCGAGGAGAGCTAAGTATTCCGGGGCCACATCTCGGTGACAATCTGCTGATAACCCCAGTTCTCACTCGAGAACTTCTGGCATGGTTAATGGCTGAAACATGATCAAGTAACCATTGTAGCTAAGATGAGGACAAAAGAACAGGCAAATATAACCAGAGAAGCAACTGTAGGGATTTGAGAGCCTCCCCTCTGCATCAGATCGGAATTTCCAAAGATTTTTCGGAGTTTATGTTGTTAACACGACGTTTCGAGTGATCCATTCCACGGCCTCTTTCAGGCTTACTTTCCGAATATAATGGCGGCACACAGAATTTTTTTTTCTTTCCACATTTACATAGCACATATGAAGAAGGTCATAGGATGTACACTCGAAGAAGGCCATAGGATAGATCGTCCGGAACGTTGTGATGACAACATAAAACTTTGAAAATTCAATCGTCCGAAAAATTCTTTGGAAGTTGATCTTTCTCGAAACAATAGGCAGGATCAAAAGTTGTTCACTTCCTGCTTTCAGGCTTATAACTCAAGACTGTTAAACATTTGAAAAGGTTCTGAATTTTACCCCAGTTTGCCTTGACAATAAACGTTTAGAGCTAGGCTGGTTCCGTCCGATCTTCCAAGAGAGGGCTGAAGACAATGCTACATTTGAAAAAGGGTGTTGATATAGAACGGCTTTAAACGGAGAAGAAGCCTTACTCTTCAGGATTTTAAGGATTTTTTACCAATCTAGTTTCTAATTTCTTTATATCTTGTTCTCTCTTTTTTTTTTTTTTGAGTTTCCAATTCACTTTCATGTGCATTTTAACTCCCTTGACCTATCACAATAGATATGCAGACTTTACATACATACCTACATATGTAATGTTACTCTTACCATTGAGCAAAGTAGCTGCCGGCAATGCAATGGTCTAAATAACTGATTCCACACCAAAGTCTGCTCATCCATTGTCTGTATCTGATCCATTTTTTTTTTCAAAAAACGGATAATAATATTATCAAAAAATAGATATGCGATTTGACAGAAATGATTAATAATTACGTTGTATTATTTTGAGATTCTATTTGAAATAATCTCTCGTTATTACACATTGAATTTATAACGTGTATGTGTGTGTGTCCAGTGACGTGCCGACGAGGCCCCCAGTCTATACCATTAGAGGGTGACACCATGATTACTGCCTAATGTTGTGAAAGTATCTTAATTAATATATTTATCAATTTGATAAATTAAAATTGACTTTGACTTGTTAGCTCCGAAGTGATGTGCAATAATTTGCTTCGTCCTCCACGGACCTTGAATTTAAGGTTCTATAGATTCTTCAAAACATTTACCCTGGGCCATATTGGTACTTTGCCCTTGTAGCGGGACATTTCATTAGTGAAATGATCAACTGTAGCCAACCAAATGAGCATCGTGCAGTAAATCCAACTGCAGTTCGGAGGCACCTTCTTCTATTTTTGAGCTTACCTTACATCGTTCTGTGAATAATAATAATAAAAGTTAATGGTGCTCTCCTGGTTTCGTGGTCAAGCCTTTAGCGACATTTATTTCAAGATCAAAGTGTACTACCTGTTCTTCTTGCATCAACAGAACATAACATCAACATCTCCTTTTCCACTTCTAATGTTATTATAGTTTTATTTTGATTGTTTTCTTTGTGAATTTTAATTTGATTTAATTTGATTTTTTTTCAATTGTTGAAGAGAAACAACTGCTATATCATAGTTGTATTTTAAATGTTGAATGATTTTCTTGAATTTTGTAAAACTATTGAAACAATAACTCATACACGAACACATAATAATTTAGTTACAAAAATGCAAAAAAATAACTCATTCTAATAGAAAATCTAATAATAAATAGTGACTTGAAAATGAGCCAAAAATGAGTAATGAAGACTTATGATAAGTAGACATGATTTTAGTAAAACATAAAACTTGACATTTTTCAACATGGGTGAGGTATAGTAAGAAACTTAAAACTGGGATGCTAAGTCACATGGATTTCTGTGACGACAATGCATAAGATTCATAACAACTGTTGTTTTCGGCAATTGACAGATATATTTAAATTATAATCCATGAGTTCGTTAAAGCCTACATTTGTTATATCGAGGTTTTGTTATTGCAAGGGTTCACTGAGTATGTACCCCCACCCAAATCATGGTACCTTAAAAAAGTATTCATTACTCTGTAATTTAAAAAAAAAATAACATTAAGTCCAAAACAGATTGTTGTTTCTTTTTCACAATGTTTATCTCTTTGTGGAAAACTGCAAACAATTGCTTTTCTTCATATTCTATTGCAAGTGGGGAGTGGGTATTTTTGGTGATAAAAATACAATTTTCCACGTAACCGCCCCTAAAATTTGTGGACGTGGATTTAAATTAGTAAGTTCAGTATTTTATAAGATTTAAATATCCCATCATTGTTACTTTCAACAGAAAATCTGCGCAGAACCAAATAATCAATAATAATTCAATGATAAAATTGGTACCAAAAAGGTGTTATCTTTGTATCCTTTGAGGTACACAGAAAACTTGTCTCTGTAAGATTATAATTTTCAGTACCCTGTACTCATTAAAAACATTTTGGATTTTAACTAAATAGTGTTAGTGATATAATTTACGTAGTACAATGAAAAAAATAGGTGTCTTGGAGTAATAGTTTTGAAATTGAGGGATGAATTTATCCGTATCTTTTCAGTATTGAGAAAAAAGAAAAACTTCAACTTTTACTAAAAGTATGATATCTCGTCTTTGAACCACGGGCGAAGAAATTTCACGAAGTTGGAGCATACACAAAAAAAGATTCCCCTCAGATTTTATGTAAAAATGAAATTTTGTGTATCTTTTGAGATGCATATACCTATAACACAAAAAGATTACCCAAATTCTAGATATCCTAGGAAGAGGGCAGGTTCTGGAAGGGGATGGGCGACATCCAGGGTTACTGTTCCAGGTGACATCAACCACTCTCTCTGTTTGTGTGTATGTGTGTGTGTGTGTATGTGTGTGTGTGTGTGTGTGTGTGTGTGTGTGTGTGTGTGTGTGTGTGTGTTGTCAAAGACCATAGACAAGGAATGCTTCAATTTTTAAAAAATCATCTTTCTGTCTATTCTTTCTTTTTTCTCTCTCTTCATTCTTTATCTTTCTCTTTCTCTGTACCTTCTTGTCTCTCTTTGTCCATTATCTCCCCCTTTTTCTCTATTCTTCCTTTGTTTTTCTTTATATATATATCTCTCTATATATAATCTATCTATTTTTTTTCTTGTTATCTCTCTCAAGTCTTACATCTTTCCCCCTATTTCTTTGTTTTTCTCCTTTTCTCTCTCTTTTTTTTTGTCTGTTTTTCCCTTTAATGTTGCTGTCTTCTTTTTTGATGTGTCCAATTTCTCTATAACTCACTTTGTCAGACTCTACTTAATTGACGTCATTTATTATTTTTTATCTCTCCATCTATTTTTCTGTATCCTCACAAAAATATCTTTCTCGTAAAACTTTTTTGGTCTAGGTACAAGAGAAGGCATGTCTTGATTCAATCAGAGTAAGTATTGTCCAAACGTTTGGGATCGAGCGCTTTCGGCTATACTTCTGGCCATTATCAAAATCAGAGGAACAGTAGAAGGTGGTGTTCTCGGACGAGCACTCAAGATAGTCTCGATGGAATGTAATGCTATTGAGAAGATCTTCGGAAGGAGGAGCAAGCTTTTTCCTTTAAACATCAACTTAGTGGAGGATCTATCATGATGTGGGGAGCTTTTCCAGTCAAAGGTGAATCCGAATTGGCGGCGATGGAAGGTAAGCAAACCGTTCAGCGTTACATAGAAGTATTGGAAAAGAGTCTTGTCCCATTTGCCAGTCACCATTATGGAAGAACTTTTGCATTTTGCACAAACTATTGCACTATGAAGGTAATAGCTTTTGCTGATTCTCTATTAGTAGTTCAAGTAATCATGGAAGAGTGGTTTGCCAAAGTTCTCTTTCAACTATTCTCTTCCCCATCATTTATCGTGGCATGCCGGAGTAAAGAAAGATACTAAACGTATCACTACTATATCCCATAACGTACCAAACGAAAATTGGGGAATTAACAATAAATCAATCAACATCAATGGTAAAATACAAATTAAACAAGAATATTTGCCAAAGATGTAAAACGTACCAAATTTTCAAAAGACTCCCCCCAACGTTTATCGACCCCCGACATTGATCGATTCCCTGGTAGTCCCATCGATCCCAAGTGTCGATATCGACCACTTTGGCGACCCCTTGTTCAGTCTAATCTGACACAAACCTATGATAGTGAGACGCTCAGTGGGGTCAAACTCACAAAAATAATGGAAGGACTACCAGAAATTCTTACAAACATCATTCTTCTATTATTTTATTCAAATATTTCAAAAGCCGAGGTTGGCCCTGAACATCCATTAAGAATTGAACTCACTGCTCTACGGTTTAACTATCTCTCTAACAATCGCTCTAGAAACAGCATAGCGATTTACGGTGGTGTATTTAGTGCGGATCGAACTCACTACTCTAGCAATTTTCTGTGTGACCACTTTACCCTCATCGCTCAACACCAGCGTCCTGATTGAATGCATATTCCCTGTATTTGATAGCAATGGAGCTCCTCTTTTGAAGTAAATAGGTTGAAAGGTAAATGTAACCATTATTGTCATGCCTTGTATGGACCAGAACTTGGGAAGTTTTCAAAAGAACTGGGTGATAAATGACAAGAATTCAAAGAAATGCGTTTTTTCTCAATATTCGCTGCTGAAATCAGGGAGGGGGTCATATATGCCATCAAATATGCTAAGTAAGAATGTAGGCTGGGATGTATACATTTGTTGATCTGGTTTCTTGTCATGGTCGCAAGCCTTGCTACCCGGAATCTAATACTTGTGGGATTTACGCCAAGTTAAAACCTAAGCAGTTTTCAAGAGTTTGAAAAGTGCACTTTTTAAATTTTTTTTTCAAGGTGCCATCATAAGCAACAGTTATGCATTAGAACACAAGGGTATCACGTTGCAAAATAAATATTTGTTGTATGAAATAAATGGTTCTCCATCATTGAGTTGTGGACTTATTGGTGTCCCTACGTTGATAGGCAAGTCTGGTTGCTACACGGTCGAACTCCTCTCCTATTTATATTTCGAATGAAGATGATTACTGCAACTTTTGTATTGTGCATGTAATAGATAAATTCAAAGGTATGTGAGACTTATCAGTTGAGCTCAGACAGCCGCCTATCATATGGTCGTGATTTTAAATCATGATGGGAAAATGTGACGTGATAGACAAACATTGAAGCGTTTACTCTCCTAAATTTGGTGAGGATTAGTCTTGTTGCTCTTGTTACGTTGGGACAAAGCCAAATCCAACTAGGACAGGGGTCAGACAATAGATAGATAGATAGATAGTATTCGGAAAAAAATCCAGCCTTTTTAAATACCTCAAGAACCTGTTGCTTGGCCTAAGTATAACTTGGCAAACAATCAGAGGCGAACGACCATAAAAAAAATTACTCGACCGTCGGCTTACGCAGTCGGCAGTGAGACGTCATTAAGAGAACTTCTTTAGTATGTGATGGCTGCATTAAAAATCTCCAAACCTACCCATTCTTCACGTCTGGTGGAAGTTTTGGGGATTTTTTTTCGGAAAGCATCACATTGCTAAGTAGTGTCAGTCCCCTACAATCTAGATTTGGCTTCATGTAATTTCTGACTTTTCAAAGTTGAAAAGGGAACATTACAGATCGTGAGCAAGATTAAGGAGAACGCGACGAGGCAATTGACAGCGATCCCGAAAAAAGACTTTGCAAACTGTTTTAAAAGTGGGAAGGGCGTCAGGATAAATGAGTTAAACCTCAAGGAGATTACTTTGAAGAGGGATAAGTAAGCTATTGTTTCGAATGACTGGATATACTTTTCAGATAGACGTCTTGCGACTTTGACGAAATATCTATGTCATTTGGACACGAATATCTTTACAATTTGGCGCATCGGTACTAATGAAATATCATATCTCATATTTACACCTTTTATCCAATATAGGTTAGATTGTTCTCGTTTTGTTTACATAATTCGATCGAACAAATCAATTCAGCTGTGTACACCTATGAATTGGTCAATACTGGACATAGTGTATATATTCGTGTATAAGTCATAGTTTTCAGAAAAAAATATTTGGGCAGAAACTTGGTGCTTGAGCTATCTCTTGAAAATAGTTCCGTTACGTAAAAATCTCAACAAATTATAACTTAATGATTTCTTGGCTGAAGATCAAAGGCAGACACATACACAAAGCATATCATAAATTAATGATTTCTGGATTAGAGACACAGGATAAATCTATATACAAGGCATATCATTAATCATTTCTTGACTGAAGATCAAAGGTAGAATCATGTAAAAGACATGTCATAAATTGATGATTTCTGGGCTAATAATCTAAGTTTTACCTATGTAGGTATAGCATATCATGAATTTCTTGGCCATATATCAAAGATCGTTTTATTCACAGTATCAATTTGTATACATTTATATGACATCATCATCATCAGCCTTGTAACGTCCATCGTTAGAAATAGACATTCCCCAAGATTAGGCATATCTCTTTATCGTGGGCGTCGCAGGGCCAATACTTCCTGAATTTGTCTAGTTCTCTCCATCTTGTATTTTGCTGGCCTCGATTGCACCTGTGATCTCTAGGGATCCATATTATGCATCGGTTGTCTGCCATTCTTGCAACATGACTAACCCATTGCCATTCGAGTTTTCCAACGGATTCTGTGATGTCTTGGACTCCTGTTTTCTCCCTGATATATTTTGCTGTCTTGTGAACTATCCATGTGAGGTTGGGCATGATTCTCTCATGTGCACGTTGCATGGTTCTCAGTTTGAGAGTCAGTCTCTTGGTTAGGTTCCATGTTTCAGCTCCGTACGTGACAATCAGGAGGATGCATTGATTGTATACTCATCTTTTTAGGACTAATGGGAACTTTTTGTTTTTGAAAGATGAGCTTGCTCGGTTGAAGGCTTGTTGTCTAAGAGTAGGGGACAGTTAGTGGTCAAAGTATACATTTCTTAATTGTTCTATAGTTGCTTATGCCACAAAGCCACACTGTTGCAATACTCATCCAAATGCAGACCTCTACAGCCGATCCAAACATCTACCTAGGAAAATAAAACTCCAAAAGAAAGCTTATGAGCCTTGGAATGGAAACTCTTGGTTGAAAGGTGGGGTCGCTTACACAGACACTGCACCTCGACTGAAACTTCATAGCTCAGGTCAGAGGCTTTTAAATGTACAGACTCTGCCTCCGAGACGTGGAAATCTCGTGAAGCCAAGTTGATGATGATACCGATATTTTACATCCATATGAACCAATAGATGATGCTATCTTTTTATATGGGTAGATTGAGTTCTGGTTACATAAAACAGCTGCACAGTACCATTATCCTTTACTTACTATAAGGTTCCAACTTTCAAACCACCTCACTCTAGGTGAGAAGGCCTGATCCTAATACCCCTGTTTGACCCCTCCTTCTAGTAGACGCCCATACAAAGACGTATGGGAGGCAGTAGTTTGTACACGGCGTTGAACGATTTTCACTTACTCCAAATGCACAGCCCTCATACGAGCACTGACAGATATTCTGTCTGGTGAGTGCATCTGTTAGAAAATTTAGTGCCCAGCCGTGCATTTAGTCTACGTTAGAGTGTTTTTGTGCAGGTGCACATATGTTTGCATTATGACTTACAAGCATTTGTACTCAGGGTTGTTTTGCATCTTTGACGTCTTCATTTTAGTCCTATTAGCAGTTATTCATTTTTGTTTGTGTTTCACGATACTTGCATATATATATATACATATATATATATATATATATATATATATATATATATAGAGAGAGAGAGAGAGAGAGAGAGAGAGAGAGAGAGGGAGGGAGGGTGTGCCTTTTATTGCGATCCCTTTGGGACAGGGTCTTTTAGATAACAGGCAGATAACAGTAAATGAACGATGTACACACGAAGCCGTTTAAGGGTATACAACCAATACATCCTCCTAATGGTCCCTCATGGAGTTGAAACATGGAACCTCACTGTAAACTAAGAACTATGCAACTTGCAAATGGAGAGATCACGACAGCACAGTATATTACAGGAAGAACTGGAGTCACTTGTATTAGACAATCTGTTAGAAAACTCGAATGACAATGGGCTGATCATGTTGCAAGAATGTCAGACAACCAATGGACATCAAGACTCACAATGTAGATACCCAGTGATCATATCCACCATGACGAACAAGACAAGTTTAAAGAGTATTGACTCCACGACGCCCATGATAAATAGGTCTAACAGATCTTGAGATGGTTCCATGTTCAACAATGGACACTAAAAGGTTGATGATTATTATGAAGATGATTCCGATAATAACAAAGGCGGGAACACATTGCTATCACGTCACGGGAGCACACGTGAGATCACGGTGTTTGAGTCAAGACGAAAAACAAGATTTCGAATGCTGATTTTCATGACGAGCAGACAGACCCTCTTCAATCGGAAAATTGGCCCAACACGATCTTCCTACGCCCCCCTCGTATACATGAATATATGTCGTATACATCCAAAAGTTCAGAGAATTTGAACAATGAACTAAATGTAGAACGGAATTCTTCCACCATATTTTATGGTCACTGCCTTTCGTGAGATTACTGTATACATGCTCAAGAGAACAGAGAACTGTTATGAATGAAACGGTGGTAACTGTGTCAATGTTGGGATGAATCTTTCAATATTTAAATCCCCCCAAATCACATCATAGCAAAAGTACCTGTGTTCCAATATTTTCTTCGCTTCCATCCTACACAACGCCCATCAAGGATTCTCTCTGCTTGTATCACAATAAAACCAATGGGCTACAAAGATGGGAGCAAAGAACCTCGTCACTACAGGAAAACGGAAATCAGCTTGTCTTTATTCCTTTCTTTTTTTTTTTTTTGAGGGGGCGCGTTGGGGCGTGTTTTTCTAACTTTTTTCTAGGCCTTTTCCAGATTGCTGCCTCACCAAATTTGTTTGGTATTTAATTTCACAGGTCTTGAATTTTCACAAAATACGTCTTTTAGTCCATTGAGCGTTGGGAAATACTTTTTGAATATTTCTGGTTTTTCTTGAAGAGTTTTTGTCAGATTCCGATCCGAAGTTGATGGCTAAGGTTTCATTTTTCTGCTTAACCAACAAGAACAAGGACAATCCTCAACGTAATTCAGAAGAGCAAACTTTTCACCATTTGTCAGTAACCAAACCGACGAGTAAAATTAGCATTTCCTTACCCTGATTGGTAGGCGACTCTCTTAGCAACAGGGCCAAGCTGACAAATCTTACATTTCTTTGGAAAAAAGCAAGCAAAGTTTTTGTCCTTCTTTCCTACTTCTTTATGTTTCCTGTTTGCAATCGACCAAGAATGTGCTACCGAAAAGTTCGAGGAATTTGAACAGATTGACCAGTCTCTTCATTTGTCAAGTTATGCAACGTTTCCTGTGTCTCACTGAACGATTCGCGCATCTCTCTAAATAACTCCACCAGGGCATGAAGAACCCATTCCATATCTTTCTTTGAGGAAACCATGTTACCCCTCGAAATTCGAGTTGCACCCTGTTTTGTTTATCTAAAAAGATCATATTTTTTTATGCACCCATCCGTCTACGTTACACAATCCAAAGACATCGCCGCATGTATTAGGAACTCTCAGCCAAAATTGTCACCCAAACTGTCATCATAGGCCTCTTGGGGTTTTTAAGTGGGTGTAGCTTGGTTATGTATGTATATACTGCGTGCACAGTATGTACTAATAGAGCTAGAGGATTATAGATTAAAACATTTTATGTTTAGAAAAACGTTTTGTTTCTAAATTCCCCCATAATAGGTTTTTGGTACGTGTGTGTGTGTGTGTGTGTGTGTGTCGGGGGTCAATTTACAATGTAAGTTTATAATAATTCGACCCCTTCGTTTGAGTCTGGCAGCGTTCACGCTTGTCGTTTAAAAATTCGAACTTTTTAGTGATCACCAACAAAAGATGAGCGAAGTAAATTATTCATTGATTGCTTCATTTTCCAATTTTTTCAATTGATCACCTCCAACACGGATTGTTGCCAAAAGACATTGGTCACGAGACGGTTTCTATTGAGTGACCAACGGGGCCTGTTTATTTAACGTTTATCTGTTGTTGTACTTCAATAAGCAGACGGTACATCACTAATCAAACAACTGATTCCTACGGCAAGGAGACCAAAATGGTCAGATCTTGTAGATTTGTTATATTGACTTTAAAGCTGCTAGTTGTTTGGCTTTTTAGCATTATCTCCGTTGGAAAGAGGGTTGTTTTCTTTGATTTCTGAACGCGTCACCTAACTCCTAAAAATGATAGGTATATAAATAATCACATTTCCATTGAATCTGTTAAAAACCTTTGTTTCTTGAGAACTTTGAAGATGACATCTGTTTTCTTTGATTTTCCGAACGCGTCCCCACATTCACAGCGTGGATCTCCAGAGATCATATGCGAAATTGGGGCGGCAAAATATAAGATGGCGTTACGAAATAGACAAGTTTGGACTGTATTGGCCCTGCGACACCCTAGATAGATAGGTCTAGCGAATACTGGGGAAGGTCTATGTCTGACGAAGCTAAAAGGCTGATGATGATTAAATAAAGAAATAAACACAATCATTAAAGACCTTTGTTCCTTTGGCGTCTGTTCTTTTTTTGTTGTCAGAATCCCAAAATAATCATATGTATTAGCTTATGTAAAATATAAAGTCCACAGCCGGGCTGGCCATAGGAGACTTTTTTTCTAATGGCTAAGGTTTGTAGGATCTATAAGACCTATAGATATTAATGAAATTTAATATAGACTTCATACATCTATGGTAGAATTCCATTCAATGATTAAATAACATATTATTCAATTCAACATGTTCAATATCATAGGGGGAGACAACAAGACAACACAGTATATCAGAGAAAAAAACGGAAGTTAGAGATATAGTAAATTAGAAAACTCAAATGGTCATGTTGCAAGAATGTCAGACAGCCGTTGGACATCTCGACAACGTGGAACATCAGAGATCATATGCGACAGGAATAAGATGGTGTAACGCCCGCGGTAGAGAGATCTGGTGAATCTTGAGAAGGTTTATGTCCAACAACGGTCGCTAGAAGGCTTCTGCTGTTGCTGCTGTTGATAATGATATCAGTAAAAAGAAATTCTAGCAACAAACACGACTGACTTTTCAAGAATTTGGAAGAAAGTAAAAATCGTTGCTGTTCTCCATTAAACCTGCAATGTGGTATTTGGTGCATGTTCCAATACGTTGTATGTATTCGACAAGACTAGAATAGATAAAACTGGCGCCCCCTTGGGCGTGGGTCCCAATTAGGAACGCTTGGTCCAATTGGCTTGAAACTGGTTCTGGTCTAAAGGTACTCGGTAACATAATTGACCAGAATTATCTAATTCAGGAAACATCTAGATACATTTAATAAGAACTAATCTGACCTCCCACGCTGATTCTGGTACACAACACCAAAGTCAGTTTATCTGACACGTTGCTTTTACTGGGTGGATTCTATTCTAACACCATTCCAGTAATGTTCACATTACCTTCAACCAGGGAGCCCAACGGCGACAGGGCGTGGAGAAATAGTTAAGTCTAAAGTTTCCTTCGAAATTTTCTTTTCTTCCTTTTTTCTCCTTTTTCCTGGGATATCTTTAACGTTGGGTTTTGTAATTTCCGCTTACTTTGTAAAAGAGGGTATCATTCTACTATATTAAGTGTGGACTCAGCTTATCTCCATGGTAACCTCTTTTCAAAACTTTTGATTGGCTAAGACGGCAACACGTGAACGCAGCCCGTTTTTTGTTTTGTTCTGTTTTCACGCTCTTTCTGTTTTCTTTTTACTATTTTTTTTTACTGTTGTGATCTACAGTCAGCTCTGTTTCTTTTTCTTTTTTCGCTAGTTTCTCTCTTTCTCTCTTTCTGGTGACACCTATTAAAAGAAAATGAATAACACATGTTGAGTTTCTTGCCATCCATATTTCTTGAGACAGAACGAAATAAAAATGGAAACGTGTGCATTTAAAGAATTCCCATATTGTGGGAATCCTTAGTGTGTATATAAATATATATATATACTTCATCAGCAGCAGCAACAGCGGCATCATCAGCCATAATAAGTCCACTGTTGTTCCATCTCCTTCTACGACGACCGTGATTGCGCTGACCTTTGCCAAGCCTCACCGGCAAACCTTGCTATCTCATCCCTCAATCCTATGTCTAGTCTTTTCCTACAACGTTTACTGTCCCATGAGCATAAATCGGTTAGCCTTTAGCTCAATCCATTGTCATCTCTTCTTGCCAAGTTTCCAGGCCATCCATTTTTGTTGCTCAACCATTTGTATAATATCCCTCACTCTACTCTGATACATGTTGATCTTTCCATACCTCTTTACCTAACTACCCCTAGTATTGCTCTTTCCATGGCTCTCTGTATGATTCTAAGATGTTTTTTACAGTCTGTTTTGCTAATTTCTATCTTGCGCAACCCTAAGTCACATCTGGTATTATGCATTCATTGTATACTTTACGCTTCAAGCACATTGGCAAAATGTTTTCTCAAAATATCTCTGTTCATACCAAATCCAGCCGATCGTTAGGCGTTGTCTCATTTCCTTATTATCTGACCTAGGTAAACGTATTTGTCAGCCTCTTTTAGGGTCCCATCCTATATTCTTACAATCTTTGGAAAACTTTATCTTTGAACAAGCCTCCTTTTTCACTTTCCAAGCACATATAATATGTAATCGTCCCGATGACCCAGACGTCATGGAAACGTCATGGGCGCGCGCTTGCGTGAGTGTAAGTACTAGTTACTACCCGTGAAATATCATGTGTGTATTTGAATTTCTAGGAAATAATTATTTTCAGAAGAGAAACAATTCCTAATTTTTGTATGTTACAAATAGACAAATAAAGAAACAAATAAAAAATGTCACAATGTAATGAATGTTTCGTAGATATACTAATATATACATATATATATTGGTAGTATATATACACACACACATACAAACACACACATACACACACACTCACATATATATATATATATATATATATATATATATATTACCGATTGTCATTAAATACATTTTTTGCGTAACTTACGTAAGTAACCCTGTGTTAATATTAAATATGTATTCTATAAAATAACATCTATATACAATACATTATGATAATACCCGATATAAGCAAAAACAAAATGTTGTATGGCATAACCTATATATTAAAATCCTAGCTGAAAGGGAGATGATGTTTGATCAGCACTCCTAAGATATAAATGTTTTTGTTTATAAAATCCCCGAAACAATTACTTGTGAACAACTGATGATCCCAATAAGAAAGAATTTACAGATAGTACTATAATACAAAAAAGTATACGTAAAATAGGGAAAAAAAAACACTGAAAAAAATATATCAATTGTATTACCAGATATTGAGAAATAAGTGACCGAAGTGACACAAAATATGTTTGAAAAGAGTTTTTGATGTGTTTAATGTTTAACGCTGTAAAACCTTCTAGACTATATATATATATATATATATATATATATATATATATATATATATATATATATATATATATATATATAGCTATATGCATATATGTATATGATTTTAGACTGTAAGATGATTATCCGTTGTGATAATAGACTTCCTCTTTATACTTTCATAATCATTGTCTATTTTTAGTTGAACTTACAGTCCTTCAAAATGAAGATCGGTCAAAACAAAAATGAAACTAGCATTCCAAGAGAAATTATGCACTACCACCACCTATCTATGCTGTGTTGGGGCTGATCAATGAATAAGTTATTTTGAAGGTGAATTTCCATAGAACAAAACGAAAACATCTCCCCTACTTATATTGAAAAGGGTGTGTGAGCATAATCTCAAGTTTCCACAATGGATGGTAAGGGCTGAGCGAAATCTAGATAGATAGATGTAAATGTCAGAACGTGTGGATAACTTGAGGCCTGCAACAGTGATCAAACGGGTTTGTTGTGGTTAGCAGTGAATTAAACTAGTCTGTTGTGGATAACAGGGACGAATTAAAAAGTTGTTTTCAAATCGTATTTGATAGACGTCCACCATTTTCGCTTGTGATGGCGAATGGTGTAACACCATCTGATCGGGAGGGACACATAAATTTTTCAATGTCAGGCCTATTTTTCCACGGAGAGCAGAATGACATTCTATGCACTTGTTTATTCTAAAGTGATTCATAAAATAAAATCACAAAAAAAGAATAAAGTGACAGAGGGAAAGAAAGAAACCCCGTGAACGGAGGTGTAGTTAAATAAGCAACAGATATTGTACCAAATCAAAACAAGACGGCGTCGAATAATTGGACATAAGTTAAAGACGCAGTCCGGCTGTGAGTCATTATAGTCCTATGACTGACTATGGGTAGAGTGAAATACCAAAGGGATGAAAATAAAGAAAGTGTAGCAGGGGAGGAGGAGGATAACGAGGAGAGAATAGTGATAAAAAATGAAGAAAACAAACTTAAAAGACACCATAAATGCACTAGTTCCTATCTTCCGTGAATATCTAGCTAAGATAGCGTTGCCAACTTGATTTTAGATTTCACATCTAAATCGCCATGATTCCTGCTACTCGATACAAACATGGCAGCTCCAAAGAGAGCACACTCTACTGTCCGCCACTGAGCAGCTTGTGCAGTGAGTTCCTTGTATTTCTCTGACTTTATTCCTGCTAAGCTTGGTAATTCGCTAACCCTGCTGTCTTTGTTTATTTCTTATCGGCACCTGTGACTAATAAAAACTAAATGAAATAAACACTAAGATCTGAAAGCTGATTTTCATCTTGGGTAAGTTCTCTTCTCTTGGTATATCGGCGCAACAGATTCCCACTCTCATTCGATTATTGGAATAAGCTAAGTTCGATAAATGTTGAGAGACGTTGAGAAAAAAGAGCGTGTACAAACGCTGCAATAAAGGAAGTGAAAGGAAGAAACAAAGAACTAAATAAGGAGAAAGACGAAAAACGAACGAACAAAGCAAAAAAGGGGAATGATAAAAACTCGGAACTAAGACGGGGTGTCGAAAAAAGAAATCGCAGAAAAAAGTGATGGTACTTGTTGAGTTGTGATTGAATCCAAAGTCACAGGGAGAAGATACCTCGAGATTATAAGCGAAATTGTGGCCGACAAAAATAAGATGGCACGATGATTTGGATACGTTCAGAATGCTTCGGTATTACGACGCCCACGAGCGAAAAAAAAAAAACAGATTATTTTGGAGAAGGCCTGTGTTCAACAACGAACTTCAAAGGCTAATTAGTAGTAGTGGAATCCAAGGCCACACTCTGGAAAAAAACTTCTAATGGCTTGCATACGTACTTGCCCAACAGAAGGATGCAGTTTAAAAAGAACATTGAGAAAAAAGGCGTTTAAAATGTGTTGAGTATTGCAATGTATGTAATCCTTACAATAATTTGAGAAATCACTGCATGTGTGTGCACCGGGGCAACACGACAACTGTCCATTGTACGAAGTTGATATTCGCCAGATACGCTTGTCTATGCAACAGACATTGCAGTGTCAAGTCTGAAGTCGTCTGGATTCACGTTTCTTGATATGAGGGGGTTCTAGTTTTACAATAAGAATCCATCTTGAAATTGATATGTATTTTGTGCGAATGTATGTCACATGCGTTCTTATATTTTTAGATTTTATAGATTTAAAATGTTTGGTATTTTAGGCACCATGACTGAGTGTTTCGTACATTTATTTTATCATTGTATTGTTCATGGAATGGGGCCTCAGCGAAAAAGGTAGAAAGCACAAGAATTCTCAAGGAGAGAGTGAAAAGTAAAGCAGTATTTGATAAACGAAGGTCCAGGAAAAAAACACGTTGATTGGATAGCGTTTGACAACGGGTGTTTTTGTGTTGATGTAACACTTTAATTCGTACGACATCGTCCCAACATTTGCTCAATCAGGCCAAAGTATATTTATATATGCCTGTATAGGTATGTAAGAATTTATTTTGTTAAGACTGAGAGAAAGAGAGGCAGAAAAGAGAGGTTTAGTTATCATGTATATATTTAATTAAAAATAGAATTAATTAGAATTAAAATCAAATTAAATCAAACACTTACATAACTGTAATCTTTGGACTACAGTGACGCTCGAACCGCCCCCTATATCCCATTGGAAAACATCTCTGACCCACCACAGTATGTCAATAAATTGTTCCGTTCCATAAGCTCTCTACAACCAACACGTAAACACAAAATACTTCTCTGACTTATACACTCAGTTGACACGTTGATGTACGCTACCACTGTGATTTTCCCAAGTTTCCAAAAATGTTCCCTGTCTATGGTACAACAGAGAGTTTAATCGTCCGAAAAAAAAAAACTCTTTGAATGTTAAAGACCCTTATAAAAACTATAGAATACCTTGAAACATATTTTGCTAACGGATGCACCAAGTAAATCGAGATAAAGTACAGATGCTCACAGACACAGCTTAAAACTATGCCTTTGGTCAAGCTTAGTCACTAAAAATTGTTTTACAGCTTAATAAACAATACCTTCAGGCATGGGTGTTCGCTACCACTTTTCCAGGGAAGGGGCAAAAGAATATATTCAGTATATATCTTAAAGGCAACCCTGTTAACAACAAATTATTATACCATCTTTTCATATTGGTACATTAAATTGGATTTGCATAAAACAGTTGTACTGTACCATTATCATAAAACAGTTGTACTGTACCATTATCTGATATTGATTATAAGGTTTCAACTTTCAAACCTTTTCACCCTAGCTGAGAAGGCTCGATGCCCCCTTTACCCCTCCTCCCCTAAGAAGACGTCGCCAGGTTAGAAACATGAGATAAGGTTCATTTGGTGTCGATGATCAATGCATGGGCATCCATCGTCAACTAATGTGGAAGGGTTTGAAATTTGGAACATTTGTTGTACATTTTTTATGTAACCACAACTTAATGTACTGATATAAGAAGATAGAATTTTTTTTGGCTTGTAACTGGGTAGCCACTAAGTTATATCCCGAATACATCCCTTTGCCCCGGAAATATAACCTTTTGTCTACCAAACCCACGGAAAAGTGGTAGCAGAAGCCCAGGAAGGAATCCAGTGAATATGATCGGAATACAAACTGGAGCAAATGTTGCATTTTTAATTTATTTACCAAGATTTGCCTAGCCAAGCACAAAGCCACAAGTCGCTTACAGTACGCTCCTGGGCCAAAAGAAAAATGAAACAAGCACTATCATATAAAAAAATCTAAACACCAGAGAGAACATATGGGAGCATATCAAGGCCAAACAAGTTGGGAAAGAAATTTGGGAACATTGAACGGCTATGGGGAGTAGTCAGAGATGAATGGAGCAACATTATAAACAGTTGTTTTATTTTTTCAAGAAAGACAAGGGAAATGCTATCCCATACTAAAAGGTATTCTGCGTGCAAACACTATGTATAACATTGTCGAATATTTCACCAGTATTTGTTGGAATAAAAGACTAATTGCAAAAACAAAAACAAAAAAAATTCTAAAAAAAGCCTGGCTCATTTTTCCCGGGGAGTGTACTTGATGCTCTTAAACGGTTACCGTAAAACATTGGTTCCCAACATTTTCAAGGTCACTCCTCACTTCTGTTAATAAGATCAATAGTTTCCCCCTTCTTTTTAAGTCCTTTGCAACAAAGAATAATTTCAAATGATTATTTGTTTTTGCGTAAAATTAGACACTTTTATATTGAGAATTTGTTGAATTTTTTAATTATTCAGCCGCTGATGTGTGTCTGTTACTCAGAGAGAGCATTTGAAAATAATTAGGAACACATTTGAAATTCCAATCTATTCCAAACAAAATAAGTATTCTGCCACTTACAACAATGTGATCTCTGTTTTTGTTTTTTGCTACTAGTTCTACGATTTGTGGGTCTTTCAGTGAGATGCACATCCCCACTAAGCTTATTCTAAAAACAATGACTGCGACTTTTATTTTTAACGAATTGCCTTATTCCACCCGTGGACTGTCTAAATTCCCCATTTGGGAATTCCCCCGTTCGGAACCACTACCCTAAGCAGTTTTAAGATCTTTTGTACGATGGAAAGAGTACTGTAAGCAACTTGTGGATTAGCGCTTGGCTCAGCAAATCTCAGTAAATAGATTAAAAATGTAACATTTGATCTGGTTTGTATTTTGATCATATTCAATTGATTCTTTCATGGGCTTCCACCCATTCTTTTTCGGGGCTAGGATGCAATGTGTATATTTCCATGGGTTTGCAAAAGGATATATTCGAAATATATCTGAGCGGCTACCCTGTTACTAGTGAAATTTTTTTTTATTTTTTTGACGCATTATGTTGCTTTTTATTTATATATATAAATATATAGATATGCTTACAAGAGTACTGATCAGTTTCGATGACCTGGCAAGAACTGTTGCTTACATTGTGAATGAATTATAAACTCATACCTGCTTCTAGGGATTCACCTCCGTATCCAAGAATATTTTTTTTTTATCAACTCGCCGTGGAGTTGTAGTTAGCAAAGGAAGTTCCCTAGACCATGCGTACTAAGTGCTCCACATTTGTAGCCTTATGCCAGACTAATTTAAGCCTAGTAAATACAGATCTGGTTAGTCACCATATAGAAACGGTTACATGACAAACGTCTTTTGGCAGCATGCCGTTTTTGGGGAGATCAATGGATAAGTTACTTCCCTCATCATTTGTTAGGTCACTAAAAAGTCAATAATTTCAAAAAAACGAGTACAGACGCTGATGGACGCAAACACAGAGGACAATTTAGAATAAACTTCCAGCGTAAATTCCCTCCTTCCCCCTATATATATATATATATATATATATATATATATATATATATATATATATATATATATATATATATATATATATATAATGAAAACTCATTGGAGTGAGTTAAAGAAAAAGTTTTTTTCCTAATCATAATAAGGAGAAAATGTTCGGATTTTCATCCCTTTAGCTCCCCTAGAGCAACGTGGAGGCGTAACTCGTACAAACTTGCATACATACATAGCCAGTCAGCCATGAACACTTGAAAACTGAAGAAACCCACGTTGTCAATCACGGTGATGGTTTCTGATTAAACTACTGTAGCCCTCAAAGGTGGCGAAAAGTTCTATCCTTTTGGTGTCCGGTCATTTCTTTGAACGCCGTAACGCCGACACGCAGTCAACGGACATGACCTTCGCCGTACACTCCATTCTCACACAACCTTTCTGTTTTCGTCGATTTTTTTTTGTGCCATTTAGAGGTTGAGAGAGGAAGAAAGAAATGAATTTTCTTAAAAGTAATTTTATTCTACGTCTTAACAACATTGGAAGAATACTAACAAGAAGATGAAACACATATGATATAAAATGAACTTTTGCAAATGATAAGAGAAAGAATCCAGCAGACATTGAGACCCTGGAGCAATTAAAATTGAAGATATATTTCTTGAGTTTTTTCTTTGCTATGCTAGAAAGAAAAAGGCCCAGATGTAAGTCTAAAGAAACGAATAGCAGATTTTTAATTAATTATCAAGTAAAATACTGCTATTTCGAAGATATAATTTTCTTTATTTACTTTCATTATCGGCAGTATACATATAAGACAGATAGTTATTTGACAAGTTAGCAAATAAAACCTTTATATGCAAGTTTTTTTCTCATCGGGTGCTGATTTTCTATCGAAAATTCGTGTCTGCCGAGAAAAAATATTTTGTCATTCCGATGTCATACAAGCATAGATCGATTAAGCTTTTTCGTGAAGTCGGCTTTTATATTTTTTTCAATAACGGCAAATAACTTCTTCGAAGTATGTGTCTCTCTCGTCAACAAAAAAATAGACTGTTCTGTCGAAAATATCTAATACCATTGACTAAAATAAAATAAGTCTCCAGAAATTGATTCCACAAAAATTACTTAATTTAATGATAGACTGGATTTAAAAAAGACTACTCAACCATTGACCACCTCCATTCAGTAAATCAACTAAAAGAGAAAGCGGCAGGATATAAAATGCCACTTACTGTAGCATTTGTCGACTTCAAGAAAGTCTTCGAATCAGTGGAAACCCCGAAGGCCTTCGATTTTATCATACAACAAGACGTAGACCCTGTGTATGCCAGAGTACTGCAACATATATACCGACACGGTTCATTTATTAGGCTACGTAGAGACCTCGAACGGGGGTAATATAAGTCGATACCAGCTCAACCAAACCCTTCACAGCCTACCTCGAGATGATCTTCCGAAACCTAGACTTGAAAAATAAAGGAATCAGAATAGACAGTAGCGACCAAAGATTTGCTGTCGACATCTTCCTTTTTGTATGATCTTCAAGTTGAGATAGAACGAAATGAATGAAAAGAGCAAGAAATTTGGACAACTTCAGTAAAACAAATGCCATGTACAACGAACATGGTGAGAATAAAGACTTAAATCGCAAATGCAGACCTGAAAGCAACATCTGTCTAAGACAATTCATCACTATGAAACCCTCAAAAAGGAAATCAAGCGAAGAATCACTCAAGGATGGCAAACTTTTGGTGGAGTAGACTCAACTTTTAAGAGCGAGAAAATCCCATTAGATTTTTAAAAAAGGGGTTTACAACCAATGCATCCTCTCGATAGTCACCAATGGAGCTGAAATATGAAACCTAACCAAAAGATTGACCCTTAACTGAGAACCATGCAACGTGCACAGGAGAGAATCATGCTCAACATCACATGGAGAGATAAAAAAAAAAGAGTGCAGCATATTAGAGAGAAGCCAGGTCAGTGATATCATAGAATACATCAGAAAACCCAAATGGTAACGAGCTGGTTGCGTTGCAAGAATGGCAGACAACCGCTGGACATCATGACTCACAACGTGGATCCCCAGAAATGATATGCGAAACTGTAGGCCGGCAAAATATAAGACGACGTGACGAAATAGACAAGTTCAGAGAGTATTGACTCTACGACATGATAGAGAGGTCTGAGGAATATCTATGCCCAAAGGACGTTAAAAGGCTGCTGCTGCTGCTGCTGCTGATGATGATGATGATGATTTCGGTGATACGGTGTTCAACAAAACGACCTCGAACAATTACGCTTAATATTTGCGTGAATTGATGTTTGTGTTTATGAGTTCCAACATTCCTAACCATATTTTTTGTCTATAGTCTTGTAAAATAGCATCAGTACTCTACTAGAACAATTCTAATTTTTTCTTTTTTCTTTATTTTTTAATGAGTTGATTAATAACACCTACATTCTCCAGAATCTAGATGTTTCTAGACGTTTTTTTACTCCATTTTAGATGTTTTCTAGCTGAAAATGCTAGCGATGTCACTGATAAAAAAGAATTCTGACCATATCTATTCTTCGATTGAATTATTTCTATGTTTATTTTCAATGAATTGCAAAATATATTTTTAAAAAGAAGTACGTCGCATAAGTTTTAAGAGAAATTTTGTGCCTCAGTCAGCAGTCAAAACGTTCTCAAGTGTTGCTGAGCTTGTAAAAGAATAAATATCCAAGGAGGTCAATTAAAAACATACGAAGAAAGTTAATAATCCGATTAAGACCCACTCTTGCTATTCCTGCTCGTCGCATAACTTTCAGCATTGGACCAGTATTTGTCCCACGTGTTTTGAAAGGAGGCAACAGTAAAACGGTACGGAATTCCAAGATATTTATGTACTTTAATGAACAAATGAATTTAAGATATCCTAATCCCAAGTGTTCCTATTTAAATACTGCTGATAGGGTTATTATAAGGATTTTTAGAGCTGCAGTAACCAGTGGCTTTGACAGGAGATTAAGCGACAGCAAAAATCTTTAATCCTCCCGGTCTGTCCTCGGTATTCTTCATTATTTGTACTAGCATCATCATCATCATCAGCAGCAGCAGCAGCAGTCTCTTAGCGTCCGTCGTTGGACAGAGACCTTCCCCAAGATTCGCCAGACCTCTCTATCATGGGAATCGTGGAGCCATTATTTTCTGAATTTATCTAGCTCGTCATGCCATCTTACTATCTGTCGGCCACAGTCTCGCACAAGATCTCTGGGAATCCACGTTGTGAGTCGTGACGTCCAGCGATTGTCTTACGTTCTTGTAGTATGTCCAACCAATTGCCATTTGAGGTTTTTAACAGTTTCTATAATGTCTCGGACTCCTGTCTTTTCTCTGATATATTGTGCCGTCATATAGTCTTTCATGTGAGTTTGAGCATGGTTCTCTCATGTTCACGTTGCATGGTTCTCAGTTTGGGGATCAATATTTTTGTAAATAGTATCCGTCAAAAATTATGGGATTGTCAGTCTATGATCATACCAGTGTGCATAACATAGTGTCTCTCACTGGCACTCTGCCTGAGATCAAAGCTTAGCATCTGTGCGCTCTATTGGAAGTTACGGATAGTGAAACAAAAAACTTGCAGAGAAAGTGGTCTCCCTCATTTTGGTGCCCGTTAATTCCCTAGCGTTGTGAAAAAGATTGCAGCAGGAATATTTGCATCAATCTAATGTATTAAAAGTATCTTTAGAGCTTAGTTAACCCCAACCAAAAAATCAGAAAAGGTATATGAATTTGAAAATATCTATCTATCAATCTATTTGTCTGTCTATTGGTTTGTCCACACTATATCTCCAATATTAATGATTTCCAACTATATTTTGTGTCGAGTGGCCCATCGGATGAAGAAGAAATGATTAAACTTGAGGGTGAATCCAGGAATTTTTTTCAGTATCCTTCTCTGCATCGAAGCTATGTGTCCAGTGGGTATCCACCTAAGTTCTCAGTGAATTTCTACAAAATCTTATGGGGGGATTTGCAATGGGTCACGATAAAAGCGGTTGGATTTTAGCGGATCAAAGATCATCTTTTCGATTTTTCGAGATACTCTTTCAATTTTCTTTTTCATACATTTAAGTATTTACTCATGTCAGTCCACACAATACCCCCAAAAGTTATCGATCAATTCTAATGACACTTTATGGAAAGGTGAGTAGGAAAAATCGCTCAAAACTTTGGGCAAATACATGAATTTTCCCAGTTACCTCCCTTACATCGTAGCTACATATGATGTTTCATCCAGTTTTTAGTAACAATGGCGTTTGGAGAGGTAAGTGCTCCCCGAGTGCTCTCTTGTTTGTTCTGTAGAAATCAATAATACACTGACCGTTCTGTAAAGGGGTTATTTACCCAGGTGTTCCTCAACTATTTTGTACGGTCGATTTATGGTGGGTGAGGCACCGTAAAAGCGAATGCGCCAGCCATTTCGTCTGAATTATCTCCTAAGTGATTGTTTGCACACGTGGAAGATTGCGAACCTTGTGTTCCAAGACCTTTTTTTTCCACTCAACGGAAGTAAGTAATCAATGGTATGTTGGTTGGAACAAAACTGTTTGGCAGCCAATTAATTTGCGGAGGGTCAACCTTTGACTGGACTCATTTGGGTTAGTCTAAACCTGGCTGCTGTAAGAGATTTTTTTTTCTCTTTTTATTAAAAACTGTCAACCTAAACAGTCAACATAGGTTTCTTTAGTTTTCAAGTGAGCTGGCTGTCTATGTTTGTATCACGCAGACAAACCGTACCAATGGAGCTAGAGGGCTGAAAATTTGAACATTTACACTCATTATGTCTCGAATAAGGTTTTTATGGCTTTGTTTTTTTTACCCCCAGCCCCAATTCTTTTATTGGGGGGGTTAATTTGAAATTTTAAAAAAGTTTATGCTAAATTGATCCCTTAGTTTGTGTCCGACAGCATTCATGTTTGTTTCCTGAAAATTCAGACATTTTTAGTGATCACTGCCCAACAAGATGCAAACAACTTATCAATTGATCCCCCAATTTCTAAATGATCACCAACACATGGCATGTTTCAAAGGGTTGTGGGCAGTTTCTATTGATTGACGAACCAGACCTGTCTTATTTTTTCTCTTTTTTTTTTTAACCGGTGCAGGAGTAAGATTATGTATGGTAGAGCTCCAGTGAGAATCGAATTCAAAAGTAGTAATGACCTGCGAGATCAAAAAAAAAAAAAAAAGAAAAGGTATATAGCTCCCTCATGCTGGCTACGGCATCAGCCGTCCGTGGCCGGGTTTGACATATCACAGGTTTCTCTGTCACGGCTTTCTTCGATGTTATCGACACGGGGCGTCACTTATTTTGCCAGGTATTCGCCCATAGTTGGAGAGATAATAATTTGACTTATACATTTCCCAGGTGCATTAGTGCGTAGTGAACACAGATCTCAACTCCGTTTGCCGATTTCATTTTCCGTAGTAACCAACAAAAGCTAACATCTGCAATTTCAAAGTACAGAAGCCCAATAATAAAAGAAGACATTGTTCTGTTTTCAATGTTTCCCTTTTTATCGACTTGAAAGAGATAAACCCTTCAAAATCAACAGCCTGTAAAGATTTCCGGCAACATGGAACCAATATCAATTACTATCAGGTGACCTTCAGAAGTACATATCAACAACAGTTTCGAATGAAGTCCAAAAGTTGATTGTGAGAGCAAATTTAAACTGGAACTGCGCCAAAGTTACATACCTTTGCACCATAAAAAATCTAAAAAGATAAACAAAACGGAATTCATTTCTCCATACAATACCATTCCATAACTATGTGTCTCAGTTCAACTCCTTTATTAATAGTTCCTATATATGGGATTTGCTAACTTTAACAGAACAAGTCAACCTGAGTTGAGCTTTAAAAGTGGAGGTGAATTCGTCGTCAGTTTTTATGTACTTCACTGTGTCACTGTTATTCGTGCATGACATCACTCCTTTTCCTTCTGGTCATTGTTATCTGTCATTACATATGAAAATAAAGACAAAAAACTCAATTGTAATAGATTGACACTTGGATTCTATCACCAAAACTACTAGTGAGTAGCTCGACACCCAAGACCATTAGGATACAGAAACACTACTGAAATTTTATTTGTCATGATAATTAATATTTTCGCCCAGATTCCACAAAATCGTAGACGAATATCTACTGCCCTTTTTATATTCTCATGTTTTTAGATTGTGTAATGGTTCTATTGTAACGTTAACTGTTTTGATGACATCCTTTGCAGCAAGGTAACTTTCGCCGAACAGAAAGATAAATAATATATATATACTTGTTATAATATAAAAATAGTATTTTTCATAACTGAAATGTTTATAAAAAAAATAATACCTAGAGCTCAGAAACGCAAGTTGACACAACATGGCGTCACAGAACCGTTATTTCTTTTTCCCTCTCTCATTTTCATGTCTTACATTCTGACATCTTAAATTCCAGGTCTGACTAATTGCGATAATGAAGTCAAATCTCTTGGAGTTTGACAATAAAAGCTGATGAAACAGCTTGTAGAATGTACCCAACGTCTGGTGAATATGAAGTAAGTCACTGCTTAGAAGTGTTTCAGGATGTTTTCAATTGGAAATAAGTCACTTGAAAATGCACTTCAGGTTGGTGATGGTGATAAACTGGGGACTTGCGCTGAATCTAATCCATTTCAAACGTGTCAAATGCTTACATTAAAATCCAACACAAGCGATGAAAGCAAAGGTCTACCCCTACAGCGTATCGAAAAAGATACATATTAGCAAATTGTACCACAGTGAATAAAGCAAACAGAAAAAAAAAACTTGAACTTTTTCGATTTCTCAATCAATATATTCAATGATCGATTATTCATTTCTTATGACAAGGGCAGTTCCTGTTCCAAAGGTGCATGTTTGAAAGGGGATAGTGATGTGCCACAATAGCCATATCAAAATAATTTTCCATCCGTCTTTCAGAACTACGGCTTCGAAGTATTTCGGTCATATCTAAATTTGAATCTATACAAAATTTAGATATTTTGTATCTAAATTTAGATCTATGGTTTTAGATAAAAGATTTATAATCTGTAATTCTCTATCTACTTTTGTTAGATATTACGAGGACTGCGAATCCCAAAAACTTCAAACTCGACACTGCACTGCCTAGTGCGATGACTAATATATCTGGCCAATATCAGCTTCATACAAACGCTAGATGTCGAGTAATCGTAGTACAAACCCGATTCACAGATATCTTCAATGGTAGTTGGATTCAAGATATGTTATCTACTTTGCATTGATTTATAAACAACTTTATTGGTAAACGTTAAAAAGATTTAAATCATTTATCATCATTAGCGAAATGGGTAGCCGGCGTACTCAGTGAACAGAACAGCACCGAATCCCTTGTAATATTACAGGAAACCGGGGCTAGTTGGTCACAGGGGCAAGTTGCATAACTTGCTCTGTGATTCCACCACTTTTGGTGTCACTGTTATCCTTATTATAAGCAGAAAAATCCTCTGTGTTTCTTTTAAGTTTGAGTCTTATGAGCTGTAAGGACGAAAAGTTTTGCACTAAAAATGTTTTTCGCCCTGATAAGTAACTTTTTTCATTTCGACAAACGAAGGTCTAGTTCATCCTGATGATTGTGCAGTCTATGTTTATGAGAAGTGGCAATGATCAGTATATATATATATATATATATATATATATATATATATATATATATATATATATGTGTGTGTGTGTGTGTGTGTGTGTGTGTGTGTAAATAATATTTCGAGTATCTTCTGTCTGGAATAGAATGTAAATGAACAGGTATTCAGAGCTGGTTGGTACATCATAAGTGGTGATTACTTTCTAAGCTGAAATTGTATGCAATTAAACCAAAGGAAAATCAAAAAGCCTGCAAAATAGCAAAACAAACTTCAAACAAATCAAAAAGTATTCGGAGAGAAAAGGTGAAAAAGGGGACAGAGATAAAAAAGACAAAAAGTAAAGACTAATATCACTGTTGAATCCAGGGGATCATTGTATTTTTAAAATCTTTATTTTTATTCAAATACATTTTCTATTCCTGTTAATACGTCTGTCTGGTTGAAAAATATTATATTTATCAATTATAACAATATATTCATTGCATCTGTACACTGAGGACTAACTTTTCCAATCAGATTGTTCCAACCGCTGGGTTTTCGAGTTTATTTCAGATCTACATTGCTTATTAACGATTGTTAATTGTTGATTGGTGGACTGGGAGTTGTGAAAAAGGGCAAATGAATTTAAGATGAAAAATCAAAGTCTAAAATGAATGATGATTCTTTCAGTCACGTCCTATAACATTACTTAAGTATATTGTACGTACACACACACACACACACACACACACACACACACATATATATATATATATATATATATATATATATATATATATATATATATATTGATCTGATCTGATTGCAAAAAGCCAGAAGGAAGGCATACTGAATCCACCACACTGAAAAATACACAGAAAGGGATAACACCATACCAAGTAACAACAAAATTGATAGACACATCACTCTCTCTTAAAAATCCACAATAATACAACTAAGAGAACATCTTTACAAAGCTAAACCTACACATCGTAACAAAAACATCGAAAACCATCCGTGACATTGTTAGAAACCATTATACGACTCAACACCTGAGGCGGGCATATACGAAATACCGTGTAAAAATTGCCAGGATGATTGCAAGGATAATATCGATATAAAACAATCCTATCACATACAACACGCCATCCAATCTACGCAGGTTAGTTCAAAATCAGAAGATATACAACTGACAAACCTTCAAATCAAAATATCCCACCAGCGAATATGTTTTTAGACAGATTTTACAAAAAATCAAAATATACACCTCTTAAAACTCAAATGAAAATTAAATTCTTATCTCCTCTAAAATCTTTGATTACCCACACACAGATTCACTCAACAAATACCAAAGCGGTCATATTCTCCTCTCCAATTAGTTTGTACAGAAATAAAATATAAAACCGACACATTAAATTCAAATAGATAAACTAAATTACTCTAACTACACTCTTCTAAAATCCTGAATCATCAACACACATTCTCACAGCAAATATCAATGTGAACACTCTTTCCCCTTCAACAATACATTCAGAACAACACACACTTACATATACTACATGCACACACACAATTCTTTCTCAATAATAGTCACTGGATTCTACTACATACATACACACACACACACACACACAAAACCCTTCTCAGTTTCATTTTCCAAGCGCAATTGATTTGAACTTTGACACGGACACACTTCTTTTTCGTCAGTAAAAGATAAGAAACTTAGAACAAAAATAACTACATACCAAGTCCCCATTCCTCTCCAAACCTTTTTATTCGCGAATTCCTACCATTTTCCCATTTGACACTTGACGACGAAAGAAAACTGTTTCGAAACATTCAACGGAAGTAAATGCCCTCAAACAATCAAAATCCACAATATATATATATATATATATATATATATATATATATATATATATATATATATATATATATACTCAGGGTTGAGCACTCTTTAAGTGAGGTAACCCGTTGATTGTAAGCTTATGCAATGCTCTTCCATAGGAATAGAGCATTCGGGTGGACAGGGAATTTAAACTAAATGAATATATTGCTTAAATTCAGCTTTACTGACTGTCCAGTTCTCTAGCGCAGAGGTAGGATATTGGTCTACGGGTCTGAATCGAAGGTTTCAATCCTGCCTCGTGGTACTGGATGGGATAATGGGTTGTCTATAGCCACACTGAAGAGTTGTAATACAATGAAACAGCTGTCTGTGGATAACACTATATATATATATATATATATGCGTAAAATGTAATCTTTTTATTAATATTAATCATTCATTTTTAGAGTTATAGAGTCAACTGTCGCCGGTATAGACCCTTAAACCCGAAGATGAAAAAAGAAAGTCGTGTATAATCTCCTTGCACGAGTATAAACCTAATCACAATTCGTCTTGAATAGCTTCCAATATCAACCTAGCATGGAATGAAGGACCCACCCTTGATCGCACAGTGTAATGTTGGTTTCAAAAGTGTCGTAGTGGAGAGTTGTGTCTTAAAGATCAAGAAGGCAGTGTATGCGCATCTGCGATTGAAAATGAACAATTGGAAATGTTGGTCAGACAAAACCCACGCCCAAGTCCCTGAGAAATGTGACAGATACTGGGTGTTGGCATTGTTACAATATTAAACCATCCAAGGCAATTTAGTGAAGTGAAAAATCTCGATAAGTGGATTCCATATGAACTCTACGTATACCATCAACAACAAAAATTATTTTCTGAACAACCTAGTATTTTAAAATTGGAAAATGATCCCTGATGAGAAATGGGTGCTGAATGACAATCAAAAGTGGTTTCGTACTTCGTTTTCTAGAGAAGAAGCTTAATAACTTTTTTTTTTAGTAAAAAAGAACATAATAAAACGAATCAACTTTTACGTGGTCCGAATTTAGAGATGATGTTTAGTCATTATGATAGATTTTTGACTTGGTTTTGATGTTTGAAATTCGTTTCTACTCCAAGTATTTATTTGTTAAAATGATTTTCCCATTTGCACTTCCTACTCAAAATCCTGGACCTGCCCTCGGATTAGTAATCGTCTCTAACTGAGAATCGAAAGCTATCACACAACTGGTTATCAGCAATTAGAGCTTGTTTTGCACTGTTTTTAATTTATTCCCAGTCCGTCAAAAAACTACACAATTCCTTTTGGTTACTTAATATCTGACTAGAACTGAACAAATCTCTGTGTGTGCATGTATGTACCGAGACTATCTGACAACTGGCCATTACACCAGAATGACATTTGCCAGATATATTAGTCAGCGCATAAAGCAGAACGGTGTCTACTTCAAGTTTTCTTGTTCCTGAGAAATATAATGAAAATACATTTTGAAAACACAGATTAAAGATCTTTTATCTAAAATGATTGATTTAAATATAGTTATAAAATGTTTACATTAGCAATACATCTAAATTCAGATATAAAATATCTAAATTGGCAACACTGAAGAGAATTACCTGAAATACTTCGAAGCTGTAGTTTCGTACGACGAACGGAAAATTATTCTTCATGGCAGACCGCTCAGTATACCATAAAGCCCTGCCCCTTCCAAACATGCACCTTTGGAAGGGGTATTATGCAACTTTTAAAAAAAACAAAAAAACCAATACTACTGAGTTTAATTCTCGCTGAGTGCTCTCTGATGATGGTCTTGTGTCAAACTTGAATTAATTCATCAAATATCGATAGTTGATATTCATTAAGCCTAACGATAAATAACTCTAGCAAAACTCTATACTTTAAATGCAGAAATATAAATATAATGATATCATCCGTGGAGTTTTCAAGGTTCCAGCTCGTCTGCAATTAAAACATTTTGTTTAAAAAACATTTTATCTCTACAGTCAATTTTGAAACAGTAAATGAAATCTACGATGCTCTCAAGGCACGAAGATGAGGTCAATAGAGAACAAGTTGTAAAAATCGCTTCAAGTTCACAACCGGAAGCGGAAGTCTCATGAAAATGGAAAATGAAATTCCAACTTATTTTGTTTCTTCTCCTTTTTATTCTTCCTCTTTTTCTTTTTTCTTTAATTTTGTCTTCCTTCTTTCTTCTTGTTTCTTCTTTATTCTTCTTCCACCCACTCTCCTTATTCCCCCACTTCTTCTTCTTCTTCTTCTTCTTCTTCTTCTTCTATTTTTATCTCCTTTTTCTTTCTCTCGTTTTCTTTTCACTTATCTTGCTCATTCGTTTGTTCTCCCTTTCTCTCTCACGCACATCCATTCTCTCTCTCCTTTCTTTCTTTCTTTTTTTCTTTCATTCTTCCTTCATTTCTTTCTTTCTTTCTTTCTTCCTTTCCTTCTTTCTTCCTTCCTTTCTTCCTTTCTCCCTACACCGTTTTCTACTCCTCTGCCAATTCCGGGTACATGTCAATCAATTAATTCAGCTTACGTCTGCCACTTCAAGAACAGGAAGTGCACTTAGTAACCTTTGTCAAAATATTTTTGGCAACAAGAAACGTATTCTTAGCCTTGTATACCGTGTCTGACACTACGAACAACAAGAACATCTCCCATCTTGGACGCTGATGTTCACAAGAGTAAACATGTTGGAACTCTATGAGAATGACGTGTTTCACCACAGTTGTTATTTTTACATCACTTGAGTTAATGAACAACGGCAAGATGTAAATATTTTCACCCCAAGGTGTGGTAGTCATTTTAAAGTGCAGTATATATTCAGTATATATTCAGTCATTTAATATTAACAAAAATATAGCCAACCCAGGGCATTGATCTTTTAAAGAACTCCCCTTGGGACCTCACACATTCATCCCAGCGACCTTTCCACTTTTCAAAACAGTCTTCAAAGTTCTCTTTCGGGATCGCTGTATTCTCTTTGATCTCGTCCAAGGGCTGAATTATCTTTCTTATATACCAAAAGTCACAGGGAGCCAGATCAGGACAATGGGAGACGCTGACAGACCTAGGTGATGCGAAGTTTTGCCAAAAAACCTGTGCGAAACATAAAGAATGAGCAGGCTCACATAGTACACAAGTACACACAATGGCTTTTTACAGGCAACTGAATGATATCACGAGAGAGGGTCTGTTTCTGCATGCACAGTAAGGTCCTCTCTTATTGGTTACTATGTTACATCAGGACCGTGCAGATATATCCAAAATGGTAGTAAATCTTCCGAACAGATCCCAAGACAATATCTTTTTGTTTATTTCATTTGACGTCTCTGCGCTTCATTGCTATCACCTGGTTCACACGAGAGCAGTCCCTGATTTATAGCTATAGAATTTGAAGTTCTTCTCTGGGGAACGAATCGAAGCGATGTTCTTCGTGTTAGAGTGTGTGACCATAAAATAATTTGATACTCTTTCCTTCTATAAATAAGACAGTTCAGTTTTGTTGCAAAAAAGAATGGTCAGGATTCCCCCGATATAAGTTTCCCAATTGAAGCTTTCGTGAGCTGAAATAGTTTGCAATGAAGAAGTAATTACCTTCAATTTATATGGGAAAGTTCTATAGAGATCACTATAACATTCTTCTGTGTCTTCCTGTTCTACGCTATCTCCAAGAGCTCTCTTGGGCTTTTCTGATACCTCAGGACACATCTTGCAAACAGATGCATAAAATACATTGAGTTAAAGCACAGATGCTCACGGACATAGTTCAAAGCTATGGTGGCATGAGGTCTTTCGTACAAGTATTTAGAAATACCTAAGTTGGCACAGTGAATACGTTGAAAATCCCCGTATACATATTTTGCGTAATCTACTTGGTGCTTGAGTTGGTGGTGTATTTCCCACAAATGCAATATATACTGGGGGGGGGGGTAGGGCTTCAACGTTTTCATGGTCATAAAATATACGAGGGTGGATCTATAAGTCCGCATGAATTTCACTGTATGATGTTTGATCTATAAGATTGATATTCACCATTAAATTAAGTGCATTGACTAGAAGAGAGATTATGTTGAAAATGAATATTTGTTTTTTTAACCATGGGGTTACAGACTTATTTATTTGCATACGTAATATATATATATATATATATATATATATATATATATATATATATATATATATATAATGTGTGTGTGTCCACTTACCACTCATGCTTTTAGGAAAAGCGTGAATCGACTCTCAGAGGCCACTCTCCCATCGCCAAATATTTTGACAAAAATGTGTCGTAGCTGGCATAATATGGGTGAACCATTCCCCCATACCTACCTCACTGCTCAGGTAGTGGTAACCGTGAAAAAATTACATCCATTGTCTACTTTAGCAACGGCTAGTAATAGATAGATAGATAGATAGATAGATAGATAGATAGATAGATAGATAGATAGATATTTATGAACATATTGATAGATAGATATAAAGCGACTGAGATCTGGCTGAGAAAGATAGATAGATAGATAGATAGATAGATAGATAGATAGATATGAACAGGCACGGATAGAAATAGATTTAAGAAAGAGAGAGAGAGAGTATACTTACCGTATGAGTCACATTCCTTTTAGGTACGTATATCTTTAATGTTACTAATCAATTCAAGGTCCCCCCCCACAAAAAAAACGTTCGAAATTAGGTTAAACGTTGCTTGACTTTGTCTCTTCTTTCATTTACTTTTTCATTCAATATCTCTCTGATCACAAAAAAAAAGTTGTTCTTTTTTATCAGAATGAGGTTAAGAAGAGGAAAAGGCATTGGATACATTAATATAACCATCGACATTCAAGGTTATCTTTCCTTGCGACAGGCAAAACATTGGCGGATAATTATAATCTAAATTTAGTTTATCTTTAATACCAATCTCTCATGGTGATGGGTCACCTAATCCAGGCCAGGAGACCAGAACTAGTTGTCATAAACAAGTAGAAAAGGACGTGTCAGTTCGGGAATTTCGCTGTTTCGGCAGACTCCATGAATCTGTAAGAAATTCAAAAGTCAGATAAGTATCATGACCTTGCCAGAAAATAGAAAAAAAATTTAGAAAATGGAGGTGACTGTTGTACCAATCGTTGCTGGAGCATTGGGATCAGTCATAACATACCAAAGTGGTTGGAGGTTCTGAAAATGCAGGGAAAAACCGAAACCATCAGGACAAGTGCTTTCTAAGGTTTTTGCGTCGGCGACATACTTTTTAGAATTTAACTTTTTTTGCGACACGTTACTCAAGTTTCATTAGCCAAGCCGGATATTTAATGTTAATCCAGCTGTTCAACCGACTAAGGAAATGTATCTTTTGAAAGATATACAAAATTATGTCTAATTTCGCGACGCACCTAGAAATCATCGGTTGCACACATTTTGGAAAAATTTGATCTATACGACTGTACAACTGAAATCGGCTTGAATACTGAGGAAGGTCCTGAAGTATTGAGGATACTTACTGACATTTGATTGCTAGTGAAAGCTACCATCACTGCTCGAGTGAAAACTCAATGAATACAAATGATAATTGTATTCATTGAGTTTTCCCCAATGGTAGTAACTAGTGGCTCTTGCTGAGGATCAAGTGAAAGCAAATCTCAAAACAATAACTTTCCCAATAATGTTCTTGCTAATTTTAGTAATGCTGTAGTTCGAATGGTTTCAACTCTTCTATGGTTTTCCAATTTCTACAAACTCTTCGTAAGACTCTCTCGGACTGTTCCAAGTGCACCAATAATGTTGGGTACATTTTTTGCCATCATCTTCATCAAATCCGTCAGGCCAGATCCAGAAAAATTTTCCATGTATTGGGAGATCCTTCATTCAAGGGAGGGGCACTGTAAACCGAGTCGGCGAACTGAGTTCGAATTTCGGCTAAGACTACTTGTCTACTAATCAATAATGAACCTACGCTTTCCTACGGAGTGGCGAAATGGTTACAAGCAAGGAAAATGCAATCGTATGAATCGAGTTCGAATTTCGCTGAATCTCTCATGTTCACTTCGTCATGATGACCTTGGAGGAGGCATGAATCAAGCTTTTCCTGTGGGTTGGCGTAACGGTTAACAGCATAGAAAACAGAAACAGTGTACCGAACTTGAATTTCCTCCCTGTACTGTTGATGTTCACTTCGTAATAATTACCTTTGAATAGGCATGAATACACTTTCCCCTGCTCTCTTTCCTATTACCAGATTTCTTGACAAAAATGTCTCGTCACAGGCATGAGATGATAAAAGACGAAGAAAAGCATGGGTGATTGAACACTTGGCACAAACCACCTTCTCCATATCTTACATTACCTGCCAAGGCAGTGACAGCACTCACATATGACTTGTGTTATTCGATTATATTTCCAGAATAGGATCCTCATCATTAGTCCGCTGCTGAACAAAGGCCTTTCTCAGCTCTTTCCTTGACGACCGCGAATCTACTAACTTCTGCTATGTCTTTCTATCTCATCCCATACGTCCATCCCATATCTATTTTTGTAAACTTATTACTTCAGATATATTTTCCTTTGGTCTGCTCTCAAATTCATGTTGGTCTTGGTGGATCATAAACCAGATGGAACATTACTTATACATTTCGAACCTACAATCTATGTAATTTTTTTTTTTTTTGTAGGGTGAATGGGGTTCAGTCCAGGGGTATCCAGTCTATTGATATTAACAATATAAATATTAACTAGTTATGCGATGCTCTGCAAAAAAACAAACCTTCACGAGACATGATGACAAAATCTTAAAAAAACAAGCATGAACACAAAATAAAAGACCGATTAAGAATGAACATACATTGTAAATTGAAGCGCACGCTAAAAACTTTTGGAGGGATTATTTTAAATAATGTCCTTTTCTAGACATGATAAGGAGTAAATGTCTAAATTTTTGGCCCCCTGGCTACATTGGAGTGGACTGTGTGCGTGACACATGAATGCAGAGATAGGTAGTCAGCCAGATATATTCACTTAAGAACTGGAGAAACCAATGTTTATTATGGTTGACAGTTTCTGAAATGACTCGTTCTGTCATTGTGAATGCGACTATAACTCAGGACACAAGTTCAGTCAATGATGTTTTGTTACCAAGTTACTCGAAGGGAGAATATCTTTGTATGTAAGGTCCATTCTGATTGGTTGTACAAATCTATAATTTAATGTGTGAGAGGTTTATTTCATAAAAGTGCTCGATACAGAAACAGTTAACTGTGTAGCAAATCACTCTATTCACACACACACACACACACACACACACACACACACACACACACACACACACACACATATATATATACATACATATATATTATTGTGTCATCCAAAGACAGCAGTTTCGTTGTATTACAACTCTTCAGTGTGGCTATGGACTATCCATTATTCCATCAAGTACCAAATCCAGCAAAAATCATTATATATATATATATATATATATATATATATATATATATATATATATATATATATATATATATAATGATTTTTGCCACAACAGAGCCTTACTTCATCTGAGAATTGCTGTAAAAGCGGACTACCTTGAAGGAAATCTTTACTGTTTATATGAGTTGATTCACCTGTGCTAATAGTGCTCAATATTTAACATTTCAAAATAGAGCCTGAAAAGATTATTACAGTTTTGTTGCGACTGATCAGTTTCACGCCACTGCGATCAACGCAATCAACAAAACTGTAAATATCTATCATATATATATATATATATATATATATATATATATATATATATATATATATATATATATATATGAGGGTTCTAAGCTGCATCTGGTGGTATATAAGGCGCCTTTCTTCCCATAATCTGACCCTCAAAATCACCTCTGTGTCTTACAAGCTATAGATCCCGCTAGAGTTTTTTAACATGTTTCATGCTAAGATTGAAGTACATTATATATGTCGGCACACCTTATATGCTGCAAAATACAATATATTCTTCCAAGTGACAAAATTCCGTCTTTTGCTAAGTAAGCTTTTTAAAGTATGTCAATAGGGGAGATAACTCGTCTGTCATTGCTTGGCGTTTCTGTTGGTTTTGCGGTCAAAGGGAGGTAATCGAACATCGGAATATACATTTTATGAAAATTTCTAAAAGTTCCTCTAAATATCTACTTGGAAAGTCTCTCTGATAATTTTCATTTTTTAATCAAGTGAAAAAAAAACAGAAAAAACTCTCAATTTTTTTTTTCACTGAATTTCACGCTAGAATTAGAATGCACCTGATGTGCCTCAAATTTTAAATATTCTTTAGTGACGAAATACTCAGTCTGTCTTTTGCCGATTAAGCATATCAATAGGGGAAGTAACTCGTTATGTCACTGCTGGATATTTCTAGCAGTTTTGCGGTCAAGGGGAGGTAATCGAACTTTTTTACTAATATTCAAATTTTTTTGAATCTTGAAATGTTCAAGATGAAAATTAATATTCGAACCAAATATGAATTCTAATTGAAAAATTTTTTTTCAAATTTTTGAAAATTCTGAAAAAAATGGTTCTTGAAATTCTTTTTATTCGTGAAAACTTGGGTTTTTCCGGGTTTTTTTTAAATTTTGAGATTTAAAAAAAATCGGAATTTTCCGAAAACTTGCTATTTCTCAATGTGTTAACCGATTCAAAATAGTGAAAAGAAAACGGAAAATATCGATGAAAAATGAGTTGCTTCTAAAAGAGAAGCCAGAGAGTGTGAGTTTTTTGTTTGTTTTTTTAATTTCACCTTGAACTCGAGGTTGAGATGGTGGTCAGGTTATTTCGTCTGTACATTTCCATTATCCTTTATTTTACTTCAACAACTTTTTATAATCCACTTCCGACTTGCCAAGCCCGTTGAAGCTTCAATGAAGTCCTGTTAACCGTACAATTCTGGAAATACGCTCCCTATTGGTTAGACATCGATTACAAAACCATCACATGACCATTTGGCAGCAAGCTGCGTTGATCAATTAAGAAAATGGAATAAGGAATGTTACTTTTCTAGCCTTTTACTAAGCAGTGAAGAGAGCAGAAATAAACTAATGGATCAATTTAGCATAAAATTACGTTGTGAATTGAACCCTACTACTAAAGATCTTTTTGGGTGATTCAAAAAGAAGAGTTTTTTTTTTTTAGATATAAGGAGTTAGTGTTTGAATGTTCAGATTTCTTGATCCGTTAGAGTGGATTACGTATGCAATACATACATACATACATACATACATACATACATACATGCATATATACATACATACATTCATACATACAGGCATAATACATACATACATTCATACATAAATGCATACATACATGCATACATACATACATACATTCATACATACATGCATACATACATCCATACATACATGCATACATTCATACATACATACATACATGCATACGTAGATACATACATTCATACATACATGCATACATATATGAATACATACATACATACATACATTCATACATACATACATACATACATACATGCATACATACATACATGCATACATATATGCATACATACATACATACATGCATACATACATGCATACATACATACATACATTCATACATACATGCATACATACATACATACATGCATACATACATACATATATGCATACATACATGCATACATACATACATACATTCATACATACATACATTCATACATGCATACATGCATACATACATTCATACATACATGCATACATACATACATGCATACATACATACATACATGCATGCATATATACATAGATACATGCATACATACATACATCCATACATACATGCATACATACACACATACATTCATACATACATACATACATGCATGCATATATACATAGATACATGCATACATACATACATGCATGCATGCATAAATGCATGCCTACGTACATGCATACATTCATACATGCATAAATACATGCATAGATGCATGCATACATACATACATAGATACATGCATGCATACATGCATACACACATACATACATACATACATACATACATACATACATACATAGTCAGCCAGTCGAACCAACTTGAAAACTGAAGAAACCTATATTAACAGTTCTATCGGCGGTTTCTAATAAGCGAGACAATAACGTTTTTCTTAAGTGCTGAGGTATTCTTTAGTGTTGATTCGGGTGAAGATGTAGGTGGCCTGACGGTTATCAGCAGCGAGAATGATATCGATTTCAAACACTGGCTGAAACAGTTTCCATTCACTTCGCACTAATGCCCTTGGGAATGGCAAAAATCAAGGCAATCCTTGCATCCAGGCTGTAACCAAACGTATCAATCCACTCTCCCGTGAACTACATTAGTGAGATCAAAAAAGGGAATTGTCGATTGGGCATCCCACGATATCTATACCCTTCGGCAAGGCTTGTGCCCTGGCCAGTTCACTTGAATGTCATTCCATTATCTACCGAGACAGGCGGAAGTTTCCGTCTAACCTCTGTAATTCCCACCCTGACTTCGTATTTCGAGGGTCAAATTAGCCCCACACTGAGTGTTGGTTTTGATTATTGTGACAAGGAGACGATCATTGTATAATGCCCTGGGAATTCACAACTAAATCAAGTTGGTTGTCGTCTGTCTTCAACGATGAAATAAATATCAACAGCCATTGAGAGGAGATCTTTGTAATTATCACGATAGTATCGAGGACACTATCACCAAGAAATATATACGAAAGCTGGAGACCTAAGTGAGACAGCATCACCGTAGAAAAAGTGTGACATCATCCAAACATTTGCAAAAATTACAACTACCAGTTTCCTTTCCAGGAATAAACCCAAAATTATATTCTTTGATAGCAAGAATATGCAAGGAAGAATAATGATAAGTTAATTATCCATATCCGTAGAATTTCTGGAGCTATCTCAGAAGAAAAAAAGGAAAATGATCAAGACGTTATTTTGTCTGGGAAAACGGTTTTACATTCAAACATTCAAATTATCACTGTCGCTACCCTTTTTAGATTGTACTAATACTTAATTTCATTTGAATTTCAATTATTTGTATCATTTGAAAATCATAATGTTTTGTTGTTTTACCATTGTGATTTGAACATTAAACATTTATGTTACATAATTTGCCAAATATTTTTGCTTGTTATTGATATTTTCCATTTAAAACATCTCATCACTAATATTTGAGCTCGAATTTGAAAATTGTTGTCGATGACATTTATAATCTTTTTTCTTTCATGTAAAAAAGAATGAAAAAAATCATACTATTGATCTCATTTGAAAATAGACATATGTTTACACATGTTTCAAAATAATATGTTTTTCTTTTTTGTTTTGTTTTGTTTGTTTGTTCTTTTGTTGTTGTTTTTTCCCAGTATACCGTTCTTGATAGTACAGCAGAATAAAATATTCAGAAAAAAAAAAATTCACCACATTCATCATCTTAAATTCACTGAAAATCTGTTCAATATTAATTGCACTCACAGAGAAAAAAATTACGATCAAAGGGAGGCAACTAATACTTTCTCTTTAATTACCTCCCTTGAAAAAATCATTTATCAATTCATTTATTCACTTCGGAAAAAATTTAACAGCTGACAACTGAAATCGAAGATAGAAAAAAACAGGTTAGGTAGATAGATTTGAATTAACACCTTTATATTTATACCCCTCCTTTACTCGACATGCAAAAAAGTCTCTTATTGCGATCATTTTGTGATAGGACCTCCCAGGTAACAATAACGGGCTAACAGATGGAGAGATTCGAAAAATTTACATTGATTTTTATAAATTTTAAATTCTTATGAATTCATTGTTTATTTATATCGGATTTGTATATTCTATTTTTGAATTTTTAATCATTTGAATAAAGTGTGTTAGACCGGCTGATTATCATAATAATGATTTTTTCACAACATTAGCCATGATTATAAAAAAACGGTTTCTCATATATATATATATATATATATATATATATATATATATATATGTATATATATATATATATATATATATATATATATATATATATATATATATATATATATATATATATATATATATATATGTGTGTGTGTGTGTGTGTGTGTGTGTGTGTGTGTGTGTGTGTGTGTGTGTGTGTATGTGTGTGTGTGTGTGTGTGTGTATAGTTCGTTTCTCCATCTTGTATTCTACCGGCCTCGGTTTCGCATGTGAGTCAGCGTCCAGCGGTTGCCCGCCATTCTTGAAAACATGACCAGCCCATTGCCATTTGAGTTTTCTAATGGATTTCATGATGTCTTAGACTCCTGCCCACAACACACACGATATATATATATATATATATGTATATATATATATATATATATATATATATATATATATATATATATATATATATATATATACATACATATATATATATATATATATATATATATATATATATATATATATATATATGTTGTGTTGTCTTATGATCTCTCCATGTCGGGTTGAGCATCATTCTTCCATGTGCACGTTGCATGCTTCTCAGTTTGAGGGTTAGTCTCTCGATTCCATTTTTCAGCTCCATAGGTGACTATCAGGAGAATGCATTGGTGGTATACTGTTCTTTTTAGGACTATAAGGATTTTCTTGTTCTTGAAGCATGTGTTTGTTCTACAGAAGGCTTGCCATCTTGGAGTAATTATTCGCTCTATTTCATTTTCTTTTGAGGATTTCATGGAGATTAGTTGTCCTACGTAGATGTAGTGGTCTTCCCTCTCCAGTTTCACAATTTCAATTTTGATCTTTGCGTGTTTATTTTCGACATGATTGCTGCACGTGACATTTGTTCCGCTGAAGTCCATGTGAAGGCCTACGTTCTGTCTTACCCCTTTTTTGAGCTGAGAGGGCTCCGAGTCTTTATGTAGCCTGATGAAGGATCAAGTGTGCCTGTATACATGTTGCAGTACTCTGATGTATATGGGGTCTACACCCTATAGAGTGATAGCCTTAATGACCTTGGGAGTCTACGGGCTTCTTGAAGTCGATAAATTCTACAGCGAGTGGCATTTTGTACTCTGCTGCTTTCTCTTTTAGTTGCTTTATCGAAAGGAGATGATCCATGGTCAAGTAGCGTTTCCTACTGCATGCTTGGCCCCGTTATTGATTTTTGTGTAGCGTTTTGGTGATTCATCTGGTGAAAAGTTTGTAGATGCAGTTGAGTAGACTTATCAGTCTTTAATTGTCTAGGTCTTTCGGGTTTGCTTTTCTATATAACAGTAAAATTGCAGTGTCTAAATCTTCTGTGACTTTACTTTGTTTTAGACACAAGATACATAGAATGGTTAGTTTCCTAGTAATGATCTAACCAGCTTTTTTGAATAGGTCGATGGTGATGTTATCTAGTCCAGGGGGCCTTTCCTTTCCTTCTTTCTTTGACAGCTTGTTTCAACTCCCATGGCTTAACTTTTGGGAAATCCTCGACCTGATTGCCCACGTCTTGCGCATCTTATTTGTTGCTTAGTGGTCTTTGTTCGGGGGAGTAGAGTTTTTGGTAGAATTTTTTGGAATGTTTGAGAATCTGGTCCGTGTCTGTGGTTAGACCTCCATTTTCTTCGATTATGCAAGTTATTTGCTTCTTTCCTATATTGAGAGCTTTCTTAATTGCTTTGAAGCCCCGAACTTTTTCGAGAATTGTTCTGATGATTGCTGTCGTGTCTCTTCTCTTCTCTTCGTTTCTTTTGGATAATTTTTTTTCAATTCAGTAGCTTCAATTTTCTTTCTTTTGTTGTTGTCGATGGTTTGATATTTCTGCATTTTTCTATGAGATTTCATTGATCGTTAATGTGCTCTTTGGTTTAAACAAAGTGACGACTTCAATTTGAGAGGCTATTATTTTGTTGTAAAATTCATTGATGTTTTTTCAGCTCAAGCTTGAAGGATCGAGTGATCTCTTTTGGTACGTCTCGTGATTTTGGTTTGGTGTGGAACATCTTCCTGCGTTCCTTGTTGATGTTTGTATTCCACATCTTACCATTCTGCAGTCGCTTTCTACGTTGGCTTGATTTAACACCGGGATGTTTTTGATGATTTCGCTTCTGTTCTGCTAGGATGTAGTTTATTCGAAGTTGTTTCGAAGTTGGGACTCTACCACGTCCATTTTTTTTTTATTGGGCTTCCTCTCGGAGGTGTTCATTATTTTGAACCTCTTCGCTGTTGCAAAGTTTACAACTTCTGTACTTTATATTCAAAGTTGCTGAGGCAATGTTCATTTCCTTGTCCCCCCTGTGCGTTGAAGTGTCTCCCATGATGACATTGAAGTATTTTCTGGGATCTTGGAGTAAGGAGTTTGTCATCATAGAAGTTGTCTATTTCCTCTTCGGTTGACTGCGAAGTGGGAGCGTAGACCTGCGTGATATTCAGTTTGTACCTCTTTATGAGTTGTAGGGTGACACTTGCTATGCAGTCGGAGCTTTGAAGCTTATCACATTGTCTTTGAGTTCCTTACTGATAAGAAACCTGCTCCCCCTTACTTACTTTCTCTTTTCCGTAATTGTAAAGAAGATGTTTTTTTTCTTTTTAGCTCGATTAGTTATTCTCTGGGTCTTCTGATTTCGCTAATGCCGATAATATCCCATTTGATGTTTTTTTAACTTTCTTTCCAGATCGGTTAGGTCTGTTGGCTACTTGTCTGCCTAATTTCACAAAAGTTTTGCTGTCAAAGGGAGAGCACTCATATTTCTCATTGATAATTACCTTTGAAATTGTTCTGCTGTTGATCCATACGCACCAAAGACGCTCGATCTTTTGAACTTTTGTGATCTGATAAACAGAATGATTTAATACAAACGTTTTAAGGCATTGCCAAACTATGATATATACTTCTTAAGATATTTTTTGTTTCTCCTAACCCTAAATTTTGGTGTCCTCCTTGCGTTGGGAGCGTTATTACTGAGGTTTACTGTTACCCTCACATTTTTTTTTTACATTTTTGTTACGTCGCATAGTGTGGTTCATGAAAATAAAGACCAAATTAAGGTACATCTTATGCATACAGGGACTCTCTCAGCTAACACCTGGAAATTATAAACACAAAAATTCTCTCGCTTCGTAGACAGATTTGAGTTCAAAGCTTTCCATCTATAACCCTTTTTTTTATCTGCCCACGTGTGTGTGAAGGGTTGCGTGTTTGTACTGGGTAGTCAGTTCATATGAATGGAGATGCAATTTATGGTCTTCTCAATGAGTAGGCTGAACTGCTTGACCATTACTTTTTGTCCATCGCACGACTACGGCCTTGGATTATTCCGATTACACACTTTTGCTTCATTGGGAAATCATTTTTTCAAACAAAAATTTGTTTTTGATGGTAGAGGGTGGATCTATTTACAGTGTAATTATACTGCTGAACTAGACCTTTACTTTTGTCCTATGCCTTCGAAGAATTTCAGCATTCCCCTTTTTTTGTAGAACCGAAAAAGTGACGTAAAGCAAAATTTCGAAAATGAAGGATTCCAGTATAATCTGGCAGAATATTCAACATGTTGACATTTCTTTATAGCAAAGTGCACCATCATAAAGAGTCAGATAATATCAGGCGTGTGAGAAAGTTTCCGGCGAGAAACAGATTTTCGACTTTGTATTTAGGCCCTCGAGTACGGTCACATCGCGTTGGACACGGTGGTTCTCATAAGATCACCGAAGTTATGCAACGCTGAGCCTCATTACCACCATGGGTAACCGTCTAGGAATACCAGGAGACATAAGCATGGAAGTAGAGATCTCCCCCTCCACCCAAAATGCCATGGCCCAGCGTGGTACATTAAGGCCTATCAACCCCATGACCTACGACCTGGGGGGTTGTAATGTTCAAAATGGTACTTCAAACCAAAGATAGAAGTCCAACCAAGGCTGAGGAGACGGGAGATCCTGACTTATAAGGCGTCTTATGAAAGCCTGTAGGCACATATAAGGACACATCACGGTGCATCAAAATTTGGTTATCAGCTAAATTAGAGGAGCTCTACCGAAGGTTATCCAATAATCAGATACAGTATGTCTCCATTGTGTCAGCCTACATCGAAAGATACGGAACCCAAAGAAAATTTGAACTCCAGTTTTTGAAAAAGAGAGCTTGAAACTTTTGAACATACCGAATGGAATGAGGGTTTTTATTTTGATAATTACAGGTATCAAACCACTCGAAATTTAGATTGTTCAAACTATTAGGATCAGGAGACTTGAATTACTTAAATTCAATACCTTTCTCATCATCGGATCATTACATGGATTGTAACAGCTGATCACATACAATATCGCCCATAAATGAGTACACTCTACCTTTTTTTAATAGGAAATCAAATCTCTCCTAAACCAAATATAACTGGATTTAATTATTCCCAGTAGAATATTACATAATCAATCAAAACAGATATTATCAGGTATTATTTACGACCAAACTCTGCAGCATTGAAACTCTGTTTCTAAAAGTATGTTTCCAACCAAAAATGAGTTCACCCCTTAGGAAAATATTTTTGGCAACAGATACTATCCATTTCGATTGTAAAATGTTCTACGAGAAATAAATACCGAAATGTTTTTTCTCTCCTTCTCTTACCTCTCTGTCTCTGTCTCTCTGTCTATCTCTTTTTGTCCCTCTCTCTCTCTCTCTCTCTCTCTCTCCATATATATATATATATATATATATATATATATATATATATATATATATATATATGTATATATATATATATATATATATATATATGTATATATATATATATATATATATATATATATATATATATATGTATATATGTATATATATATATATATATATATATATATATATATATATATATATATATATATATATATAAGTTGAACATCAATTCCGCTGGTCGAGGTATTGGTGTTGTTATTTACTAAGTATAACTTAGATTTGGCACAAGACCAACAAGCATTGAGCAACCAATGAGGATTGGACCCCCAAATGATTATCTAGGAGACTAATCCTTAAACTACGACGTGGCACCCTCAGTCGAATCGGATATTTCTCTCAAGTACTATTCAGATTAGACCGAGCAATTTTTTATTTATTCAACTTATATCTGATGCTAATTATCCATACAATTGAATATAATCACATACGATATATCGTTCACAATATTTAATTGAATGGAAAACATTAGATGTTGCAATCGACCTTAACCCTGGGGGGTTTTGTGACACAAATCAGGGACGTTTGCAACATGTTAGAACTACATCGAATTTCACTAATTGACCTTTGTTTTTTATTTCAATGCACAAAGTATTCTGAAAATATGTATTAGTTCATAATGATATTATAGTATCATTTATCTATTTATCAAATAACAGTTATTGAGCTTTGTTTGACTATGCATAGAACATAGACCTATCTAGAGTCAATGTGCTGTTGTTACAAATGTTTTTCAATCTCTTCACATTTCAACGTTAGACAGAACAAATTGCAATGCAACAAACTTTTATTAAACATATATTTACTGTATAAAACTGCAACTGTTTTAAAAATTGATTATTGTCACTTCAAATGAATGTGAACTGTGACCTTGAAAGACGCACAAATATCCTTGATGACACAGCTTATAAGCATTTTAAGACCTTTAGAAGAACTGATTTTAAAAGACAAAGACACCTTAAGATTACACAGCTAATGAACTTTTTAATACTCTTTAAAACTTGTTGAAACCGTCTCCAACCCTATCAGCCACGACAGAAACCATGTGTTAGCTAGACACACTGACTTTGACACATGTTAAGCCACTTAGATGTCAACAAAATGATTCAAACTAAGTAAGTTTTGATTGATTTATGCAAGCAGTCCGGACAGTATGACAAAATATGGCTCATGAAAAAACACTTTCATACCTCCGGACACACGTTTTCTTTTAAAGCAACAGACGTTGAATGTGTTTTTTCCGCCTGATGGGGGTGGTGTCAAACCGTGTATGTGCAGTAATTCATCACTCTAGCATGTTTCTGACTGGAGGATTAAGGCTTGTTGCAACCGTCCCTTATTACAACAGTCCCAAATCTCCCCTAGATGCTACTGCTTTGTTATAGAAAGTTAATTTTCCTCTAAATATAAAAAAATGCAGGTCTGATTAGTCACTCAATCGAAACTGTCATGTGGCGAACAATTTTTTTTTTTTTTGGCATCGGGCTGTATTGGGGTATCAGTTCGAAAATTGGGGAAAGGGGTGATTAATGGATAAGTTACTTCTCTCGCCTTTTGTTGGGCAGTGATTATTAAGAAGTTAAACTTTTTAAAGACTTGAATGCACAAACCAAGGGACCAATTTAGCATAAACTCAAATTGCAAATTGATCACCGATTAAGAAAATGTTTGTGAAGATGACCCAAAAGCGTTTTTTTTTTTCAAGATATATTAAGAAGCAATGTTCAAATGTTCAACCCTTTTGATGTCAGATTTTTTTTTATAAAAAGGCATCAAGGGTTGATTGCTTGATACTGTTGATAACATTTTTCCTTCAACTGAAAAAAGATCTCCATATATGTCCATGAAAGGGAACTTAATAAAATAGTATTGATACTTTTCTAGGTAACCGGCACTAAAATCTTGGTATAATTTGAGGCAATTTAGATATTAAAAAAAAATTAGCATCCATAGCTTTCCTTCTCGCCTTCTTTCTCTCTTTCTTTCTCTTCTTTTCTTTCTGTCTGTCTTTTTTCCTTTCTCTCTCTATCCATTATTTTCAACTCATCACTTTTCAGTCATAACCCGAAGTCTGAAATTGTCATTGTCGTTTGGTGATGAAAATGAAGTCAAAACTCAGTGTGACAAAAAACAGTGCTTTGGAAATAGTTTAATCGTATTTTCCCTGAATGGAAAATTCTTCGCCAAAATGTTTTTGCTAGAAACATTCGTAGCCGGAAAATCCGTAGAATATTAATTGCAGGAAAACTTGTCGAAGAAAAATTAATCGTGGGAAATTCGTCGAAGAAAGTTCGTCGCATAAATTACTCATGGGAAAGTTTGCCGCGGAAAATTCGTTGCGTATTGGAGGAAACAGAAATTATGACTAAATATAGTTATGCGCGGAGGATTTCCCGAAATTTTCGTGACAGTCCCAAAATAAAACAAAATTTGATTTTGATTAAAATTGAATTTTCCATCATTTTTTAATTCTTAATTGAATAATAGACCTTCAAAAAATAGATAATTCGAACTGACTTGAAAAATAAACATGAAATTTTTTTATCAAAACTCCCAAAATAACCGCCGATTATTGATTTTTATAAACCTTACGATAATTTCTGAAACCAACCGAAAACATATCATCAATCTGAAATCCTCGTTAACACTTTTAACTGATCAAGACACTTGAATTTTACTGAGATATTAACTAATAAGTGGGCTTAATCTATATTGTTGAGGTGCGATTGGTAACGGCGTGGACAATGGAATCGGCGACCCCAATTCAAGCTGTATGAATTCAGTAATGCCCTTGGGTGCATGCATCAATCTCTTTTCCTATTAATAAAATAGCTGGGTAGATTAGGCTCTCTTGCCTTACGAAGGCAACTATTCTAGGAGGAGGACCACCTCGATTCCATAACCCCCTGACGGTGGTTTGATGCCATTCCGGTAGCCCCTAAAGTCAAGCCGATACCAGGCGTATCGCCCTCTGCCGCACCCTGGCGGGGATACACCAATGAAGGCCATATCAATCTATAATTATGATTTACGTTCAGTTGATGAACTGAAGCTTATCTTATTTTAACGTTGAAATTATTCTTTTTAAAATTTGAAAAAGTATTTTCCAATGTTCAGGGATTTCCTTAGCGCCAGTAAAAGATGTACCACAGTTGATTGATTCCATAAGCAATAGAGACATACGATAAAGATTTTCGTAATGCTATGCAAAAGATAGCGCTAGGGACTTTCGCATCAATGAAATATGCCCATAACTTTTTCATCAGAACTATGAACCGCTGGAAGTGTTAGTTTTTTCCGGAAAGTATCCAGCCATCTATTAATAACGAAAGAAAAGTCGACCTAGGGCTATGGCGTCTGAGTCCATTTCCTCTTTGGAGTACTTCCTCTACGAAGTTCTCTCCTTACACTTATTCCGGCGTACCATCCAAAAACAGACCGCTAAGTCCTGTTTCCAGGTGGCCATCGGTGAACATGCTCCTCTCACGGTCTGAGATCTCTTTAGGGGAAGCAAGAGGTCACAGGGAGCAAAATGTGGACTGTACGGGAGGTGACAGACCTGGGTGATGCGATGTTCTATCAAAAAATTCCGCACGCAACGTGAGAATCTGGCAGGCTCGATGATTTTCAACTCGACGGTGATGCAACACACAAACTTGCTCGTTGACGTCTCACTGCCGACCGGAAGAGTGTCTATTTACGCATGTGCAGTAAGGAACTGACTGGTTGCCAAGTTACATCGAGGCTGCACAACTGATTCTCCATAAATTCTAAATAACTGGGTACTTTCTGAAGAGATGTTCTATAGTATAACATACTGACTGCCCTACATCCAATTTTTTGGTAAAGTGGGAATGTTTATGGACCCGTGGAAAATACATTTATTTTACTACTTTTGCTCATTATCTCCCTTTACTCCTCTCAGCATTCTAAATTCTACTTGGTATCAGGTCAAAGACATCGACCACAGCCGCTGAAGGTACGTTCCAAACTATTTCAGCCAAAAGTAAGGTCCTAATAGATAGATTGATAGATAGATATGAACAAACTCATAGATATGAACAAACTGAGATAGATACTCGGTTGCCCAGAAAGTAATGGCGTTTTTTCAAGTATCAGAAGTTGAAATGAATAGAAAGGTCATATTTAACGGGTTTGATCCAAGTATTTTTTAACTGATCGAATACACTTTTGCCAACGTTTAGCAAGATGGTTTAAGCATTTAAGATAAAAGTCAATATTACTAGATTTAATAAACAGACTTTCTCTGCAGCTGTTTATTTTTACAACTACTTATTCTTAATGAACTTGTCGAAATGTTCGAAAAAAAATGAGTCTGTGGGAGGAAAACCAGACGAATTAGATAGATGAGGTGGAACTTAAATTCCTAAATTCTTTACTCTCGTAAATATCACTTAATCACTTAATTGGACCTATATACAGAGAGACAGAGAGACAGAGACAGAGACAGAGTCAGAGATAGATAGATAGATAGATAGATAGATAGATAGAGTATCAACAGATAGATAGATAGATAGATAGATAGATATGAACATTGAGATAGATAGATAGACACGAATGGACTGAGATAGACAGATAGAGAGAACTGAGATAGATAGATAGATAGGTGGGTGTATAAATAGATAGATTAATAGATAAATAAACATATGGATTTTTTGTTAATGGGTGTGTTGACACATACATGAGCATTCAAAGATTTGCTCTCAATTTTATGAGCACAAAGGTACAAAACTGAAACTTTATACGGCTATAAAAACCCAACCATATTTAAATCGAATTCGCCTGTTTACAGAAAGAAAAAGAATTAGTTTAGAGGTGAAAGCTTAATTACGAAAGCAATTGTATCTGTGTTCGATCTTTGCGTCAGCCTGTGTATTGGGTTTTCCTGTTACCATCCTAATTCCCCTTGTGTGTGCACGCTGGCACACGTTTGTTATTGTATGTGTATGTGGGTGTGTACGTGTGAGTAAGTGTATGTGTGTAAATTTGTGTGTAAATGTGTATGAATGTATCTATGTGTGTGCTTGAGAGTTTGTATATGCTTGTACTTTTGTGTGTATGAGTCTTTACATGTGTGGGGGTTATGTGAGTGTAAGTGTATTGATGTATGTACGAGTGTATATGTGTGGGGTGGGGATGAACGTGTGGCTCAGACGAAGGCACCTGTTCGAGTTATATTCTAGTCATTTCGAAGCCAATCAATCAAAATTAAAGATGACAAAAATTCCATTTACAAAAGGTTAAAACAATAATGAGCTCATATGATTTTTTTAAACTTAATAAAAAGTAAATAACTGAAAAATATAAACGTTGATCACATTTTTTCAAATTCCCAGTTAACTCTTTGCCGAACTAACGTCTTCATACAAGAATCTCGAAGTGTTCTATCCCATTTTTTTTTTTTTTTCATGCATGTAAATCGAATTTGCCTGTTTACAGAAGCAAAAAGAATTGGTTTAGAGGCGAAAGAGTTGATGAGGACAGCAATTGTATCTGGGTTCGATCTCCGTTGGACTGTCAGCCAGTACATAAGGTATTTCAGTTTACAATCTTGTTTCCCATGTGTGTGTGAGTGTGTGCGCGCTGGCGTTCGTTTGTTATCGCATGTGTATGCGTGTGAAAATGTGAGGATGTGTGTGTGTGTATGAGTGTATGTGTATGAATGTGGTACGTGTGTGTGTTTGGGCGTGAGAATGTCTGAATTTAAGTGAGTGTGTATCTGTTTGCACGTCTATTCATGGGTCTGTACGTGTGGGGGAATATTTGAATGTATGTGTATGTGTATACGTATGTATATATACGCGTGTGAGTGCATGTAGGAATGTATGTGCAAATGACTCTATGAATGTCTGTGAGTGCGTGTGAGTGTGTGCATATGTTTGTACGTGTTTGTGTGGGTGAATGTGTGTGTGGTGGGGGATACACGTTTCGCTTGGACGAAGGCACCTGCTCAAGTCATACCCTGGTATCCTCTCTAAAGCAATCAATCAAAATTGAATGATGACAAATAATCCGTTTCTAAAAGGTTAAGACAACAATAAGTTCATATACTTTTTTTTTTAATTGAATAAAATATAAACAACTGAATGATATAAACGCTGATCATATTTTTTCAAATTTCCAGTTAACTCTTTGCCACACTGTCGTCTTCATACAAGAATCTGGTTTTCTCCACTTATTAAGGTATGTTGGTATTTCGATATTGAACAACCGAAGCCATCAAAGATGGCTAAGGGTTCTATCCTTTTATATGCATGCGTGCGTTTGTGTGTTTGTTTGTTCCAGTGCCCCTGGCCATACCGTTTTGTCTACACACTTGAACATTGGCATTAGTACTTCACAAGACCCTTTCTAAATTTTTCTTCTTCAATTTCGGGAAACAAAGCTCTTAAGACCATATTCTGACGAGTTTAATAATAACATCTAGATGAATCAAGATGTTTTTTTGAAATTTTATTTTAGACGTTTTCCAGTGGAAATGCCAGTGTTTTCATAAATAGAATTTATTCTGACCATATTTATTCTTCGATGGAATTTCTTTTTCATTATTTCAAATTTTGAGGCTACGGTTGTTTAATCATTGACTGTGATGGCGAGTTATGAAAACAACTGAAAGCCATTCAGAAAGTTTTTCGAACATTCCTGGCCGGCCCTAATGTTCCTGGCACCCGGGCAAGCTGAAGTCGCTATGCCTGACCGAGCTTGTCGTTGGTCATGAGAATTTACTTTGCTGACTGTTTCTCTTAGTTTCACTCAAACAGAAAGTGTTCAACTATCATATATTCTTGAACAATCCAACTCCAAATCAGGGAAATTTCTTATTTAGAATGTTTTTTTTCTGTTTATCTATTCATTTCCCCAATTTTTCCATTAGTATTTGAAAGTTATATTGTCTTACACACATTAAAGGCACTTTGTAGCGCCCGGATCATCTACCTTGTTATCGGTAATCGGGACAGGCCTTATTAGTATTGATGTTCTCACAACGTTTCAGACTATCCATTTGACGGTTCGCTTTACCTGTAAGATATGTCAGGAAAGAGAGAGTCTCATTTTCCGGTTTCTTTCTTCGATAAACAAAGTGAAAAACTGCAACGAACAACAAAATTCAACGTTAACAGTAACACTTGTAAAATGAAGTATCTTCTACTTTAATGACGAACAATATGATTTTCTTGGTTCACTTTCCGTAACACTGGACTTTGAAACGGAGGGTTACAATTTTGCTGAAAAAATACTTCCTACCCACTGTTTCAAACTTTTCATTCTTTCCGGTAAACGATTCAGTATTTTTTACTTAATAGTGGTTTTAATCCTCATCGGATTTTCCACTATCGATAATCTGATACGAAACCTTTGTGCCAAAGATGATATGAAAGAAAATGGATTTGGACTTATAGCAACTGGTCTTTTGTTTCAACGTGGTAGCGTAGGGTCACCTGATAAGATTATTCATTATTTTAAGATCTGTTATATATGTGTGTGTGTGTGTGTGTGTGTGTGTGTGTGTGTGTGTGGATAGATTGATAGATTGTTAGATATATGGTGTATTCATAGTTTTCGTGTGGAAAATGGAGATAACTCCTGTTAGTCTTGATATGGGCAAAGAATTATCTCCCATATAAAAGAAGAAAGTAAATGCATAAATTATATTGTTGTTTTGAAATAATTGAATAGTTGATTTATTTTCAACATCGAGTGGGTGAGTGGGTGTGACATTGAATGTTCTTATAGAAATGAAGTTGTTATATAGGGGAGATAATCCTTAGTTTATTTTAAGGCAAACATGACATCTCCATTTTACGCATATTAACTAGGTATCAATATATATATATATATATATATATATATATATATATATATATATATATATATATATATATATATGATCAAATTAAGTTCCTCATGACCAATCCTTTGATTTTTCCATTTCTTCCTCTGCAGATGACCAAATAGTCGGAACCGCTTTGGGAATATATATACAAAAATGGAATAAAATTATCTTTAAACTCGCTCGGTGTCTCTCATATATATATATATATATATATATATATATATATTTATATATATATATATAGATATATATATATATATATATATATATATAGAGAGAGAGAGAGAGAGAGATGAAAATGACTATTGGAAGGTGAAGAAAAAAACTCAAAAAAATTTTAAATATTATTATTTTGATGCATTTCGACAGGGGCCAGCCATCTTTTTCTGAGAAAAATGTTTTACCTTTCTTATCTAAGACAAGCCAAATACCCACAGAGACAGGAAAAATACACCCCTCAACCTTGCCTCTCATAGGCCCATCACCTTTCAAATCAAATGTCACCCTCAATTACACAAATACAAATACCTCCCCTCCCGCTCTTACCTAATAACTGCAATTATTTTCTCTGAAAAAGAAGGCTGGCCTCGTTGAAATCTAACTACGCCCATGGAATGTTAATAATAAGAAAAATGAGATGTAGCATTTTTGAGATATAGAGTTTTTTTTATTTACCGCCAAATTGTCATTTTCATTTACATTGTCGGATCACATCACATCCACAATGCAAACATACACATGTACATATATGTGCGTTATTTTTATAAGAAACGCTTTGAACCGACGTCCCGTTTTTTACACGGTGAATATGCCAGTCGGCCTGAAGAGCGTAAAATAAGAATAAATAATAAAAGCTGGCTGTTCAGTTCAGTGGTCAGAGCGGTGTCACGTCCAGAGAGCTTCCTGTTGGACACAGGCTCGATTCCTGTAACAGTCCATTTCTTTAACTATTTTATTTTACACTGTCCTAGCCGACTGGCATATTCACCATGTGAAAAATGGGGTGTCGTTCAAAAAGATTTTCAAATGAAAATAAGGCATTTATAATTCTGTCAGATAATATATCAATTTCTTCATAGTATTGATATATATATATATATATATATATATATATATATATATATATATATATATATATATATATACTGCGCTACAGGGTATGTTTATATATATATATATATATATATATATATATATATATATATATATATATATATATATATACACTGCCTGGGATATTTGTGTGTGCGTGTGCTTGCAGGTACGTATATACGTACATGCAATCACTTATACATCCATTTATTTGTCTAATTATTTATACTTATTTGTATTTTGTTTAAGCTTCAAAACAACCACACGAATTACCCCTTGAAAACAATGTTTGCAAGATACATCTTCGTTTTTCTCCTGATACTGATGGCAGCCATGGTTGAGGCATCGCCCCTTGCTCCAAATTCGACAGATAGACGTAAGTTGACATGATGCGATCATCGAATCTTCTCACCTGATATTCTCACGATCTCTTTCTTCGACCTTTGATTTGCGATTCAGAGATAACATGTCCCCCTCACTAAAGCGCTTTCTCTAAATTACCGCTTTTAAACGAAGTTAGAACGGGTGTCTGTATTCTGTCAAGTTTGTCGTGTTTGTCCTCTCTATATATCCTAAAGTCCTCAATGAATTTCCCTGAAACTTTCTGAAATGCTAGGACATAGACCACAGAAAAATGATTACATTTTGAGGTAGGTTTGGGAATTTGTTTACGATTAGGAGGATTTATTAATATTCTGCAGAACAATTCATAGACAAAGGTACAAAACGAAACCTTGATAAAAAAATTCTCTCTTTATATTTGAAGTTAGATAACTCAGTATTTGCACACTAAATTATGTTTTTATTTATGAGATTTTTTCTATTCATGTACACGCTCATATTTGTTCACGCAATATTTCCAAAAGTTCTCAGTGGATTTCAATGAGATTTTCCATGGGCTAAGAAAGAATGGATCAACTTTGGGGGCACTTCGGGTAATCTTTTCACAATTTTTTCCCCCGAATCGTTGCTATATATGAACTTATCTTCGTTCGGATTTTAGTTACAATGGCATTGGCATTGATTTCTAGTTCAATTTGCTTTTACTTCCTCAGATTCTCGAAAATCAGTTGTTATTCATCTTATGAGTCCCCATCGATAAAATCTACCGTAGAATCCGTTTTGCTTGACCGCGCTCCTCTAAACCAGGGGTCAACAAAGTAGTCGATGTCGATCCCTGGGGGTCTGTGGGACTATTCAAATGATTGATAAATACCTAGGGGTCACAAGGGGGTCGATAAATACCGGGGAGGTTTATTGAACTTTTGAGGTCAAAAGTTGACATTCGTAGAAATAGATTTGTTGAAATAAAAATACATAAAATAGAAATTCCTGACACTCATTGCTATTTTTTTTGCTTAGTCTTATTTTCAAATTATTTTTCAAATATATATATATATGTGTGTGTGTGTGTGTGTGTGTGTGTGTGTGTGTATATATATACATATATATATGTGTATGTGTGTGTGTGTATATATATATATATACATATATATATGCGTGCGTGCGTGCGCGCGTGCGTGCGCGCGTGCGTGCGTGCGCGCGTGCGCGCATGTGTGTGTGTGTGTGTGTGTATGCTGGACAGAAAGTAAGGGTTCAGTTTTGCATTATAGTTACATTATAAATAAACCCCTTCTCAACTGTTTTAAAATGCTTTCTTTCTCAAAATTTATTGATCTAATTTTAATTTAGGAAAAAGTATCCATCACTTTTAAAGGGTAGGTTTCCTTTGACTTTTGTACCCATCAAAGAATTATTCATAAAGATATAACAGAATCTATGTAGATGGGTGGAAAGTCGGTTCCACCGTGTCAATGTAAGTCATATTATGAAAAGAAACATCTCTAAAAAATATTCTTCTCAAGGTTTTTGTTTTAAAACCTCTCCCCAGGTCTATTGAGTAAGGATACTAATTTTGGTGGGGCTGCACCCATCTTTAGGTACTTTTTATAGTGTGACAGGCAAACACACAAACACCTCTTACTTGTATGTTTATGGTGTGAGATAGAGAGAAAAAGGGGAGGTACCTCCGAAAAAACGAAATTCAAAACTCCTCCTTGGTCAAAACTTTCGAAAGAAACTATTGGTCATTCCGAAATTGTTCCCACAAATTGTGGCACACATACAATCTATTATGTTCTATCTTCTGAGTGCAAACGAGACACATATTTTGCGGAAACACGTTCCATTTCCAAATCATTGGTTAACATTCATTGTCAAGAACTCCAAGATAAACCAGTAAACACGGATATCAATGATTCGACGTCGATTTCCATTAATTGCGTGACGAATTCCTCCAAGATCTTTGTCATATATGCTTGTTAAAGGTCGGCCAGATAGTGGCTCGAAAGATCGCGGTTGGTTATATATTTCATTGAGAACTCTTTCAAAAAGATTCTCGAAGCATTATAACAATTTGTACAGCAGTTTTCTCCCCAATATAAAACAAGAAAAACAAACAGTAACCATGAATCACAGAGATAAACAAAGAAAATAAACAACACTGACGATCTAAAATTATTTTGAACAAGGAAAAACCAGTTTATTTTTTCAAAAACACTTCACAAACATAATCAGGGGCCGAGCGTCTGTCTCCGTGCGACATATTTTTCTTGAAGCTGAGGTAAATACTTCACGGGTTTTTTCTTCAATTTACCATTTTCATATAATTCCGTACCTCGGTTTATTTGTAAATTTGTTTCGTGCAGTCTTCCATACACTTGTTGAATTTATTTCGAGAATCGGCCCCCTCACTACTGATCTGTTTCTCCGCACGAAAGTCTCCCACAAAGACATCCGTACAATTCTCCATACATTCCGCATAGTCTGGAACTGGAAATAAAAAAATAAAAAAGAACAGTCACAAAAATAAGGTTATAAAAGGTCGATGCTGACAACTGCCATCCCCAACGAATTAGGGCAAAACAGTGTAACTTTGAGACAAATTAAGCCTTCTGCCCCAATTCATCGAAGAGTTCCCATATTGTCTATTATCTATCATCAGTTCGTATCTATCTATCTGTTTATTTATGCAGCAGTTTTGTATTCGAGTACTATTGAAGACTACACATGAGGATCGTTTTATCAATTTTTCAGTAATTGTTTCCCTGTTTTCACATCTATCTATCTATCGATCTATATCTTTTCATATCTATCTCAGTCTGTTCATATCTATCTCAGTCTTCTATCTCAGTCTTCTATCTATCTATCTATCTATCTATCTATCTATCTATGCAGCTGTACGAAAATTTTAATTTGTTTTGGTTGATAATTCGGTGTAATCTGTTGTTCGGTGAGAAGTATTTTTTAACTAGATCCAAGAAGATTTTACTGATGTTTGTTAATAGTAGGTTTTAACCAACGTCTGTAAAATCTTCTTTGATCTAGTTGGAAAATACTTCCCACCGAACATTGAAATGTGGGGGCAAACCAATATTTCACTTATGAATATGATAATCATATTTCTTTTATATCATAATCAGATTTCTTTTTCTATATCTTTTGTTAGTTTTGGGTTTTGTTTTTGTTTTTTGTTTTGTTCATTTTTTCATTTCGTTATTAAATTTAGTTTATGTCTTACCAAAGTGCCTTTTTGATAAATCTCGTAATTTCTTCTCATCTTTCATTCGATTCATTTAATATTAATCTAGTATTAACTAAATTTGGGACCTGTTTCAGCGTGACTGATGGATGGTTTGAGCTTCTATTTTTATAAATTGGAGAGAGTTGTTAGGCTTATTGTATGATTCTATGGTTTCAGAAGTAAGATTGAAGGCAACATCGGAAAAGATGACAATTTTGACGTTCGTATTCACCTCTGTTTTATTACTCATTTCCTTGAGTTCTTTGGTCAATTGTTTTATGATTTTATCACATTTTTTGCTATTGCAATTATTAAGTATAATAAGGCCATTGTCTTTGTATAAAACTATACCTTAAACGCTGGCCTGCGCATGTCTGCCTCTGAATGTATTCTGGCCCGACAGGTGAGGTATCATCATCATCATCATCATCATCATCATCATCATTATCATCATGAGTGTTTTAACATCCGTCGTTGGACATAGACCTTACCCAGGATTCGCCACAATTCTCTATCATGGGCGTCACAGAGCCAGTATTTCTTGAATTTGTCTAGTTCATTTCTCCATCTTGTATTCTGTCGGCCTCGGTTTCACATGTGATCTCTGGGGATCCATGTTGTGAGACGTGATGTCCATCGGTTGTCTCCCATTCTTGCAACATGGCCTGCCCACTACCATTTGATTTTTTTAATAGTTTCTATGATGTCACAGACTCCCGTTTTCTTCCTTATATACTGTGCTGTCTTGTGATCTCTCCATATAAGGTTGAGCATGATTCTCTCATGAGCACGTTGCATCCTTCTCAGGGGATCACAATTTACCAACAGTGCACATATCAAGGTCGAATTTCATCAGAAATAAACAATCGATTTCGTTTGGGGTTGTGTTCAAGATCAAATAAAATAAAAAAAATTTAGCTATTAAGTAATCGGTGACATCAGTGCTTTTAAACGCAGCCAAAACAATCGGGAGACTTAGTTCAGATGCTGAACTGCACCCTTAATTTCCATTCGTCATAACTAACAATGGACGTGAATATCTCCTTCTATCAATGCTAATACCAGTTTGGCAGAGTCTTTTTAAGGAATAAACCTCAACTGATGATGTAGGAAATTTTCTCAGAATGAAAACAATTACCCTAATTTGACCCTAATTCAAATCCGAGCATAACAATAAAATATGGACACAATTTAAGCCCTGTAGTCCGCTTTGACATTCATGGGAATTTCTAACGCCTAAAATGATTGGATGGGTTCTCAGTTTCCAGAAGAAAAATAATCTTCGAGGTTCTAAGAGGAGCTACGGATCCTCTATCCCTATGAGATGTAATTTGCTTCCCAGCCAGTATATATGCATGTATGTATATCTATCTATCTATCTATCTCTATATCTATATCTATCTATCTATCTATCTATCTATATATATATATATATATATATATATATATATATATATGAATGGGGGGAGAGAGAGTCAGACAGACAGACGGACAGAAATTCCACAATAAGGGTTGTATGAATTTAGGAAAATGTGTAAATAAAGGAAATCAAAACTCTTTAGCTATGATTTTGCGGTGTAATAGTTTTTAATAAGTCTTAATCTGTTTTGTACATGTCTTCAGAGGGCATATATATATATATATATATATATATATATATATATATATATATATATATATATATATATATATATATATATATATATATGTGTGTATATATCTATCTATCTATCCATCTATCTATCTATATATATATATATATATATATATATATATATATATATGTATAATGTGTACTTTAGAGAGTGAGACAGACTCGGGAGTGAAGTTTTTGGTGGTAAGGTTTATTAATCCTTATATGTCAATAGTCCATACATGTTTCGGGATTTCTCCCATCATCAGTGGTGCGTGTTGTGTGAGTGTGGATTAAAATGTACCATGTGGAACCAGAGTCCACTGCCAGGGACTATGCATTGTGGATAAGTTTTGTTGTCAGGGCTACTAGATGCCTCCTGCTGAATGTAAGAATGACCAGCAGGTATTGGGATTTTGGTAAAGCAGCAGCAGTTTGCCTTGGGGAGGGCAGAGTGTGTCAAGGTAGGGGGTAGTGTTGTAGAGGTGGATTTCCTGGTATGTTTGGGGTAGTGTAGGAGGGGTGGTGGGGTTATGGAGCTACATAGGTATCAACCTTAAAAGTTACTGAAAATGTTTTGGCTATGAGTTGAACAGGGGTTATAACAGGCTAAGGTGAAGTTTTTCCTATGGGTCTAGGTGACTTTGAAGCTTCCATTATTGAATGTTTCTAAGATATATATATATATATGTATGTATATGTGAGTGTGTATGTGTGTGTATGTGTGTGTCTGTCTGTCTGTCTGTTTGTTCCTGTCCCTGTTTATCTGTCAATCTAATTTAAACCTATTCCAAATTGTCAGAGCGAACTCAGCTTCTCTTTGTCTGGCACTAAGCTCCCCATATAGTAAAGACACCTCCCCAAACACTGAACTTACTGTCAGAGAATGCCTCAGTGGTGAACAGTACAAGTAGACAGAAGACAACCATTTGGATTCTCATCTTGGTGTTTTACTTGTTGTCGGAAAGATTGCCTGAAATGAAACAAAATTTATCGGGTTGTTAAGTATAAAATGTCCTTTTAATAGTAATATGAAAGATATAAACAAATTAAACGCATTTGAAGCAATGATTTTTTATCAGTAATTCTTAACGATAATATGCTCTCTCAATAAATTTCCCCAGCTTTAGTGATCCCAAAATTAAAGTACGATTTATGGCTTCCCTATCTTTTAAATTTTTATCTTGGATACGAATTTTTAGAATGCTTGAAAAGATGATAATCCATAGGATAAAATTCAGGTAAATATTGAAGACGCTGGATGACTTCATATCCCAATTCTCTAAGCTTAGACACAGTAAGCTGAGTAGTGTGGGATGTGTAACTATCATGGAGAATTTCATCTAGTTCATGCCTTTAGATAACATGATATGATTGCTGTTGCAATTACAATACTAAATCTTCCATGTTTATCATTACGATTCTCTATGATATGAAACGAAAGGTTTTTTTGGTGTGACCATCTAATATATTTATTTGTATTAAAAATTATATTAACAAGAAAAAAGTATAATTAATTTTTGGCTAGTATTTTCTTTCATCTTAATTTTAGTTACCTTGATCAATTCGTGCTGTTTACTCTCTGCCGTAAAGCTAAAATTAGGACGAAACAAAATACTTGCCAAAAACTATTGACAATGCTCCATCAATCAAATAAAATCAAGATGATATTACTGCTTCCAATATAACGAATGTACGTTAAATTAAATCAAGACAAGCTTGGTTGTACCACTGTCAAACCCACTTGCTTCATCAAAATCCCAAAGGTAAACAAAATATAATTCATTTCTCCAAACAATTCTATTCCAGATTTACGTGTCCCATTTAAAGTCCTGTGTTGATCCCCGTTGGATTCAATCCCAAGATTCACTAGTGTCAATCAGAACGCCTCAGAAAATTATTTGTTGATACAAGTTTTATATGTTGGGTGGATAGATGGCTAAAAATCACGGACGAATATCAACTGCCTTTTTTGAATTCTCATGTTTTTATGTAGAGCTAATACTTGATTTTCCAGTCAACGCTGTTTGATCACTGCCATAGACTGATGGTCTGTGTAGTTGCAATGACAAATAATGAAAACTAGCCATCACAGTCAGTAATTGAACAACCGTACCGTCAAAACTTGAAGTCATGTAAGAAGAAATACTATCGTCAAAATAAATTCTATTTATGACATCTAAAATTTTTAAAACTCAAGTGGCAATGGGCAGGCCATGTTGCAAGACTGAAGGACAACCGATGGACATCGCAACTCACAACATGGATCCCCAGAGATCACATGAGAAACTGAGGCTTACAGACTACAAGATGGAGAGATGAACTAGACAAATTTAGAAAAACTCGCTCCGCGACGCCCATGGTAGAGAATTGTGGCGAATCCTGGGTAAGGTCTATGTCCAATAACGGAAGTTAAAAGACTGATGCTGCTGATGCTGCTGCTACTGATGATGATGAAAATAGAGTTTTGAAAAATCTAGATTCTGGATAATACAGATATTGTTGATAAACCTGTTAACATAGCACCTTGATAAAATTTTACAATTTTTTTTTCCGAAAATCAATTTTTTTTAAAGAGGTCTAGTGAAGTACCAATGTCAATTTTCAAGCTTCTAGACAAAACAGTATGAACAAGAGTGTTGGTACAGATAAGTACACGCATATACAAAAAGGAACAGAACATTTTACCACCTTTGGTGATTACGGTTGTTCGATTAAGATGAAATAAAATACTAGTCAACATTTAATAATGGTTGACAATGCTTCGTCAGATAAAAAATCAAATCAAAAAGAAATCAATTTCTGGCCTTCCAGGGCTAGAAGCCAATAATAATTAACTGGGATCTAGTGTCTGAAGATCCGTCCCCTAGGCAACACTTCCCCATACAACTGAGAATGTTAAGGTCAAGAGCCTGACATGATGACTGCGGCAATAGCCCCTCAAAAAAAAACAAGCGATTTCAAGTCGTGAATAGGTAAACCATGCAAAATATGATTGAATAAATAAATATAACAAGCCAAAAAACATTTTTCCATATTTGTCCTCGTAGGTGAATGAAAAAATAACTCTAACTTTAACTAATGTTCAAAATACATCATTTCTCTGCTTTGGCAACAGAGGGAAATATTGTAGCTGAATGAACCAGCTGTAATAAAACCGTAGTTCCTAAGCTTTTAGACGGGATTACCCCTTTCCAACTAACTAGAAACGTTCATGACGCACAAGCAAATAACTAAAACATTCCGGTAAGTAGACAATATATTTTCATTAAAAAAGAGCATTTAAGTACAGCAGCGACATGAACGAAGAGAGAACAAATACAAGTAATAGAAAATCACCCCTTTGTGTGTAATTACCCCGCTATGGGAATCGCTGCTCTTAAGAATGATTATTTAGAGGATTTTATATTCATCCACGCAAGTACTATTATTGATGTAACAAGACCTGAACATTCTAGTATAAAGACAAGCCTACTGCTCCAACTCATAATGATTTTGAAACTGTTTAATTATGTACATGATAAATAAACTCGTAGATATATTATATTAGACTTGTCAGTTTAAATACCTTGACGTGACGTGATAGACAAAAGGAGAAGGGTTTACTCGTCTTTGGACTTAGGCAAAATTTATATTCCTCTATGAATTTAAAAATTGATCGAACCCACAATACTATACAAAATTTAAAGAATCTCCGTTTATCCATAGATTTAATCTCTTTCAGGATGTAACGTTAAGACTTGATGTATACAGGTGTTTACTAAGCTTAGTTTAGATTGTTACAAGGCCAAAAATGTGGAGCGTCCAATGTGGATTGAACTTGCAACAGTTCAGATGGCTCACCTTTACCCCCCCCCCCCGGCAAGGCGCTCAAAACGTTATAAGTGCATGCACACAAATGCACACATGAGGTGCTTGGCCTTGTACCAGACTAAACTATACTTAGTAAATAACTGTAAAGTCTGGTGGCTGCAAGGTCGGATTCTACTCCAACTTTCTTATTGTATATATAATGAATAAATTTGCAGTGATATGAAACTTGTCATTTTAGCTCAGTTGGTAAGAGAGCAATCACTTTCAAATCACAGTAGGGAAATGATAATTTTATACACCGGTTTGGTCCAACATGACATGATAGACTTAATTAGGTGAGGATTGTTCTTGTTGTTCTTGTGACAGAGGAAAAACAAAATTCAAATTGGACTGGGATTTGACAAAAATCTGAATAATTTCATACTTACAGAGAAGATGATCTGAAGGTACTGCTCACCTCAAATTGGATGATCTTCCCAAAGTCTATCGTTTAAATACGTTTACATATCCTCTACCCAACCTTTTCGGATACAAGAGAGGATTTTGTCCAACAGCTGTCTATTGGGAATCCTTCAACTGGAACATCAGACTTCATGTAGATTTGAGGATGAACCCGAAAATAATTGGTTCATCTGTTAAATGAATGATGTTTTCTGTTTCTGTCAAGCTTCGATACGCGAAGCAAAATACCCGTAAGTGGCAGATATATGTCAAACAATATACACAGGCTTTTTTTAAAAAAAAAACTCTCCCGGGAATGAAACTTCATCAGCAGCAGTAGCAGCAGCCTGTAAGCGTCCGTTGTTGGACATGGACTTTATCCTACTAGCATGTAGTGCACGCAGATTTAGTCAATGCTTGTGTAACTAATTGGATTTTTCCAGAATTGTGAACCCTATCCCAACCCCTTAACCTCGATTAGAGATCTCACAGTACCTTGTATTCTTAAGCAGTCACCCACGTAGGTACTGCTCAGTTTTGACGTTGAGAACCGGTGTGCCCAACGCAATTTGACCATACCAGGAAAGGAGAAAAATCATCTTTATCGTCATCTGTAGTAGTGACCTTTTAACGTCCTTCTTTGGACATAGACCCTGAATCACCAGATCTCTCTATCACGGGTGTCACGGCGCCCATAGCTCTTGAACCTATCTAAAACATCACGCCATCTTATTTTCTGTGGGCCACGATTCAAGGGACAAGTCACTACCATGAAAACCTTTTGAAAAAGCTATTTTAGGCTGTACAGTCAAATACGAATTCATTTCCTTCTCGAATTTTGCGGATAGTTTCAGAGGTTTAGATTAAAACAATGCCTTCAAAACTTGTATCCATCATTATAACATCTGAAACAAAATGTGCTGTTGATAAATATTGTTTTATGCACACACACATATATATACACACACACACACACACACACACACACACACATATATATATATATATATATATATATATATATATATATATATACTAGAAAGCTAGAAACCAAATCATTGTATCATGTGTTACGTTTTGATTCTTTTTTTTGGGGGGGGGGGTTAAAACATTAAAGAGAAAAAGCCTGATATAAACCGCTATAATTTTTTACTAGTATTTTCTTTCATTTCAGTTGCTTTTCAGTTGCTTTACTCACTGTTGTAATAGTTGTGGGAAGCAACAAAAATTGACTGGAAAAAAAAACTATAATCAAAAGTTGATTATCATTGACAATGCTCCATTGATAAAAATGAAAGATAATATATCTATTCGTATTTAAAATCATATCGGCCAGAAAAAATGCATGAGACAGGCAATATCAACCATTATCAATTTTTTACCAGTATTTTCTTTCCTCTAAATTTCGACTGCTTCAATCGATTCGCGCTGTTTTTTTACTGCTGTCAACTGACAGTCTGAGTTGATGCGATAAAATGCTAAAATTAATATGTAACAAAATACAAGTCAAAAATTAGTAATCCCTGACAATGGTCCATTAATAAAATGATATCCAGATGATATCACTGCTTCTAATATAATGAATGTACGTAAAACATTAACAAATATGGCGTCGAGCGATTGTGGAAAAATGAAAGGGTAGGTTTAAGGGTTGGATTTAATTTTCTCCCAGCTTTAAAAATGTTAGTAGTTCAATAGGTTGAGTAACTGGTACGGTTGACCAAGCAAAAAAAAAAATCCTTCCTTTTTATCACGAGCTCCCCCAGTCTCACCATCAGTGTCTTTGGGACAGTTACTAATGCGCCTATTATAACTGATACTACCCTGACTTTCATGTTCCACATCTTCAGTTCTCTCGCCAGATCTTGGTATTTTTCCAGCTTTTCGCTCTCTTTCCTCTTTACTTTATATCAATATTATTTATACATACTGATATCAGTGTCACCAAATTTGTTTGTATGTATGTTCATTTGTTCAAGTCAAAGAATCGCAGCGAAAATTTTACTCTCCCTTCAAAGCTTAAAAAAGGAAGAGAGTAAAATCTATGGGACTGACTGCTGATGCTTTATGTTTGTGTGTAAGTGACACAGCAGCTAAAACTCCTGTAGGCAGAATTGAAAGAAAAATTCTCACTTTTTTTTTTTGACATCTTCAATAAATATTAAATATCATATTCCTGAAATTGAATGCTAAATAGAAATATATTCTAAAATATTAATATATTCATAGATAACGTAAAAACATCGTCATTTTTTACGGGTACCATGCTGGTCATTAAATTAGGAAAGAGTCTAGGTATAACTGGATGCTATATTATACCTTAGTTTTATAACTGTTTAATGTTATCTTATGTTTGTTTTAAAATTTCAGCTCACCAGTTTGCTCATTGTGCGCAAGACTGTCTGGATAACTTCGTGGATATGTTTCATTGGGAGAAACAAGTGGACGGCGTAGGAAGAAATGCTAGAATTACTTATAACTCATGTTTGGATGATTGCACCGAAACATATGAATATTACGTGAGGAAAGCAAAGGAAAATCATCCTTAGAGTGTAAGCTGCTCTGATTTCATACTGGTTTGATTGAATAACTCCGATGTGAAATTTGCACAGTTTTCTTTTGACATTATGGATAATCCAGGAAGTATTTTATTTATCAAGCTATTATCTATTTATCTTATATATTAAGATAATAAATCAGCATTACATCAATCGGTGAAAGTTTACATCGATATGCTTATATAATGGACTTATTTTGCAGCAGCTTCGTTTACGACACTTCCTCTGGGAACGCACTTGAAGTAAAATTAGCGCAGCCAAATACCGGCTGCACTAATTTTGCTTCAAGAGAAATGTCACACAGACACAGATGCTGAATTAAGTTACTTACTGATCCAGTTTTGAAGTGTATTTCTAAAAGTAAAATGTTTTGTTTTTTTTCTTGTTGAAAAATAAATTTTGATTCTATTCGTGCTTCACCATCTTAGTTTGTCTCACTGATTCATGTTTTTTTTATTTATTCCTTGGATCTACCTTACTTACCGACGTCGAAACACTCCGAACTCAAAGACGCTACCAAATTTTGAATTTTAATATTATAGCTGAGAATGGATCACTACAAAAATGAATACAAATTTACGGAGACTAAAATCACTGCCTCATAAGTGTCGTTGAATATCAAAGAGCACAGAAATTTTTGCTACTTTATATATATATATGTATGCACACACACACACACACACACACACACACATATATATATATATATGTATATATATATATATATGTATATATATATGAGAGAGAGAGGGGGGAGGAGTAAGAGAATCTACAAAGCTTTACAGCTTAAAACATCTAACATTATAAAAGCTTTTTCAAATTTTTTGAGTCAGTTTGTTAAAGAACTATTTTCCGGTTTTGTGGAGGAATTAGACCTTTTCACTCATTTTAACTCCGAATTTTAGTCTGATAAAATCGAAGAAAACATTAAAAAAAACAAGAAAATCGGTTTTTTGCCCCTTAGCTACAAAATGAAAAGATCAACGTCTTACCACATACTTACCATATTGTTTCCAGCAAAAAAAAAACAAAAAAAACAATAGGCTTATTTCTTTCTTTACAGGTGTGTTTTTATCCCAGTTAGCTTCAGAACTATGGTCCGTACGTCAACGACTTGGATTAAATTGTGATGAAAAGCGATTAAAAATGTCAAGATAAAGGAAAATAGTTGTCAACAAGCGTGGATGCTGCAGGGTCAAACTCCACTCCAACTTCTATTTCGATTGAAGATAATTACTGCAACTTTTGTATTGTACATATTATAGATTAAAGAATTCTTTTAATTGTACAAATACATTTATCCATTGGGATGAAATAAGCCCTGGCATATCTATGAGATAAATTTCGTAGATATGTAAAACTTGTCATATTAGCCCTGCCAATAAGGTTGTGATTGTAAATCACTGTACGGAAATCAATTTTATGGATATACGTATTTATTAGATTGAAATAAGCCCTTCAGTATTTACAAAATAAATTTTGGCAGGTATGTAAGACTTGACAACTTAGCTCAGTCAGTAAGAAACACAACTACCAATCAGTTGGTCATAAGTTCAAATAACGGTACGGGAGTGTTATTTTTTACTCGGGGTGAGGGTTGTTTTTGTTGTTCTTGTTACAGTAGAAAAAACAAAGTCAACTCCAGACTTGGACTGGGGTTTGACCAAATTCATGATAATGGTTTGTATATATGCATCCACTCGTTAACAGACACATCCACATTTGGCTCAGAGCCACTTTTATGGAACACTCAGTGAGGAATGAACTCAATCTAATTGGCTCACAAAATTGTCCTAATAACCACGATATTACCACCGGTTTCTTGTGTTCTCTTAATTCATTAACTGCGACTTGTTGCAAAGAGCAAGAATTATCTATTGCAAGATTAAAAAAAAACCCTTATTAAATTGCAAGATAATCCATTACAAATCATTCAAGATAATTTTTGCTTCTATTTACCTTCATCTCAATTCTTGTTGCTTTCTATTGCTACTAATCACAGGTCTTTTTCGATTCGGCAGTGAGTAAATAAATCAACAGCGTGGATTACTCATTACCAAAAGGAAACTGACCTGAGTTTAGTTGCGAAAAAAAGCAATGAAAATTAAGATGACGGTAAACAATAGCAAAACAAAAATGATAATAAATCACAATACTTCATCTAATGAAATAAATGAATCCATTACCAGTGATGTTATTGCAAGTTATTCATTGCAAAATAAAATCCCTGACTCACAGATAACAGTAAATTAGCCTTCGAACTGCGTTGACAGAAATCCCCAGTATTCGTGTTTAATGGGTTTGTAATTGACAGATTAGAGAGAACATGGTTAGAAACCTCGTCTCACAGTTCAATTCGCTAATGTCGAGAGTTCAATCCTTCATTGGTACCTAATCACTATGGCCTTGTACCTGACTAAGCTAAGATCAGTAACTAATTTGGAGCATAATTCCTGTACACACACGGAATATTTCTATAGATGGCTTACTGGGTTTTTATTGAAAAATATTGATCACACATGCACACATTTTCACAACATAAGATTTTCATGCACACTGACTACAAAAGATTAGAAGGATTATGGATTGGGAGCCCAACCCAGTGCGATGACTAGAAAAGATTTTCTCCCAGTCCAATTCGCAAGAGCAATTGGCTCACTTTTCACTCGTTGACCTTGTGCCAGATTACGCTAAGCTTGGTAAAAAGTGGGTAACGATGGTTAAAAAGCTCGTCTCACAGATGTCGTGAGTTCACTTCTCACCGGGTGCATCTCATTTATGACATTGTGTCAAGTTAAGCAAAGCTCTTGATGGTAGAGAAGAATATGAAACATTAATCACGGCTGTATTTGGACGCCGACTCCATTTGGACCCGATATAGTTAGGCAATGTTTTGATTTTTCTTATCGTTACCCACTGACTCTACTGCTACACCACTTCTCTTAGTTCTTGTTGCTTTCTTTGCCAATAGATATTTTTGGCGTTATGGGAGAGGATTTACATACCAAATTTTGCCATCCATTCTTTTGAAAGACATAGAAAACTTTATAAGATTAATAGAAGACAACAAATCAGACGAATGATCTGAAGCATGGCGACTATTTTTCTCCGTAAACAAATGCAAAGTAACAGACAGAGGAAAAGATAATAAAAAACCTTTTACATGATCAATAAAAAAAACTAAAAAAGACAGAAAACAGAAGACCCCGTAGTATAGCTATATCTCCTGATTTTCAGATAAACAACAACATATCGAAAATAACTAAAAAGGCAGTTCAAATAATAAGTATTATTGACTACTTCTAGAACTTTGAGATACTATACTTAACATATTTCAGACTACACTAGAATATGCAGTCCAAGTGTAGAATCCACACCCAAGAAAAGGATCTTCACTGTTTGTTTGCCATACTTTTCTAGACCTGCTTTGGCTCTGTGGGCACAGTCCTCTATGCAGATGAGCCCTCTGTCGCCTTCTTTTCTTTTCACGTATAGTCTATCTGTGTCACTTCTGGGGTATAAGCTTTGTGCATTGTCATAAGCTTCCTTGTTTGCCGGTCCATTGATTGGAGTTCTTCCTTTGTCCATCCAAGGAACGGTCCTGTGTGTCTTACTACCGATACGGCCCATGTGTTCATTCATTGCATAAGGTTCCTGCTGTTTAGTTTGGTCTCTAATATTTTCCTTACCCTCTTAAAGTATTCTTTTTTTATTTTCTCCTTCATTTCTTCTCGTTTTATCGTGTCACCATTGAGAACTCCCAGGTATTTGTGTCGGTCTTGTGTGATCAGTGTTCTAATCTTCCTACTGTCCAAGAGTTCGATTCCTTCTACCGCTGCGAGCATTCCTCTGTGCATTACCATAATTGCACATTTTTCTATTCCAAACTCCATCCGAATGTCATTACTGTATTCCTTCACTTTGTTGAACAACGTCTCGAGTTCTATGTTTTTTGAAATTAATTTTATATTGTCCATGTGCATTAGATGGTCGACTTTTCCCTTTGTTTTGATGAATTGGTATCCTTTGCTAGGATTCTATTGAGCGGTATCATAGAACAAATAATAGTGGAGACAGCGAGTCTTCCTGGAAGAATACCCTTTTTATACTTACCTCTGCCAAATTTTCTCCTGTGGCTGTCAAGTCTACTTTCCAGTTGATCATCGAGTTGGCAATGAGTCTCACCACTGATTCACTGGTATCCAGCTGTGGGGAATCATGTCGCATGCTTTTTTATAGTCTATCCATCCCATTGCAATGTTCTTCTTTTTTCTTACTTCTTTCAAGATCATCTGATCGATGTAGAGCAAGTCATTCAAACCCTTGGTTCCTCTCCTGCATCCTCCCTGTTCTTCTGGTAATAGTCCCCTTCTATCCATGGATATACACGTTCTCTCCGCTATTTGCCCGGTCTGCATGGGTGGTGGTAAGCACATGATTGGCCTATAGTTGCTTGCTACGTTCCCTTTTTCATGGGTCTTATTAGATTAGGATGGTTCTGCCTCTGGTCGTCCATTCTGGTACCTCATCTTCATTTAAGCAACTTTGGAGTTGATGGATGAGCCTGTCATGTAGTGTGGTGAATTTCTGAAACCAATATCCGTGGGCCCCGTCAGGTTCGGGCGCTCTCCACTTGGCTATTTTCCTGAGAGCATGCTCCAGTGTGGTTCCATTCACTACTATTGGTTTTTCATTGTCTATGTCTTTGAGTTCTCTTTTCATGTTCTCTAACAATTCTGGGGTTTCGTTGTGTCTTTCGGGTGTCCTCATATGTAGTTCAAGTAGTTCTTGTTCTCTGTGGCATCTGGCTTCATGATCTGTCTTCTTTCTCCGTTCAGATCTTGATAAAACTTTCTCTCGTTGTTTTAGAATGTGCGGTTCTGTGGTTATTGGGCAATCCTTCGTCTGTATCTCTCTAGCCCTACCTCATTAGCTAGTCTCCTGTGATGTATCTCTTCCATTATTATTATTATTATTATTATTATTAGCAATTTCACACCAGTTGCCAGATGGTTACTGCTGGATGTTGAGTGACAGCAAGTCTCTTCAAATCTCTAACCCCCTCTCTACACTCTCATAGTCCACAGCAGTGCTATGGTTTACAGTTTCAAACCAGTTTCCCGGTACTTATCGCTGATAGCTGAATGACAGTAAGTCTCGTCAAGTCTTCAGCTCTCTTCACATCTCATCTCTCCTTCAACTATCACAGCAGTGCTGTGGTTTGCACTATTTGTGATTATTATCATTATCATTATCATTATTATTATTATTATTATTACTACTACTACTACTACTACTACTTGATATGGGTGAAGTTTAGTAATAGCTGGGTGTTCTGTCGAATGCCATTATTGAACTTTGGAAACCTTAGTTATATTCCTGTTTAATGTTATTTTTCATCATGAACTTTAAGCTCAGCCGTATACCCATTGTGTGCAAACATGCGAAGATACTTTTGCAAAAATATTCCACTAACGGCGTTGGAAGGCATGCGAAAAAACACATACGACACGCGTGTGGGAGACTGTGCTGAACTGTTTGAAATTTACTTGAAAGGTATAGATTGAATAAAAACATTGAAGAAAAACTGTATTTTACAGTGTACTGGCTGCTCTGATTTTATCCCTGTATAATTTATGTCGATTTAGAATAATGATGACGCCGGTTTGAAATTTGCTTAAATTCTTTTTTCTTGGTAATTTAGATTGTACTTTACTACTTACTTACTGACTTACTTAAACCTTTTTGCCTCATGAAGAGCATGGGCTATCGACGACACTTCGTCAGCGGTCTGGACTTTTTCTCCAAAAATGTCCGCCTCTGTTCATCTCCGCCTCAATGTCTCTGCGCTCTGATGCTTCCCGCTTCATCTTTCCCTGCGGGTCCTAGGTCAGGGCATGCCTAGTGCTGTTGCTGGCTAGCCTCACTTCATTACGTTATTATTTATTTATTTCATACATTAAGAAAAACGAATTAGTATTATATTTTTTAGTATTTTTTTATATTGGCATGCTAAACATAATGGGTTTATTTTGGGACGATTTCCTTTACGACACCTCCTGTTGGAATGTTACCCAGCGTATGATCAGAACAGCCTGTATTTACCTTCAAGAGAAATGCCACACGAATTCAGACGCTTAGATCACGTTAGTTACTTATTCGGTTTTGATATGTGATCCGAAAAATGAAGCGTTTTTTGCTTGGTAAAAAAGATAAATTTTGTGTTGTTTTCTTCTCTTTGTTTGAGGTGACCATAAAGCAACACACAGGTACATCTTCCACGAGATAAGGACCTAGGAGGACCACTTCAAAATACACGGATATTGAATCATATCAGAGAATACACGAGTATAACGGACGAGCCAAAAAATTTTAACAAAATGCAAAATATTTTGATTCTTTTAAAACTATCAATATTAAAACGAATTCTTCCAACCAAAAGAGGTCTCAGTCTGGTTCAGATAAAAATCGCTTTCTAGTTCCACTTTTTATCTCATTTTAAATCCTACTGTAAGAGTGTACTCTTTTACTCTCTCTTTCTTTCCTTCTTTTTCTCCCTCTCTCAAAAGCACATACTAAAAGAAAGATGAATGTTCTAATTCTTCCAAAACTATCAGTGTTGAAATAAATCCTTTCAACCGGATGAGGTCCCATCCTGATGAGATAAGTGCCGATTTCAAGTTCCACTTTTCATCTTATTTTGAATAATACTGTGAAAAAATATACCCCCTCCCTTTCTCTCTCTCTCTCTCAAAAACATGCACCAAAAGAAAGATTGGAAGGGTTTTATTTTTATTTCAATTTAATTGTAATATTTCATTGGCTCCATATACATTGAATGTATAATGTGACTTTTAAAAATCCTATCATAAACAACGTCAGTGTCCCCAATTCTTCACAGAGGTGGCCATAAAACAAACCACGAGCACATCTTCCAGAAGATAAGAATCAAGGAGGATCACTATAAGAGACATAGGCAAGTTGAACGGACAAGCCTAAACATTTCAACAAAAAGCAAAATAGTTTGATTCTTTCAAAATTATTAATGTTAAAACAAATCCCTTCAACCAAATTCGAGTAAAAAGAGGCTCTGGTTCTTATTAAAATGCAACTTTAGTGGACTTTATTTAATTAAAAAACTTGAGAAAAAAAGGAAAATCATGATCAAACACAAATCATCAACCAAGCTATTCGTAAAATAAATTCGTAGAACCAGGTAGTAAATCACTCTCTCAAGAAAGATCGGTTCCGATGCGAACTAAAATATGCTAAGGTAGACATACCCAGTTAACCTCTTGTTTCAGTTCTTTAATGCATACGAGTCGACAGGTTTGGAAAACATAGCTATACAACAACAAAAAAAAGATGAATTACCCTCCTGTCCCATATTCCATATCCATCCACCCACTACAGCGCTACGAACTTCCACACCGGCCTATCAAAAGCAGATAAAATAGGTGCGAAGAGCCGGTGGAGCTCTGAGGCCACTCTGAATTACATCAGCTGTGACCAGTCCACCTTGCCAACACGTCATGAGCCAACGTGGCAGGGCACAGCCCAACACGCCCCTTCGTTTGACAATAAAAATTATTCTGGCCGTTACTGCTTGGTCATCAGTCCAAGAAAACCTAGACACATGACTTGCTTTTGTGCTCCAACAGCGACTACAGAAACAAAACAACATAACCATTTCCAAGAGAATAACATTATACATTGGCACCTACAACGCCAGAACACCCTTAATAGACCAATCTAAAAAATGAAATCAAAAACATCAAATGGGACATTGTTGGCTTTGGCAAAATGGGAAGATCTGGAGAAGAACTCATCGAACCAAAGAGCAAACATCTTCTTTACAATTACGGAAAAGAGAAAGTAAAACGAAGTGGAGTAGGCTTTCTCATCAATAAAGAACTCAAAGACAACGTGGCAGACTTCAAAGTTGTCTCTTACCGCATAGCCAGTCACTGCACAACTCTCAAAGAGGTACCAACTGAATATGATCAAAGTCTACACTCCCGCTTCACACTCAACCAAAGAGGAAATAGACAATTTCTATGACCCCAAGATACCAGAAAATACTTCAATGTTGTCCTGGGAAACTTCAACGGACAGGTAGGGCAAAGAAATAAAATTTGCGTCGGCATGTTCGGATATAAAGTACGGAATGAGAGAGGTGAGGATCTTGTGAACTTCACAAACGCAAACAGGTTCGAAATCTTGGACACCTTCTTCAAAAAAACAAAAAAAACAATAGAAAATGGACCCCGAAGAGCCCCAATCACGAAACCGAGTACGAAATAGACTGCATCCTTACAGAAAAAAGTGACACCGTCCAAGACACTCTAGTCCTTAATCAAGTCAACGTAGGAAGTGACCAAAGAATGGTAAGATTTAAAATGCAAATTAATACCAACAAAGAACACAGGAAAATGCTCCTCGCCAAACCACAATCACGACCACTGACCGTATTGAAAGAGCGCTCCCAATCCTTTAAGTTTGAACGAAAAAACAGATATAAAATTCTCACCAAACTAGAGGAGAATGACACTAACATCAACGAATTCAACAAAAAATAATAACCTCTCTAATCGAAGTCGCCACTTCATTTAAACCAAAAAGCATGCAAACCATTTGTAAAATCTTGGACGAAACCAAGAATCTCGTGGAAAAATGCAGAAACCTCAAACCACCGACAAGAACAAGAGAGAAAATTAAAGAGACCGAACTGAACAGAACAATTCAAAAGAAACGAAGAGAAAACAAAAGATACCTGACATTAATCATCAGAAGGATTATAGTAAAAGGTCAAGGCTTCAAAGCTATGACCAAACCTCTCGAAAACAGGGCAGAAACAAATAACTAGTACACTCGAGAAAAATTGAGACCTAACAACAGTCAGAGACAGGATTGTCGAACATTTCTAAGAATTCTACTAAAAACTCTACTCCTCCAGACAAAGACCATAAAACAACGAAGAGGATACACAAGACGGGAGCAATCACTTCGATCTTCAGAAACCTAGACTTGGAAAATAAGGGAATCAAAATAGACAGCGAATATCTGAGCAACCTCAGATTTGCAGACGACATCGTCTTTTTTGCAGAGAACCTCCACGACCTCCAAGTAATGCTACTGAATGAAAAAGTAAGAAAGTCGGCCTTCACATGAACTTAAGCAAAACAAAGGTCATGAGCCACAATCCCGTCGGAAATAAGCACACAACGATCAAAATCGAGAATGCAAAAGCTGGAAAAAATGAACCACTATATCTACTTAGGATGACGAATCTACATGGAATCCTCAAAAGAAATCAAACGAAAAACGATTCTAGGATACCAAGTCCTCAGCAGAGTAAGCTCAACCTTCAAATACAAGAAGATCCCATTTTTCCTAAAAAGAAGGGTATGCAACCAATACATCCTCCCCATAGTCACCTATGGAGCTAAAAAATGGAACCAAACAAGAGACTGACCCACAAACTGAGAAGCATGCAACGTGCACATGAAAGAATCATCTCACTGAGAGATCACAAGACAGTACAATATATCCAGGGAAAACAGGAGCCCGAAACATCATAGAATCCATTAAAGTACTCAAATGGCAATGGATTGGTAAAGTTGAAAGAATGGCGGACATCACAACTCATTACATGGATCCCTAGAGATCAAATGAGTAAACAAAGCCGACAGAATACGGATTATGGAGAGACGAACTAGACGAATTCCGAAAGTATTGGCTCTGCAACGCCCATGATAGAAAGATCTGACGAATCCTGGGTAAGGTCTATGTCCAACGATGGACGTTAAAAGAATGATGATGATGAGGAGGAGGAGGAGGAGGAGGATGATGATGATGAACACCACTGCCTTATAAGTATCATTGGACTTCAAAGAGCGCATATCGTTGTCCGATGAAATCCCCAAATACGATAAACTATCCACAATGTCGAAGAATTTGACCATGAAAAACCTCCTGGAATGATTTAGAAACTTAACTCTATATCTTATGTTTTAAAAGATTTTGAATGAACCTTGATGGGAAAATACATCTTTTCTTCCAATTTCAATCGCATGAAATAAAAAAAATAAGACCACAAACAAAAAATCTCTTTTACTCCTTAGCGAAACAATGAAAAACAGACGGCGCTACAACATCGTTTTGAGCCAAAAACAAACGAAGTATTTTCTTTCTTCAAAATGTAATTTATTTCGTTTAACATCAGAGCTACGACCGGCAATAACCTAAAGCAGTCAGTTAGCACACTAAACACCTTTGTAATAAACTGATATGGTATTTCTGATCTTGAGATATCGTGAAAATTCGGAAGCACTCGGCGAATTTCGACGGGGGTTGCAGAGTGCCGTAACGGTTATCGGTAAAGAAAACAAAACCAACGGACCTAGTTCGAATTCACGTCAACTTCGCAGTAATGCCTTTAAGAAAGATATCAATCCTCTTCTCCCTCAGCTAAGGACGAATAGCTGTGCGATAGGAGCCCTTTAGCTCTTTAAGTAAGTCCATCTGATAGATCATCGTACTGACAGAAGAAACCTACGATTTGACATTCGCCATAGCTAACCCCAAAACAGAGTTAAAGAGGGGGAGGTTTGAGCATGCAGCTAGCACCTCAATACCATAAAACCTATCTGCTGCTGAAATTGCAGAAAATTATTTCGTCTCTCAATGTATTTACTGGAATAATCAAAACTATGGCAGTTCGATGATGTACTTGTATGTTATATACTCGAACGAAGAGATGTATAAACACGTCAAGCTTCATCCATAGGGTTAAAAAAGAAGCAATCTTTAGATCTTCCTCGGCATCCATCTTTTTAATGGAAGTTCGTAGAAAATATTTTAACTTCATTTTTATAAATGTTTTATGTTTTGAACTAAAAAAAGCTGACTTACCAAATGGAGCAGTTCAAGTGTTCTGCTCGTTCCATACTCAGAATCCGGTGGTAAGATCGCATCACCAATTTTGAAGTCATTGACCAGCATCAAATCTGTGCTCACCAAAGCCCAACTCCGATGGATGAGGCATGCAATCAGAAAGGTGTGGCACTGCATGCCAATACGTCTTCTGTATGGAGTGCAGGATGTGGTAAAAGATAGGCTGACAAAAAATGCTACAAAGACTCCATCAAAATAAAACACTCCAATGGAGCCTGATCAAACCAAAAGATCTAAAAGATAATGCCATAAAATGTTTACAGTAATCCCAACAACCGACTTCCATTATCTTCATTTCCAGAGTCGAGTTGCTGCCTCATTTAAAAGTTCACAAATGAATATATAACAAGACAACCACCACCTGTCTGCTGAATATAGAATATTTGGGGACGTACACGGTCTTGAATACATAACGTTTGTGTCGGATCAGTTGCTGAATGGATGTTCATTTATTTTTTATTGCCTGTAAATCGAACCTTTGAAATATTAGGGTGAAAGGAGCATAAAACCCGACAGCTGTACTTTTCACGGCCCATTGACATGAATCAAACCAGTGGACAACAGGTTCAATAAGTCACTCAATATTATTCGACAACTGACCAATGTCTGTTGGCAGCATACCACGTTGTAATGATCTGTTGAAAAATTGGAAATGGGGGTGATCAATGAAAAAAATTACTTCTCCCCTCTTTTGTATGGCACTGATCACAAAAAGTCTGAATCTTCGAAAAAAAAAACCCTAAAAAAACAAAACAAGTGTAAATGATGCTGGATACAAACTAAAGGTACAATTTAGCATAAAATTACATTACAAATTGAACCCTTAATAAAAAATACCTATTTAGATGGCCATTCTTAAGAATAGAATTATCGTTTTCTGTAAACATGATAAGGAGTCAATGGTACAGCTTGTACGCGTGATTTATGCATACACAGCCAGCCAACCATCCTGCCAGACCGGTTTAAAAACTGAAGAAACCTATGATGACAGTTTGGTAACAGTTTTAGTTGATGGTTTCTAATAAGTCCTCAGATGTTTACTCGTTAACCCATTCGATACCTGGGAAGCCAAATTAGACAAAAAACTCGCCATCGCAGTGAATAATTAAACAACAGTAGCGTCAAAATTCGAAGTCATGTAAGAAAATTCTATCGAAGAATAAATATGGTCAGAATAAATTCTATTTATGACATCTCGGATTGAATCCAAACATCTAAAATAGAGTAAAGTAAAAATATTCTGAAACATCTACATTCTTCACAATCTAGATGTTACTAATAAACCCGTAAAAATAAGGCTCCTAAGAAGGCCATGTTTGGTGGTGACCAATTAGAAAAAAATGAAAAAAAGGATTAATGAATGAGTTACTTCTCTCGCATCTCGTTGGGTAGTTTTCACTAAAAACCCTGAATTTAAAAAAAAAAGCGGACACAAACTAAGGTCACTATTTACGATAAACTCACATCGCCTTATGACTCCATTAGTGTGTTCTCTACGAGTATTACATGCCTACTTACATTGACAGCCAGCCAGCCAGAACAACTTGAGAACGGAAGAAACTTATGTCGACAGTTTTGATAAGTTTTCTAATGAATAAATAGGGTTAGTCTACAGTAAATTGTAATATTAAATGATTTTGACTGTCACTTGAACTGTTTACTATAAAATAAATTTTCCAAAGCACCCCCTTGCCTTGTTTTTTTTGTAAATAATTAATGATAATTGAAAATTTTGATTGCGTACAAATCGACTAATATGTATATAATATCTTAATAAATGTAATTTATATGTCATGCAGAATCGGTGAATCGTTTGACTGGCAAAGATGAGTTATCTCCCCTATTGTCCAGGACCGACGACTTGCCGAGACGATTTATCTTGTTCGCGGTAGTGAACTGGTTAACAAAGTAGACATTTTAGGAATTGAATGATTTATTTTCTAATGGTTTGGAACATGCCCATCGACCGTGAAGAGTACAGCTGTCGGTTTTCAGGTTTCTTTGTACCCCCACCCTTGTATTCGGAACACACCTGATCGGATCCACAGACCATCAAAAAGTGATTTAACATCCAATAACAAATCATTAAAATTTGCAATTGATTCCACAAAAGAGTTTTGTATTTAAGGCTGCGTACGTCCCCAAATCTGGGTCCAGCAGAGGACTTGAACTGTATTAGGTAAGTGAACTTTTATCTAGAACACTTGATGCTATTATCGATGTATTATAGATTTCTCTACGTATATATAACATATTACGTTCTGCTTCTTCTGAAGAGCATTTTTTAACTTTTTTTTTGCACGTTTAAATATTCTATGTCTGGTATGTTTCTACAAGTCAAGGATAATCATAGTGATTTGGTTGTTTTTTTCAAGTGGCTTGGGATAAAAAATAATGATAATGTTAATAGTGATGACGAGGGCAATACGATAGCTATGGTGGTCAAGTTTTTGTATACCTATACGTGGGGTGTTGAATTTTGTTTCTTTTATAGAATTTTTGTGCGGCGCAGGCACTTCAATGCTACCTCATTTTTTTTTTTTTTTGATAATTCTTTTTTTTTTCTTTTTTTTGTTCGATCCGCAAATGTGAGAATTTCAAATTTTTCATTTAGGCATAGGTAACATGGGGTTTTAGTATTCTGGCATATGTATGTCTCCAATAGTATGTCGAAAGTGATGTACTGTTTTTGTATTTTTTCGTTTGTAAATGATGATATATAGTTGTCCAATCTTGGTTTAAGGTAGGTAACATTTAAGATAAGGAACACTATGCTTCACTTTCCAGTAATTCTCAGTCTCTGTGCCACGGACTATAGTGTGCTGCGACTCTCTCCCGAATGTCTCGCGTTATTCTTTCCAAACGCACAGACATATATTTCGGACTTTTAACGCGTCCAGTACGTGTATTATGTCTGTCCCGCTTCCGCGACAAATTTGCCAATCAGATGGTTTTATCACTAAATTTTATGAGATCTCAACCTTTTACCGATAGATGAAAGGAAAAATGAGTGATGAGTACGTACGATATATGCTGATACGAAAGTTTCGCCAACTGACAACTGAAATCTAATTCATTTCATCTTTATAATGCGTCAACTTGTCATATACTCCTTCATTACCACTTCGAATGTTACCTAATCATGGCCCAATGTATACCAATGTATATTGTATGTTAATGGAGTAAGGTGAATCAAATAAATTAATATCAAATTTAAATATATTTCTTTGCGTACCGCCATATGACAAAGTTTTAAAACCATTGATCTGTGGTGGGCAAGGTAGCAAAAATACTAAACTGATAAACCATGAAAATGTTAGCAGAAGCAAGGATAATGGTTAACCGATAACTCCTATTATATAAATTTAGGTTCACTTTGTTGTTGCTGGTTTTTCTTTTGTTTTTGTTTTTTGTCTCTAACTATAAAACCCTTAAAAACAGACCTAGGTAGCTGAAATGTTAACATGTTGTCGCTTAGATATAGACCTTTTAATCAATCTCTTTCATTTTCTCTTTTAACTATTAATGTACACATTGACCATCATATGATTTTTTGCATGATATACCTTTTTGAAAGCAATATATCTGCTTTTAAGGTGGTTAGAAAAACGAAACGAACCGAAATTAAATCCGTATAATTGAAGTTAGCGGTTATATTTGCTTTCGCACATTTTTTTGCAGTTTATCAGTTGACCATTTTCGTTGGCTGTGCCCACCAATATGTCCTACTTTAAACAATGACCAAACCAACTCCTATCTACGATTATTTATGATATATCTTTCTTCGTAGAGATAGAGCAATTGAATTAATATAAAGATTACGCAGGTAATTTTTGTTGTAATGGTCACAGCGATAGTCATAGTCACTGTCGCAGGTTTGGCAGTCTCAAAGCCAATCAGAAATGAGTAAATTACGTCACTTTTCATTTTAAAATATAAAACACCGTATTGTTTTTATATGATCAAGTACGTAACAAGTCAGAAAGAAAGTGTCAAATTCCTGCATGTAAACGATCTAGCTATGCTCCAGAAAAAAAGAACTAGTTGCAGAAAGTTATAGCTTTGTTCAAATCTGATTTTCGAATATCATCTGCGTATAGTAATATGTTAACTTTTGCCTGGCCGATTTACATCCGATCACAAATACGTCCCTATTAAGAGTCTGATTAACTCCGAATGACGAAAATTCCCGCTATTCTTGCTAGCTGTAGAGAACGCAGTGTACACGTCATGTTCCAAGTTCTCCGAACAGGGAAGGCGAGAAGAAGGTAAAAGAGTTGGTACCTTTCTGGGTTGAGGTAATGACTTGGTGAAAGAAACGTAATGGATGACAATTTTTCATTTTTCTTCAAAAAGATTAGTCGAGGAAAACGTATGCACAATGTAGAGGTTTGCATAAATACATGTGCCATGGTATCTTATGTTATTCAATGCATATATTTCACTTCACCCAATATTGGTCAATTTATGTCCCGATCACGTTTCGTCCATACTACCAGACAAAATCGGCACTAGGCTGTACTTATAAAAATCTGCTTTAAATAAGATCTAAGCACACATAAGTGTACATGTATATACCACCTGCAAAGTTTGAAATCTAGGTATTCTATTTAATGTTTGGCATGTGTGAATAGGATGTGGAGACGCGAGCAATATTTTAACCGTCATCATAGATGTTCAGGACGATGTCTGTCGTTGGCTGCAACACAGGGGTTGTTGAAACAGTTCATGCCAGTTTTATGCAAGCAAGAAACTTCTACTGGCATTAGAAGACATTCAAGTGGATAATTGAATCTCACTTAGCTCAACTTCAAAACAACAATCTACGGTAACCGGGCAAGGACTTTTTAAGTGCATGTGTAAAACAAAGTGTTAAACTAAGAAATGTTTTAGAGTGAAGAAAAATGTATAAAGCAATTCAAAATGTCATCCAAGTCCAGACTGCTGCGATGAAACTGACCCAAAATTAACACAAAATATTAATCGACAAAAAAAACAACCTTTTTCTGTTTAGATCTTTTTAATATTATGGACGTTACCTTTTGGAGGTAAAGGTAAGTTAAAACGTTTGTCTCTTAAGAGACAACTCCTATCGGAGTATGAACAGTCGATGACGAAATTTTAATTTCCTTTGTATGCATCAGCTTAGTGATGCTTGCATGTCTGGCCGAGACCAGGACTTACAAGTTTTTATGATCACTCCCTTCCGATACCTCCACCTCAATCGCGCAGCTTAGACACTAATGAAAATTTTTCCACACGTTTTGCTCATTCAGGGAATCGAAACCAAGACCTTCTGTGTATGAGGCTAATATGCTAACCATTACACTACAATGTATTAGGGGAAACACAGGAGTCTGAGACATCATAGAATCCATAAGAAAACTCAAATGGGCTGGGTATATTGCAAGAGTGGTAGACAACCTATGGACATTACGACTCACCACATGGATCCCCAGAGACCACAAGTGTAACCGAGGCTAGCAGAATACAAGATGGACGGTTGAAGTGGACAAGTTCAGAATCTATTGGCTCAGTGGCGATAGATCTACGTGGGGAAGATCAATGTCCAACGACGGACGATAAAAGATTGATGATGATGATGATGAATGAAAACTCTCCCAGTCTTATTGTTAGGGACAGAAGGAAAAATAAAGTATACGTTTGCAAATCATATTCCAATATGTATTCACTCGCATCTGGCTGTGCACACGATATCTCTAAAAGTTCTCAACAAATTTCATATGAATTTCGTGGAATGATACGGAAGAAGTGATTAAATTTTGGGATGAATTCTGGAATTCGTTTTCGGCTGAGTGATTTTTTTTAGTATTCTTCAATAGAAGGGGTTAAAAACTATCAATCGATAAAAAAAAGCTAAATTTAAATTTCAAGAGAGGCAACTCAATATTTCCACATTTTAACTTCTACCTGTTGTTTGTAAAATTTTTTCTTTCAGTTTTTAATTATTATACGGCGTTGACATAGTTCTGAGCTCCCTGAATGCTTTTTAGTTCATCAGTTTAGGGTCAAAGCAGGTGAACACATGTTGAAAATAATTAAAAACATCCGTACCTCGCATAAATGAACCACCGAAGCCTGTGCATGTATAAAAACTAATCATCTAATAAAAATTGTCTAAAATTATATTGAAAAATAGACCTCTTATCTAAAATTATCTTAGAAAATAAATCTTTTAAAAGAATCTATTTTCTAAGATACAGAACTGGAGAAAATAGATCACTACATCTACCTAAGACAACGAATCTCCATGAGACCCTCAAAAGAAGAAGAAATCAAGCGAAGAATCACGCTAAAGTGGCAAACCTTTGGCAGAGCAAACTCAATCTTAAAAAATAAGAAGATCCCATTAATCCTAAAAAGAATGGTGTTTAACCAATGCATCCTCTCAATAGTCACTTATGGAGCTGAAACATGGAACCTAACCAAGAGACAGATCTGCAAATTGAGAACCATGCAACGTGCACATGAAAGAGTTATGCTGGGCCTCACGTGGAGAGGCCGCAAGACAGCACAGTACATCCGAGAAAAGACAAGAGTCAGGGACATCATAGAATCCATTAAAAATCTCAAATGGCAGTGGGCTGGCCATGTTGCACGAATGGCAGACAACCGACGGACATCCTGACTCACAATATAGATCCCCTGAGATCACATGCGGAACCGAAGCTGGCAGAATATTAGATGGAGAGGCGAGCTAGACGAACTCAAAAAGTACTGGCTACGCGACGCCCATAATAGAGAAGTGTGGCGAATCCTGGGGAAGGTCTATGTCCAACGACGGATGTTAAAAGACTGATGATGATGATGATTTTCTGAAATAGTTTTATCTAAAATTATCTAAATAAATTGATCTTCTATCTAGAATTATCTAAAAATGCCAGCATGAAATTTGGTTATTGTTTGTTGTCTAAAATGACCATTGACATCAAAAAAAGCAAATTGTCGAAAAAAAAAATTGTTTTTTTTTTTCAGTTTGTAGCCCCCAAAATGTGACCAGGAGCACTTAGAGACACACACACATGTAGACACACTCATAGATAGATAGATACGTTCGAAGGGAGAAGAACCTGTAGCCCTCTTGGCTGGGTGGTCGGGCCATTTGTGGGGCTACGTTTATGCAATGATTTTCTTTAAAAACTAAAATGCAAAGTGCTGCCTCTGTTATTTTTTTACCAAGTTATCTTCCATCTTTCGCCTCTAAAATGAGGTTTTCATTTTTTCAATGTAAGTTTATGCTAAATTGGTCATAGTTTATGTTTACCCTTGTTTTTGGAAAAATTTGAAATTTTAGTACCCAACAAAAGACAAGAGAAGTGATGCATTCATTGATCCCGCTTTTTTCAATTTTTTGTTTGATCACCCCAACATGACATGCTACCAAGACATTGGTCATCGGGAGGTTGAGAAAAAAACACCTTTTCACATGTATCCAATCTGTTGTGCATGTGACTGATATTTTTGTTGCTGTTATTAATCACCACTACCCACAACAAACCGGTTTCAACACTTTTGCTGGGTTTAAGTTATTCATGTGTACTAACATTTGTATTTATATCATATGTATTTATCTATGTATCTGAACCTCGCCCAGCTCTAAGCATTCAGAGCAGAAACTCCTATACATACACACACTCTCCTCGGTGTGTAATCAAATTGTTTTTAGCTTTTTGTGAAGGGTTCAATTTACAATACAAAAGATTATGCAAATTTACGTGATAGAAATGGGCATATATGGGTGGCGGTGATTTATCATTTCTTTTGGAAAACTAGTTTTATTTTGTTTTAATTATGCAACTTGTCATCACGTCGGATGTAACTCTACCTACCAACAGAAAGATATAGTTGCATTTGCAAGACAGAAAACACAGGAAAGGTGGAAGGGAGGAAGGAGGGAGAGACAGAAAAGAAAGAAAGTAAGAAGGAAAGAAAAAAAAGAAGAGAAGACAGAAAAGGAAAGAAAGGAAAAAAGAAAGGAATTTAAAAGGAAAGAAAACAAAAAAAAACGAATGAGAGAAAGATATAGAATTAAAGAAAGAATAAATGATGAGTTAAAGGAAAGAAGAAACAAAAAATACAAGAAAGGAAGAAAAAAGAAGAGAGAGAAAAAAGAATGATAGAAAATTGCAAGTCGGAAAAATCTTAATCTCTTTACCCTCGACAACACCCACAAAACTCAGGGTCGTTGACTCGAGCAGCGCACTGGAAATCCGGGTCTATTCTTCTAATTGGTCCATAAGTAGGAAAAAACGAAAAACGCTGAATCAGCTCTTTTTTCCATATTTATTTATACGCTTGATGAAAAAAATCATGGCTTGATGCTATTCAATAAATGGAAGCTGAAAAGCTATTGTCGATAATTTTAAAGTACGGAAGTCTGAAATGAAAAGAAAAAAACTAAATTGCGTTTTCTTTTCTTTTTTTTTTGTCGACTAGAAACTCGATTTGTGATGTGGGTTAAGAGTCAAATTCTAGCGGGGTTTTTTTTACGTGTTCCAACACTCCTGGATATACCGTTTTTATTTTTTGGAAGACAGCTTTTTTTGTCTTTTGGGTGGCCCTATTCTGACGGGTTTATTCATTTGTTTGTTTGTTCCAGCGCTCCTAGTCATACTGTGGTACCCACATACATGAAAATTGGCATCAGTACTCCACTAAACCCCTTCTAAAAATATGTTTATTTATTCATTAACTTAGGCCGTCAATCAACGACAGTGAGGGAATAGTGTGAATCGGAAATAAAGATCCCTGTGAAACTTACTTTTTTTCACAGAGAAGCCTGATGAAACGTACCATTTGCTATACCAACTTAGCTACGAAATTTTCGGAAGATTACAGAAGTCAAAATCTAACTTTTATATCTATTCTCTATCATGATATCCCTGGTTTCATGCTTCTGTTATCTGTACTAATGACGCGAGTCAAGCAACTAAACAAAATTAAATTGAATCAAGATGAAGAGAAATAGTAGTCCAGAATCCACACTTATAATTATTCAAAAACAATAGTTCAGCTAAAATTATAACAAAAATAGTAAAATGATTTATAACATATTTTTTCAGGTTCCCAAGTGGAGCTGAAAATAATCTACGACTGTGGGCACCACTACCAGGGCGGTTTTATGGACAAGTCGGAGGTTGAGAAGTTTAATGGTCAGGTGGGACGAGTCATTACAGAATTCAACAGTTGCACGATTGAGTGCGTAAGAAGCTCTGGACAAAACTAATGAGAATCCTGTACAAAATTTGTTAAAATGTTCCTGATTTTGTCTTATTAAACATTGTATTAACAAAAATTGAACTTGTTATTATTGGATTTTTTTTCTTCTTTCGTCAGACTCCCAAAGTGGAGTTAACTTTATTTTTCTATGGTAACAAGAACAACAACAACAACACTCACCAAAAATAGGAGTGTAAACATGTATGTAAATTTCACACCCCCTACTTTGATTCTGACTCATGACCAACTGATTAACAGGAGAGTGTCTTACTGATTATGCTAAATTGATAAGTCTTGTATTTTATTTCATCAGTGATAGAATCGTTCACGTACCACTCACAGTAGAAAGAAGAGAGTTAGGGGAATCTGAATCACCAGAGCAAGGTTTAGTTAGTTTCTTCTTCTTCTCATCATCATCTTAATTTTTACGGGTATTTTCTTTCATCTTGAGTTTTTGTTGCTGTTTTATCGCAACTCTGCTCAGGCTGTCAATTTACAGTAGTGACTGAACAACGGAGAATAAAGGATAAGCTTTAGGTAATAATCGAAATCATCTCCTTTTTGCCACAGGAGAGCCTGATTAATACTGCTAGTGTATACGGCGCTTAGAGTCCATTTGGATTGTGTAATGGTTTGCATGCTGCCTCACACGCAGAACGTCCCAGGTTGGATTCCCTGTATATAGCGATAAGTGTGGAAAATCCTTCATTAGTACAAGTTTCTCTGTGCACGAGTATACGAGCTCTCTAATTAAGGTGTAGGTATTCTTCCGCTGAACTCAACCAAGAGGGTGACCATAAATACTCATAGGTATAAAGTCCTGGTCTCGACCAGACTTGAGACTTGCAAGGATCACTAAGCTAATGCGTGTAACAGAAACTGGGACCCCGTCACCGGCCGTCATACTTGAGAGTGTCTCTTAAGGGACAGACACTTTACTTTACCTTACATGGCGCAGGTAGAGAGATAGAGATAGAGATAGTGAGAGATAGATAGAGAGAGAGAGAGAGAGAGTTTGAAGAATATGTTTTGCAGGTTACATTTCATCTTCAGTCAAGCCTTTGAGTTCTCGTGACTCAAATGGTTAGATCTGTTGATGGCTTTAACCAGGCTGCTCTATTTCACCCTCACCGAGAGCTGATTCCGATCTGCATTATTTACTTACTATCATTGATGGACAGCCTGAGAAAAGTTAGGATTAAACAAGTGAAGATAAAAGAAAATACTAGTCAAAAATTGATGACGATTATCATGATAATAATGATAATAATGGCTGACAGTTCTTCATCTAATAAAAATACAAATAGAGATAAAAGTTATCGTTCCATTTAACCTTCTTTGTAGCACTTTCGACGGTCCAAAAATCGCTAAAATCATTTTTTTAAGAAAAGAAAAGATAAACAAATAACCAAGAAGAACAAGAAAAAAACTATTAAAGAGAAAGCACCCGGAGAGCTCCAAACTCTGTCAATGCCATTGTCAAGAGAAGTATTTGTGCGTGAATTAAAATTTAATCACTTTTTCTAAAGCTTATTGTCCACCCATTCAAAGTTCCGTTGAAATTCATCAAGAACTTTGAGATGATGTTCGGACAGACGTGGACTAAATGCTCCAAAAGTCCTACTATTTCTACCTATTGCTGGCGAGTAGGAGTGGATTTATGTTTTTCCAGAGGGCATTAGTGTGAAGTGAACGTAAATAACCCCGGCTGACACTTGAAATCGGCACGCCGATCCCTTTTTTATTTTGATGAATGATAGAATTAAAACAGAGGTCCTAGGTGGGTAGGGGCGCAAAGAATTGGACTTGACGACCCGAGTTCAAACCCAGTTTGGAACCAGGGTTGCCAATTTAGGTGTGATTTTTCATTTTTTTTTAATTATGTAAGCCACTCTCAAATTCGAAAAACAAACAAAAAAACTTCACAATTGGGCCAGACTGGACTTTGAGACACGAAAAAAAATCTAAATATTGTCAACACTGGACTAACAAACTCGAAAAAACAAAGAAGGATATAAATGGATAACCCCGACTGGGACAGTTTGTGCTCACTCTGCACTAATGCCCATGGGAAAGACATAAATCTATCACTTTATCATTAGAATAGCGCAGGCGAATTGAATGATTCCGGTTCTGATGTTTGATACCTTGAAGTCTATTCCACATGTCGTAAACGGTCCGAGTAATTATGTAGTAATGTGATAGTTGGAGCCCAAGCAAGAACGACTGGAGCGCTACTTACTTACTAAGTTCCCCTCTGAGATTACATCAGAAATTCCTTTCAAGATAGAACTGCAATTTAATATAACATTCCCGTGGTATTCCCTGTGGTACGTTAATTTTTGGATTGAAGCGACCAAGGAACTTTTTATTTAATGATGCACAAAATGACAGAAACAGGTGTTCAGCATATGAGCAGATATTTTAGCTTTTTTTTTCTTTAAGTTAATAAAGGAAGAACATATATGCCCAGAGGTGGCCGAGTAGAAGATTTCCCATCATGCTTACTTGTTATTCCACGAAAATAAACTTTGCAAGATCAGCTCGAAAGCTATTTTATTATAATAACATTTCCAACTAAGCTTTGCGTGTACACATACGTTTTTGAACCAGAGCACAAAGGAAAATAATTGCGTACCAACCAGTCCGGAGGTCCTGCACTGACAATTAATCATACATCTTTCATCGGACAAGGTGTGGGCTCCTGATGCCTGCGGTAATACCTGAGGGGACGGGGCTATTTTTGCATGACTCAACATAAAATGCAAGTCGTGTGCCCAACTGTCACATTTTGCCTTCATTCGGGTGCCAAATAAATACTAACTGGTAGGAAACATTGCCTTAGGGAGTATGCGCCACGGCTCCCTGCAAAGTAAGGGAGAATGAGTGAGAAGAAAAAGTTTGGGAACCACTGTCCGGAAGGACCAAATATTATTGACTGATAGAAAATTGGTTTTCAAAACAAAAAACACCAGTTTTGAATATAATGGTGAAGACAATGACCGAATGGATGTTTATCCAAATACATACATTTACTAAGCATTGCTTAGTCTGACATAAGGCCACACAAGTCGGGCACTTAATGAGGATCAAATTCACAACACTAGTGAATTGTACATTGGTAACCATCACATCATTGTAGGCTCCCAAGATGTATACTAAGCTTAGCCACAATCGTAGGACACTCAGTAAGAATCGAACTTACTACACAGTATTAATAATCTGCTGGAATAGCTCACTGTTCATTATCCCATGGTGAGGTGTCTACTCATCGATATTTATCGAGTGGATCTTAGTCTGGCACAAGGCCAAACTGAATGATATTTTTTATGAGGATCAAACTCACTACCAAGCTGTAGATTTGCAAGAATAGCTCGTTGTCCATTACCCTACGGCGAAGTAACTGAGTTTGTCAAATAATACGACCATACGACTTCTGCGATTTTCGACTCCTTGTCGTGCCATTCAGTTTTCAGGACCAAGAGAGGAAACGACGGAAATGTGGATTTGCTAACTCAACATCTAAATTGGCATCACTGAGGAAAAGTAACCGAAATACTTCGAAACAGTAGTTTCGTACGATGGACGAAAATTTATTTTACATGACAATTATGGAATGTTGCTCCATGCACTATAATGTTACGGAAAAACGATGAATTCGTCTTATTTCGAGTCAATCGATTTTCTGAAATTTTATGCTCAGCACTCAGCTCATCTTATACTAAAGTCGACTTATATTCAAGAATTTACGCTATTAAAGTGCTTAACGCATGGATTATCCTCTTGAACTAGTTGAAAGAAGTTATAGGAATTTCTCATTGAATGCGCTATAAGCGTGGCTTTGGGTCAAATTTGGATGGGTCTGGAAGGATGCATGTCACAAACTTTCAGTTATGCAGTGTAGTTGCTCTCGTCAATGTAACAGAATTTCCAGATATGGATGCACTTCATCAATTGTATTACAGTCAATGTATAGATATTTAACAAAATTAGCTTCGCGTAATCAATGTGTACTGACGCTTGAAAAAAAAAACACTTGTTTGATAGACGAACCGATTATCAATATTGCACCGGCTTTATTGTTGTTCCAGTTGAAGGAATCCTGTGAGACAGCTGATGTCTGGAAACCTTTCTTGCACCCAAAAAGGTTGGGTAAAAGATATTTTGAATATTGTATTTAAACGATAAACCTCAAACCGGATAATCCAACACGAGATACGCAGTCATTTTAGATCATCTTTACTGTAAGTATGATATTATTCAGATTTTTAGAAGTTTAGCTGACACAAGGCCAAAATTGAAAGATATTTCGGGAGAATCGAACTCACTGCCAATTAGTAATGATCTGCTAGAATAGCTCGCTAATTATTACTCTACGGTGAAATAACTAAGTTTATCAAATAATACAACCATACAACATTCATGATCTTCGAATTCCGGATGGGTGAAATTGTATATCATTATTATTCAGATTTTTAGAAGTTCAGCTTAGTCTGACACAAAGCCAAAATTGCATGATATTTCGGGAGGATCAAAGTCTCTGCCGAGCAGTAATGGTCTGTTAGAATAACTCGCTGAGTATTACCCCATGGCGAAGTAATTAAGTTTATCAGATAATACAATCTTACAACTTTCATGATCTTGATATTCCGAGCGGCTGAAATTGCAATTCCCGCTCGTGCCGTCTGGTTTTAACGACAAAGAAAGGGAATGACGGAGATATGGATTTGAGAGTACTTTATTCTATCCGATTCATTTGTCACAAGAATGTTGTGTCGGGAGGGGGGGGTCATGATTTAATTGTGAATATCCTGTGAATAGTGCATCTAACTACAACTGAAGAAACCCTTGTGACTCTGTGTATGTATGAACCACTATTGCTCGACAACTGACCATTGTGCGAAGATGTATTCGTCAGATATATTAGTCAATATGCAAGGTAGTGCAATGTCAAGGTTTTGGGATCAGGTTCTCGAGAAATCTAATGAAAATAGATTTTAAAAAATAAACATTATAGATTTTTCATTTTTTTAATTATCTCCCTTTATTTTCGCTCTTTAAAATCATCTTAAGCTAGACATAAAATATCTAAATTGGCGACACTGAAGGGAAGTAACCGGAATACATCAGAGTCGTAGTTTCGTACGACAGACGGAGAATTACTTTACATGACAATTAATGCAGGCTGTTCCACACACCATAAAGTCTGGTCACTTCTAAACATGCACCTTTGGAACGGATTAGACGAATTAAAGGTGTGCCGTGCCAAGCATCACAGAGCACATAAAAACTGTTGGTAGTAGAGTAGAAGACATCGGAGAACTCTGAGAATAAGAGAAACTTGTGATATATGAAACTCAGACAAGGATGGCTGTTACTGGTAGCACTATGAGTGCACTTACTTAATAATATTCTGGTAGATAGGTCAGTCGAATTGAGATTATTTTACATCAGAATTATGGAAGGCTGCTCCACACAGCATAAGGTCCGATCCCTTCCAGACATACACCTTTGAAACAGGCACTGCAATTGTTCAAACGAATTGTTCGAGTAAGAAGTGTTACGTGCAAAGATTTACAGCGCACACCAAAATGTAGGTAGTAGAACAAAATATTTGTGTGTCTCAGCTCTGGTAAAATAGCGTATGACGAAGAGAGTAATGCCACTGAGTGCTTGTCGCATCTAAGTCTATTTCACATATCACAAAAATATCGAAAGACTCCGAGATGAGGAGAAATTTGTGATATATGAAACTCTGGTAGGGACAGCATTAGAGTTGAGATTCCCAACATACAGTTCGTCGAGTTTTCAGTCAGCGAGCAAAGATGGGGACATACGTATCTGACTGAGGAATCTGAAGCATGTCTGAGGAAACCAGAATATATATTCCGTAAATAAGACATCCCAGGAAATGATGAAGTATTCTGAGAAAATTTCATTAGTTTCTCTGCTTGGTCCGTAAAGACTGAAAACGGACTTGATGTCTACATTTTCCCGGCTATAAAATCTTTGAATATAAAACGAGTTTTTTGGGGGTTTTTTTACTAAAAACGAATCAAAATCAGCAGTTTTGCTTATACTTAGGCCAGTCAAAAATGGCCAATATATTGCTTATATCAATATAGCATCGATAGAAGTAATGCATATTACCTGTTAATAATTTCCGTTGTTTTAACTCAATTCATTATCATGGCTTTATGCAGAATGCAATACAAGTAGTATAGATGCGTATTATGTAATATCTATCTTAAATCATATATCAGGTAGATTCCTTATCACAGATAAGAATTTCACTTTTACGACCTGAAAATAACGACTGATATTTTGAAAATGAAAGAATTTCATGTTTTGGTGATCGCTGACCAAGAGTCATAAATAGTGCATGCATAAGAGGGGGAAATCTTTCAAGACAACGTTATGGCAAAACAACAAATTCGTCTTATATTCGAGTCAATCGATTTTCTGGAATTTTAGGTCCCACCCTGAACCACGGTATTAAAGTGTTTAATACCTGTACCAGTTTCTGAAAACAGTTACAAGAAGTCCATTCGTACCTAATTGGGATGGTTCCGAGAGGATGCATCTTGTAAACTTTTAGTTACGCAGTGTGGATGCTCTTGTCAATGTAACAGCATTTGCAGATATGGATGCACCTCATCAATTGTGATACAGTCAATGTATAGATGTTTACCAAAATTAGTTTCGCATAATCAGTGTGTACCGACGCTTGACAAAAACACTCATTTGATAGACGAACCGATTATCAATAGTGCACCGGCTTTATCGTTGTTCCAGTTGAGGGAGTTCTGTGGGACAGCTGATGTCTGGCAACCTTTCTTGTACCCGAAAAGGTTGAGTTAGAGATATTTCAAATATCGTATTTAAACGATAAACCTCGGGACAGATCATCCAATTCTAGGTACGCGGTCATTTTAGATCATCTGTACTGTAAGTATGAAATTATTCAGATTTTTATAGTTATTTACTGTGTAGTTTAGTCTGACATAAGGTTGCAATAGCACTGCACTCGTTAGGAACAAACTTACGACCCATTCCAATCATGAATTTGCTCATCTATGCTATGTCTTGCCAACAAATATAATCTCTCTTTTGTGTTGTCCTACCGTGTTATTCTTTGTACTGCTCTCTCTGTCTATTGATCTTCGCGTGAACTTGCATTTTTCAAGCAATTTCGTTTATTTCTATGTTCCATAGGTTCATATATATATATATATATATATATATATATATATATATATATATATATATATATATATATATATATATATGTTAGGGTCAGTCCAGGATTTTGAACAGGGTGGGTTCCAAATAAAAAATATTTTCATCAATAGATTTATGAAAAAGAAAACACATTAAAAAAACAAACAAACAAGGAAGTAATATGTTATCCAGCATTTTTCACTTCACATTTCAGTCGTAACTTTTTAGTGCTAGAATTGACAGTTTGTAAAAAATATATATTATTTACCTAGCTGAATTTATTATTAATCCGTTCAATTTTGCTTGAGTGTTACTACCTACATTTCTGGATATAGGTAATCCAACCAAAAAGTTTAGGGACCACTGCCTTAGTAGATTTATTTAGCAAGTATATTTACTTCAGTTACTGAAGAAGATATATGATATAATTTGAACGTTGTTACGGTTTAGTTTGTGTGTTGTTGTTTTCTTTTTTTTGTTTTTCAATTGACTCTCTGCGAGGAGAAATATGACAAACGATTTTTTGTGTTTTTGTGTCTGTTTTGTGTATCCCCTGGTTGGTCATTTCGAAATTGTTCCTGTTCTCTCGGCTATTGCCACAAGCATCAGGTCAGGTCCGTGAACCTACCCGTCTTAGTGCAAGGGTGAAGTGCTTCCTAGGGGACGAATCCCCGGGCGTTATCTATAAATAAAATTATTATTGGCTTCCAGTCACGAAACTGAATTTCCCACTCTTATTTTTTTCTGGTTAATATCATTTTAGATACAACTGCTTCCCCAGTCACACGATTCATTGGTCAATAATTTTGTTTCCATTTTCGAACAATTGAAGGCCCAATAATTGCTTATAGCAATTTGGAGCTTTTACTGGACAGGGGTGCTAGTCCAATGTCCGAAATAGACTGCCTCACTGGTATAAAGGGTTCCAACTGACCTGTCATAAACCAAAAGCTGATGGAGAAGTGGATTCATGCTTTTCCAAAGGGTATCAATGCGAAATGTACGCACGCTGTTTGCCAAGCCCATTCTGCGTGCTATTATCCATCAGGCCACCTGTACCTCCAATTTTAAAGTAAGCCGTTGCAATAACTAACATAATTGTGGGGAGGAATGTTCGTTAAAGATGAAAGTTCGTTAGACATTCGTTCCCTAAATACAATGATGGTCCGGTTATTCCTCTAAATTTCCAAGTTCTATTTTCGACCTTACCCCTTAACGCAAATGACTAATTTTATGTGCAGTTCTATAAAATGCATTTTAAAAAAACTTCGTTCGATGATAAAAAATTGTTTATGGTCCATATTATGTTCACTGCATTTATCGAACTTTGTTCGGTAAATCCGAAGTCAGGATGGATTCATGCGTTTGTTAAAGCCGAAATCCGCTATATCGAGGTTAGTCATAACAAAGGTTTACAGTAAATATAAATTTCGGTTCTTTTCAGGTAATCTTTCCAACAATAAGTCACCACCAAGATGAAGGTTCAACTAGTTGTCATCTGTTTACTTATGCTGGTTACCGCTTTCGCATTTCCTAACGGTAAGTTCACTGTTTGGGGGGGATTCGTCACTGGGGGCTCCATCACTAGAGGCCTCGAACCAGGTGTAAAGAGCTTTGTTGTTTCTGACCAGATGGAATAGGTAAAAATTAGAACGACAGATAGACAGAGACATGAACACAGAGCGATTTGAAGAGTGCCGCTGATGGTGTCAGTGGTAGAAAGGAGACGAGGAGTGAAAAATGAAAAAAATTTTCCCATTCCTTCATTACTGTTCCCACCCAGGATCGTCGGCCATCTTTCTTTTTGTCCCTCCCATTATTAAAGGCAGACCAAACACGTACTAACAGACACCCACACTTATATAAATAAAGAGATAGATAGATATATTGACACACACACACACACACGTGCGCACGCACGCACGCATACATACATACATATATAGAGAGAGAGAAAGAGAGAGGATATAAATAGATAGATAGATAGATAAATTGACTGATTATCGCAATTTTTATTATCGTATTTGCTGATATATAGGACAGACATTTAATTCAACCGAAAGAATCTAAGTAGGTATTATACTGCGTTTGGTGTGCTGATATCACGAGTCGTGAAGCGGATAATCGGAATAATTGCGCACTATCTAAAGACATGAAATTCCAAACATCCCATGTTTTGGGGATGTAGGAATCCAATTAGCATGTCTAGATTATAGTGAAGTGATTACAATCATCAGAACAATTGACAGTCTCACATGATTAAAATTACAATTACAGATTCTGTGCCATTTGGAAATTTGTACCCAAAGGGAAACCCCAAAGACCTCAACAACTACAGGCCTATAAGCCGATTCAACTGCATTTATAAAGTGTTTACAAAAATCATCACCAACAGGATCACTGAAACACTAGATGAAAACCAACCATGGGAACAGGCTGGATTTAGAAGAAGCTACTCGACCATGGACCATCTCCATTCAATAAACCAGCTGAAAGAGAAAGCAGCAAATTACAAAACGCCACTTGCTGTAACATTTATGGACTTCAGGAAAGAATTCGACTCTGTAGAAATTCCCATGGTCATGAAGGCTATCACTCTACAAGATGTAAACCCTGTATACGTCGAAGTACTGCAACATACATCCCATCACTGTACCCTTCCAACTCCAAAAAGGAGTAAGACAAGGCGATACCAGCTCACCCAAACTCTTCACAGCCTGCCTCGAAATGATCTTCCGTAACCTTGACTGGAAAAATAGAGAAATCAAAATAGATGGCAAATATATTAGCAACCTCAGATTAGCAGACGACATCGTCCTTTTTGCAGAGAACCTGTACGACCTCCAACAAATGCCAGATGAACTGAAAGAGTCAGCCTACACATGAACTTCAGTAAAATGAAAGTCATGTGCAACTATCACATTGAGAATAAGGACATAACTGTCAAAATCGAAGATGCAAAACTGGGGAAAGTAGACCACTACATCTATTTAGGACAACGAATCTCTATGAAACCCACAAAAGTAGAAGAAATCAAGCAAAGAATCACCCTAGGATGGCAGGCCTTCAGCAGAGCAAGCTCAATCCTCAAAAACAAGACGATCCCAATAATCCTAAAAAGAAGAGTATACAACAAATGCATCCTCCCGATAGTAACTTATGGAACTGAAACATGGGACCTAACCAAAAGACAAACGTGCAAACTGAGAAGCATGCAGCGTGTGCATGAGAGAATCATTCTCAACCTCACATGGGGAGATCATAAGAGAGCTCAATATATCAGAAAGTGAACAGGAGTCCGAGACATCATAGAATTCGCTAGAAAACTCAAATGGCAATGGGCTGGTCATTTTGCGAGAATGGAAGACAACCGATAGACATCACGACACACAATATGGATCCCCAGAGACCACATGCAAAACCAAGGCCGACAGAATACAAGATGGAGCAATGAACTAGACAAATTCAGAAAATACAAGCTACGCGAGGCCCATGATAGAGAAATATGGAGGATCCTGGGGAATAATTATGTCTAACGACGGACCTTAAAAGAATGATGATGATGATGATGATGATGATGATGATGATGATGATGATGATGATGATGATGATCCAAAGGGAAAATTGAATAAACAGTATGAAAACATGTTAATTTCGTGACAATAGGGAAAAGACACAACAGATGCTGGAATCTTATTTCAATACACAAGCAAAGAGCGAAGAATCACATAAACAGTCTATCGTTGAAAAATTGGCTCGATGTAAGTGATATCAAGTTCAATCACTATCCAATAGGAAAGTTGCTCAAGCTTGATTCTTTCTCTTCGTTTGTCTCTATATTTTTGTGGTCAAGAGTATAACACGAAAGGTGGTTGGAATAGGACACACAATTACTCACGCAGTTCAACCACATGCTGTTATAGCAGGATGCATTAATGATTTTAAAGATAAACATCTTACTCCCAAGAAATTGCTAGAAAAGATTTTCCAATGTTATTTTCTTGTGACATACTAAAAGTCAACCAAAATTTGATCACTGGAATGATATGATTTTCAAGATGCCTGCCTTGAGCAGCAAATTGATATACTGCCTTCTGTTGTCTACAGTGTCACTTGATAGCAGTTTGATTTAACTTTACTGAATGTTTTTAATCTATTCATATCGAAAAAAATTAGATTTTCTTGAACTTGTCTCTAGTGAATTATGAACAAGTAATGGGCATCTTGGACGCTGTTCGGAAAATGATATAATTCCAATGGACAGACTGTTGTAGACTATGCCACTGAGAATACATGATACCACGAAAGACTGTTGAAAATCTTTTGTTGTGATTTTTCAGGGGATACGGTGGATTTTTCATTAACATACAATTTGATTGTCAACTTGGACGCTAATTTGAAAATTATACCTCTCCTGCGATCAGACTCTGGTAGAATTTCGATATGTAATCAACCGCACTTGATACAAGGCTGGGTGAATGATATTCGCGTAATGGACTTTTTAAAGATTTGGTGGCCATTTTAGACACCATCATGAAATGTATACCTTTCTAGGGGTTAGACTGTGATAGAATATTAATGTATTATTAAACACACTTGACACTACAAAAACATTGAAAAAAATTATCCTGATGAATAATGAACGAGTGATGGGCATATTAAAGATTTGGTGGCCATTTTGGACGTCAGCCAGTAATTTATCCCTTTTAGGTGATCAAACTGTGGTAACATTTTGATATGTTTCCAAGCACACTAGACACTACAACGAAGCCTTGAACCGATGTTTTGTTTCCATAAATGCACCGACTGAGTGATGAATATGGGAAATTACTGCAAATGATGATGTCAAAAAATCTTATTTGTAATTTACGCATTGCATTGTTGGAAAAATTGATAACATGACATTTTAACATCTCCTGTACACATGCTTTGATAATTCAGCGAGATATCGTTTGTAAAATGATCGTCATGCTGCCCAGCTCTAAATGCATAAGTGAAAGAATGTCCATCAAATATTTTTTTTATTACTTGGACATTGACCTGAATGCATTTCATTAGGTTCTGGTGATCTCAAACGTACCACCAAATAAATGGGCATTCCTAAATTAGTTGGAAATGTCACTTAAATCATGAAATTAAATGCGTTTGCACATTAGACCCGGTTGACTGATGGTCAGCTTAGATTTGACATTTCATAGTACTCAGAGGTCAAATCTGACTTCCCACCACATCTGAAAATTAATGTTTTGATAATACTGTGTCTTTCATGCTTTTCAAAGAGTCATACTTTGAGACAATTGGTCATAATTTGAGAGTTTATCCGTTGTAATGTAGGGGTCCGTTTATTAAAGATCGATATGGAGAGTTTTGGAGATTGGATAATTCACAGTATGTGGTTGTCTCTCAAATACCCTTGTAAACCATTTGTTTTACAGTTAAATATATATTGTACGTAAATAATGCAAATCTACTCTAATAATGTACAATAAATTTCTTTTGCAATCTCTCCATGCTATATTGAGCATGATTCTATCCTGTGCACGTTGCATAGTTCCCAGTTTGAGGGTCATTCCTTCGGTTAGACTCCATGCTTCAGCTCCATAGGTGGCTATGTATTGGTTGTAAGAAAAACATGATTCAAAAGATTAACCCTCAAACTTAGAACCATGTAACTTAGAACCATGTAACATGCACACACGAAAATCATGTTCAACATTACATGGAGAGATCACAAGACAGCGCAGTATATTAGAGAGAAGGCAGGAGTCTATCATAGATATAACAGAATCCAACAGAAAACTCAAATGGCAATGGGCTAGGTATGTTGCAAGAATGTCATACTACTGCAGGATGTCAAAACTCACAACGTAGATCCTCAGAGATCACATGCAAAACCGTGAACGACAGAATATAAAATTGCATGACGAAATAGATAAGTTCAGAAAGTATTGGCTCAGTGACACCCATGATAGAGAGGTCTGGTGAATCATGGGGCAGGTGTATGTCCGACGATGGACACCAAAAGGATAGTGATGATTTTCCTGGTCAGCTGTCTGTAACGCCCTATTCTTCCAAATGATCTTTCTCCACAAGGATTAACGATCAAGACGCAGCAAGCTCCTATTCACCCGAACCTCCATGAAAACAGGATGTGACACAAGATTTGTTAAACATGAGGAACCCCGCACTCGAACTCGAATTCTCTTTTATCAAAACTATTTTTGTGAGGACAAAAGTGCACTTGATTTGGTCACAGGACGAAACCTGATTTCTCTGCTCCGCGCTATAAAGAACAATACCAAGGGTATCACATCTGTGATTGTCCGATCATGATCTTCCAAAATTTGGATGTTCAGGAAGCTTATCTTGCTGGCTATTGTTAGTGGGTTTGATCCTAATCGGACCCCCACAATTAATGGTCTGCCACATAACTGCTATGTTTATAAATGATACGAAAAAAATGGATCTGGGCGCACGTCGTACAACAATGATCAGCAAGCCGATCTTGTTGGCAGTGGTTTGTGGGTTCGAGCCTCATCGGATCTTCCTGTATAGATGGTCTGATATCAACTAATGCTGTTGATATACATACTTCTACAATAGGCAGTGACCATTTTGATTTTCTGTCTGTAATACTGGACTCTTCCACACAGTGGTAAAAAAATTGCTGATAAAAATACCTCCCACCCACCATTCAAACTATGGACTCTTCAACAGGAACTAATTCTCTTTTTTCTTAAAAATCGTTTCGTAGAAATTTAAATGCATAAGTGAATTTTTCACGGGTATTAACTGGTATTAACTGGTGTGGGTATATTTTGTAGAGAATCAATGTATATAGTATGTGTTGATTTTTCTTTTGCGCTGCATCAATTTTTAAGATAAATCAAGAATATGTTGCAAAAACAGCTGTATTAGAAACTGTCAACTAAAACTGTCACCAAAACCATAAACACAAGTTTCCTCAGTTTTTAAGCTGGTCCAGCTGGTTGGCTGATTTGATATTCATCGCGCGTACAAGCTGCATCAATGGGGCTAGATGGCTGGAAAATTGGACATTAACTCTCTATTATGAACGTCTTTTTGTTTTTTGAAAATCTTCCCTAAATAGGTCTATAGTGGGAGTTCAATTTACAATGTAAGTTCATACTAACTTGGTCCCTTAGTTTATGCCCGGCAGTATTATCGCTTATTTTCTGAAAATTCAGAGTTTTCAAGAGATCACCGCCAACAAAAGACGAGAGAAGTAATTTATTTAATGATCATACTTTTTTCCAATTTTTTTTATTGATCACCACCAACACGGCCTGCTGTCAACCACCATTGGTCACATGATGGTTTCTATTGAGTAACTAACCAGACCTGTTTATTATTTGTTTTCGTCGATTTGATTGCAGAATCAATGACGTATCTCGATGTGTTGACTCGAGGTCATTACATTAACGATGAAAAAACGTTGCAGTGCACATCTGTGTCTCTGAACAGAGCAAAATAAACAGAAAGATTGATGCTTAGGCTATCATTAGAAACCTGATCTTTCCTAAGGCTTGAACATTGATTATGATGTCAGAGGCAAATTAGATACAGTTTGCTCACTGAATATCCATTGATAGCTAAGCTAAAATAGAGACAGACTCACCATTACAGTCATTAATTCAAAAACCACAGATTCAAAATTTGAAGCCAAGCAAGAAGAATTATATCAAAGAATTAATATGGACAGAATAAATTCTATTCATGACATCACTGGCATTTTTCCACTGGAAAACATCTTGAATAGGATTTAAAAAAAACATCTAGTGTATCTCCAAAATCTAGATGTTATTAATAAAATACACCGTCAAAATAAGTCAAAACAAAATCAAACAGAGAATTCTTAGAGGGTGTTTAGTGGAGTACTGATGCCAATTTTCAAATCAGTTGACAAAACAGGATGGATACGAGGGCTGGAACATATTTGTGCACTTATAAAAAGGGAAGAACGGTATGTCATATTTGCTGGCTGCAGTGGTCCAATATATATATATATATATATATATATATATATATATATATATATATATATATATATATATATATATATATATATATATATATAGATAGATAGATAGATAGATAGATAGATAGATAGATAGATAGATAGATAGGTCTGGATAGTCATTAGATAGAACCTGCCCATGACAAAGATAGATTAGCTGCATGCTATGTTGAGGTGATCAATTAAAAATAGGAAAAAGGGGTGATCAATGAATGTTACTTCTCTTGCCTTTAGTTGGGCAGTGGTCATTAAAAATGTCTGATTTTCAGAAAAAAAACAAGCATGAATGCTCTCAGGTACAAGCAAATGAATCAATTTAGCACAAACATACATTGCAAATTGAATCCCCCACTAAAAAGAAAAACATATGAGGGGGGGTTATGTTAGAAAAAAGTTTTCTTCTAGACATGATAGGGAGTATATGTTTCAATATTCAACCTTTTGACTCCATTGGAGTGTTCTGTAGTCGTGATAAATGCATAAATAGCCAACCTGACTTACTAGAAAACTGAAGAAACATTGTTGATAATTTTGGTGACAGTTTCTAATGATAATAGACTGAGATAGATAGATAGATAAACTTTGATTAAGCAAAACGAAGATCTACTCACAGAACACATTTGACGAGGGGGTCTAGACCATTTGCAGTTTCTCCCAACTTATAAATTGTCAGTTTGAGATGAAATTTGGCATTGGTGACTTATGGACCAAGGCACAGCTTTTATATTCATCTATAAGAAGTGTTCCTAATTAGAAAACTGACCCCACCATTTTTAAATGCAGGGACACTAAAACTGTCAAAACAGGTTCTGAGGAAACTTACCTATGGAATTCGCATCCAACTTTTTCGAAAATTGAAATCGAATCGTGTTGGAAATTTTTTTTTTTTGTCAGTGCTCTGAACATCCATTCTTAACTTACAAGAACAGTTTGAATGGGTATCAAGAGCCGATGGAGCTCTTAGGCCACTGACCTGCAGTGGACAATCCACCAGACCCCCTCCACACGTCATGGCCCATCACTCCCCATGGTTTGCACACCAAAAAATTAAGATGTATAGAGATGATTAAAAAGATATTCCCTTTAAAATTTATCATAGGCGCTAGAAATTAAATTTATGCAAATCAGTTGATGCTGCCTCTTTGATATAAATGGAACTCTTAATATGTAATTAGGTTCCTTGTAGAATGAGCTTTCAGACCAGAAGAACGCAGATGTGGTTCCAAGGTAGATTGAGGCTCTGGTTCTGCTCTGTATTCTCAAGTTCAAGGTTCTTCCAGCGCCCTTATGCACTTGCAGCAATAGCTGCGGGAACCAGCGAGAATTTTTTTTGGCATCCTACCAACACGTTCTCGCGTGTGGTATCCTTCACAATAAACTGACCTTGAGTCGTACTCTGATCTCGTGGCTGACCCGACAAGTAAGAAGACCAGACGGACGCTGATGTGATATTAGGTAAATTGAAACATATATTCAGGGGATTGTAATTTCATTTTCCATCAGTGTATACATGTTTACAGATATGCATAAATCGACTGAAGATATTGTGCTCATCTGTCCGAGTCATGAAATGATTGAATGATTATTGATTTGAAATATGTCTAAATGAAAATGCTATTTAAATTAATCCTTTCTTTGATCTGCGATTGACAATCAATTGTATAAATATGCTGAAGCTGTTCGACTCGTGTGAGAATTCTTATATGTGATTTGAATCTCAATTTTGTGTTAATGTCAGACTGACCGCTAAAATCAAGGGACTATTCTTCGTTCTACTAAATTAGAGGTCCCCAACCAACGGATCGCAGGACCTCAAAACCTGACCTACCGGACTGCAACGAGATATGAGCAGGCCATTTTTTTTCAATTCCTTTAGAAACAAAATCGAGTGTATTATGCACCTTTAACTCATTTATGCCTTAGGTCAGATTTTGGTATGATAAAATATACTGACTAAATAAAAGTATATTAGCATAGCAATGCAAATCCATTCGTAAAAAAACTGAATTCGTCTTTCTTATCATATTAGCCATTGGTACTCTCATGCGAGGAATCAATTCTCACCAAAAGTAGAACAGCTCCAGCATGTCTCTTTGATTGATTGTTAAATGTAATGTTTTCTTCTCTTCCATCAGTATATTTCCTATGGCAATTTCTCCAAGGGTGGATTGGATATAGGCCTATAAGAATATATCGGTTAAGTGAATCATACTTTACCAGTATTCCAGTCGTAATCAAAACCCCTCCATTGGCCTGTCTGCAAATTGATGCCAAAATTAAAGCGGTCGACAGAGCCAAAAAAAAGTTGACAACGAGCTCAGCAACAATATAACAACTCCATTGATTGAAGTCACCAGTATGTTTAAGCCAAAGAGCACACAAGCCATAAGTTGGCTCTCAGAAGAAACCGAGAATCTCACAGAAAAAACGCAGGAACCTCAAAACACCAACAACAACAATAGAGAAGACAGACGCAACAGAACTGAACTAAAACATCCAAAAGAAACGAAGAGAAAATAGAAGAAGATATACTACAACAGCCATTGAAAGCATTCTCGAAAAAAAGTATGAGCTTCAAAACTCTTGAAAAATCTCTCAGTATAGAAAGAAAGAAAATGATTTGTGCTCGAAGCAAATGGAGACTTCACAATGGATAGGGACCGAATAGTCGAAACAAAGGACATAGAAAAATGAACTGTAAACACAAGCCGAGAGTAATCTACTCGAGAATTTCCCAGAAATTACCCTGCATACAAACAAAGAAAGGAAATACCCCTGAACCTGATGACATCACCATCGACCTACTCAAAAAAAGCTGGAAAAGTCATCACTATGAAACTAGCCTTTTTTCAACTTATGCCTCAAGCAAAGTAAAGTCCCAGAAGATTGGAATACTGCAATCATAATGCTGTTATACAAAAAAGATAACCCGAAAGACCTCAACAACTGCAGGCCGATAAGCCTACTCAACTGCATCTACAAAGCTATCACCAACTGAATCACGAAAATGCAAGATGAAAATCAACCACAGGAACAAGCTGTCTTCAGAAAAAGCCATCCAACCATTGACCATCTCCATTCACTAAACCAGCTAAGGAAAATCAGCAGAATATAGAGTACCACTCTCTGTAGCATTTGTTGACTTCATAAACGTCTTCGATTTAGTAGAAAATACCAAGTCATTGACGCAATATTACGAGGTGTAGACCCCGTATATGTCAGAGTACTGCAACGTATCCACTAACACAGCAGTTCCTTCATCAGGCTACATAAAGACTCAGAGCCCTTTCAACTAGAAAAGGGAATTAGACAAGGTGACATCAGTTCACCCAAACTCTTTACAGCCTGCCTTGAGATGATCTTTCGAAACCTAAGCTGGGAACACAATAATAGGTGACAAATACCTATGTGACCTCTGATTTGTGGCATCAAATACAAAGAAAATAATGAAAAAAGCGAGTCAGTTGAACTTCAGCAAAACGAATGTCATATACAACGAACATGTTGTAAACACAGAGGTGGAGGAAGTAGATCACTACATCTACAACGAATCTCCACGGATTCCCCAAAAGAAGAAGAACTGACCCTCGGACCGGGAATCATGCAATATGCTCATGAGAGAATCATGCTCTCACGGGGAAAGCATAAGACAGCACAGCATATTAGAGAAGAGACAGGAGTCCAAGATATCATAGAAACAATTAGAAAACACACTGGCAATGGGCTGGACATGTTGCAAGAATATCAGACAACTACTAGACATCACGACTCACAACAAGGATTTCCAGAGATCATAAGAGAAATTTTTGTCGACTGGTAAGATGACGTGACCAGCTAGACAAATTCTGAACGAACTGGCTACCTGATGCCCAAGATAGAGATCTCTGGCGAATCATGAGAAAGGTCTTTATCCAACGACTGGTGCAAAAAAGGTTGCTGCTGCTACTGCTGCTGCTGATGATGATGATGATGTTGATAACATCCGGTGGTCACTTCCAGGAACTGGTGAAATACACCTAAGCGTTTTTGAATATCAATACATGATAAATGATCTATTTATGTGTATGTGTCTCATAACCAAAGTTTACTAAGTACAACTTTCGGAAATTTAACATTACCTAAATTCATCATGAAAAATATTTGAAAAGAAATTGCTGTAGTGAATCAGCCCCAAAGGGAATAGCACTAAGCGGAGTATTAATGCTGGTTGAGGCGAAACAATTTTGTTTAAAATTTCTTTTTATTCTTCTAGGTGCAGCCATCAATGAAGATGCGATGGCCGAGTGTGGGAACCAATGCCTGAAAACTTTTCAGATGCTCATCAATAAAGAGCTGGATTATGACACATTGGTCGCGAACTATCGTAGCTGTGTATCAGTTTGCGAAACCAGCCTGGATTAGCTACGGTTATAATCATCAGATTCCAGACTGAAATGTGACCGTGCTTACTGTCCGAATTTTTGAGATGAAGAATTATCATTAAATCATAGATCTTTTCGAACTACTGTCAGGGTTTTTTTTTTTCTTATTGCATTCCGATCATTCTACCCTATTGCCTTCCTCATTTACATGTTGTTACCGAGATTGCTGTCTGAAATTCGGTACCGACAACATGGATGTTGTCGCCAGAATTCCCGACGATATTCTCAATCACAGCATGCACTTGAGGAACGCTGTAAGGTAGAACAGTCGGAACGCCGTGTACTAAATCAGAACCAAGATCAGGACAATATTCCGAAAAAAAACATCTATGTATACTCACTGTATTGTTAAAAAAACAAAATAAAGAAGTGAATGCCGAACCTAATTGGTCACTTTTTTTCCTTCTTACTTTTCGATCTATATCGCTCCAAAACATACCCAATCATGCATTCAGGTTAGTAACAAAGGAGTGACATAATGAAGGAGTGACAAATCGAAGATACATTTCTAGATGAAAATACACTTGAATTATTTCACTACTTCAGAAGTACTTCTGAGACTTAAAATGAAATTTTGAAGTGTACAGTGTCTATTCGAAACCACATATAAGATATCGTGTTCATAGTTGGAACAGTTGCAATTGAGACCCTCCAACTTCTCTGCTTGTTAAATAACCCTTATCCTATGTCACCCCTTTCAAACAGTATCTACTACACTCCTTCGTTAGGCCACTCTCTTGAAACAGTGTTTATGTCATAGTTTTTTAGATCACTCTTTTGTTATAAGTAGGATTGATACACTTACGTAGGCCCACAGATGATTAAGATAATCTATATAGATTATATTACACTGTATCCATTATTCAGAATGTATTTTCCATGCAAAATTTCTAATCATTAACTAGCAAAGTACCTGCCAAAAATGATGGGGTTATGTATGTATGGATTGAATCAAAGAATTTGTGCGTTCTGTTAAATATCAAAGGATCGCTATCAGCTGTATGCTGTAGAGAAAGTTACAGACAAAGAAACAAATAGTATAAGTCATATTATATGATTTTTCGGTTAATATCACTTCTATCTATATTTCAATTGCTTTTTATCGCAACTCTATACGTAAGTAACACGAATCGGAAATGAAATTTAAGGCTCTGGAGAGACCCAAACTCTCATCCCTTCTTTCTTCATCGGGAACGTGACAGTTGCCTTATTTCTTAGACCTCAGAGACCACCCGCTGCAGTCATACAAATCCAACTACATAGCATTTCTTAGATTGACTGACCCCCTGATGCATCACCAACTTCTCAACGAGTACAATTTTCATCTAAATTTCTGTTGCTTTTTATTGCAACTTGTTATCCGTTCAGATATTTCCGAGGCTATACCATTGCTGTTTTATAAGTGTAACATTATCTTTAAGAAGTGGAGATCAATCATGGAGCCGAATAGTCACAAGCAATCAGGCGTATACTAGACTCTTTCTGGCTAGAAGGGTGAAAGTTCAATCCTCACCATAGGCCTTACTCTTTATTTCCGATCACACTGTTTATTCGTTGCTGTAAAACCATGACTCAAGTCAAAGTTGTGATTAAAAGAAACTAAAAGTTTGGATCAACCTGACAAAATCAATCATAGAAATATTGTTAGAATACTTCATCCAATAATAAGAATAAAAATTTGAATTCGATATAGATTTGTTGCATACTTTTGTACCTCAGCACAGAAACATTGCACGAAACATTATTTCAAAATTAATCATGTGATCTCAAAAAATCAATTAGACAAAAGTTATTTGTTTATCTATTTGCTTTTTTGTCTTTTACAGGCTATCCCAATAATAACCATGAATTTTGAAACAAAACTGGAATTTACAAAGAAGAAAAGTATATATGTATATATACTAGTTAACTGCCGTGAAAAAAATCGCGGATATAAGGTTTCTCCTGCTATCTGAAATCACAACGTTGATATAAAAGCTTTTTGTAGGCAGAAATGGTGTGAGGCTAAGGGGGAGAAAACGTCAATTTACAAAAGAAACTTTTTGAGCATTATTTGACAAAAAAATGGATAGGGTGGTATTTAAGACTGGGCCATCGGATGTCGCTGTGGTTGGAGGGGCTGGATAATGGGGTTTAGAAGAGAAGGGGTGCGCTGCCTCTATAATGGCTCACTTCAAAACAAAAGCTGAACGTAATTTTCGCTTTTCAATTTTTTTTAAAAAGCGAAAAAAATTGCGTAAAGCGAACTTTCGAAATGAGTAGACAATCTGAATTTGAATTGCATTGGATGATTTAAAAAAAAAAACGAAAATTTTGATCAGTGGAAGAGTCCATTGTTCAAAAGGGAGGGTAGGAGATATTTCTATGGGCAAACGTTGCCTCTAAGTAGAAAAGACTTTGGTTGCCAACAAAGAACAAATAAAACACATTGTTCATTATATAAGTAAAATGTATATATATGTTAACTGCACAGAGTGCGATGGAAAGAGCAATGTTAGGAATAACTCATAGCGATAGAAAAAGATCAACATAGATCTGATAGAAGGCCAGGCTGAAGGATATTGTACAAGTGATTAAGCAAGAAAAATGTTTATGGGCAGCCCACATAGCGAGAAGAAGTGATAACAGATGGACCAAGAAGCTAACCTATTGCAGGATAGTAATACAGTAGGAAAAGACTGAACACAGAATGAAGAGATGAAAAGTTTGTCGGTAAGGTATGACAGACATTGGCACAATCACGCTCGCCACGGAAGGAGATGAGAAAGGCATTTGGCCAGCAATAGACCTTTAACGGTTGATGATGATACTGAATTAATTTACAATTATTTTTTTTAATAAACGCACGGGAGAATACAGGCATAAGTTTAATTGGTAGATTCTACGTGGGGACCATCAATATCTCAACAGATCTCAAAGTGATCCACTGTTACGCAGAAAAATACTATCACGCATTTCAGTCAAGAATAGCAAGGTCCATTGGACCTTTTTATGGAATTTTCTCTTAAACTTTTTCTCTAATTTGATTACGCTTTGTGCCATTTATCTTCCCATGTAACAACTAAAATTCTCCCTTGCTCATTTATTCTGAATAATTGATCAGAGAAGAAAAGAAGAAATTCAAGTGTACTAAAATCACCACCAATGAGCAAAAAACAATTTGAATGTACCGTAAAGAAAACATACATCTCGTATGAAATTATGTAAACAATGATGCCAATATTAGATATGTTCTAGAAATTTTTTATCAAAATGAATTGTTTCTTTAAGAAAGTGCTCTTTAGGCTATTTAATTTTCATTCACTCTCAAGCCCTTCTCCCAGAAGTCAATTCACCTACGACTAAATGTTTTGTTGTTGTTGTTTTTTGTTTTCAATTATGTTAGTCCTGTGTATAATTTCATATGTAATTCATTGTACATCATAGTGCCTCCCCATATATTCCAGTAACGGGCTCTGCGACGCCCATGATAGAGAAATGTGGCGGATCCTGGGGAAGGTCTATATCCAACGACAGACGTTAAAAGACTGATGATGATGATCATGATCATCATCATCATCATCATGATAATGATCATGATGATATTTGGGAAATATCCTACTTTTTCAAAATTAGAAAACCAGTGGTAGGAAAGAACATCAAATTTCTTGCACTACTGCCCTTAACATGCAATAAGAGTTTTCTTCAATGATGATACCGGCAGTACCTTTTATCCCCACCGCTCCCTGTCATTCCCTGCCGCACGTTAATGAAATATTTCGATGCAAAAATATTTCAATGCAAAAATATTTCATTAAGCTGTGGCAGGGACTGGTAGGGGCAGGCAAGGACTGACAGGGGTGGCTGGGATGATTTTTGAATTTAAACAACGTCTTTTTTTAATAAAGGGGGAAAATGTTTATATCTGAGTAAATTTGTTCATTCATCCGTTATGATTTACTCACTTTTCATTCAACCCACTAAATTGAGCCAGTCTCCTAAAATGATGTAATTCACTCTCAGGTGAATCATTCAACATTCATTTAAGCACACTCTATATATCATATCTTTCGGTCAACTGAACAAATGCTATCGCTTACAGTCACAGCTGTGAGCAAGTAGGCGTCTGCCATTTGCCCTCTGAGAGCCACATTCCATTATGGCTGGTGCATATATTTGTTCGTAGTTGACTAAGCACGACTTACAGAACTTTGAGACGCCCGAAGAAAATACATCGTACACTCTTTTTCGTTTCATAAAGGTGAGTGAAAATGTTTGGGAACTCCTTAAATTCTTTTTTTTTTTTTTCATTCTCGTTTTATCAAAAATTAACATTTACAAAGAATTTTTAAACTTGGCAACCCAAAACATCGTTATCTTATTGCATTTTTGCCCCCCACCCCACCTCCCAATCTAGGTTTTTGGAAAAAATGTTACTTTTATAAAATCAAATAATTTCATTCAGACTTGCCAATTTAGATGTTTTTGTTGGGGGGGGGGCTTTTTTTTTTCGAATCCGGGAGTCGAGTGTTGACAATATTCAGATTGTTTCTCAATTTTTGTTCATTTTTCAAAGTCCAGCGTTGCCAATTGAAATGTATTCTTCTGTTTTTGTTTTTTGTGTTTGTTTTCGTTTGTTTTTTCGAATATAAGAGTGACTTCTACAATCAAAAAAGTAAAGAAAAATTGAAAAACTAATTCATCGGCCATCCACTATCTGAATGAGATAATTTACAAACATTGTCCAAACAATTTGAGATTCAGGGTATGTTTCATTTAAGTTTCAATCTATTTATATTAGGGGTTGGCAAACTTTTGGGAGAAGGGTCAGATTAGAAATGTTTAGGATCTTGTGGGCCATAGCGAAGAACATATGAAACCGGGATTATACAAGGCTATGAAAACAATTTGTTTTTCAATTACGTTATTTTTTATATTAAAGGAGTATACACCAGTATGAACTTCCATGAACTATCAATCAATGGGAACCATAAAATTTTATGGGGAGGACAAAATCTGGGTTCCCAGTTTAGATGTTGTATTTTCCAAATTTGTGAATCTAGCGTTCACAATATTCAGATTTTTAAATTTTCATGTTTTGAAGTACGATGTTGCCAATTTAGATGTTTTTTTCCCAAATTTGTGAGTCCAGCGTTCATAAAATACAGATTTTTAAAATTTCATGTTTCGAAGTCCAATGTTGCTGAGATATTTTTTAAAATTTTATTTGCTGAATTTGACAGTGACTTCCAGAATCTAAAAATGAAAAAATCACATCTAATTTATTAATAGAACAACAGGGATGCGTATTGTTAAAGCATTTTTAGCTGTAAAACATTGACATTTTGGAAGTAACGGCAAAATTTAAACTTTTACTTTCCTTTTTGAATCTGAATTTCATTGTTCACTAACCAAAGATAGATATAGGGAGAACAGAACTCTGTCTGCAATAATACGTATTCAATGAAGTCGGCGAGCCGATTGAAATGAAGCCACGGACCGGATTTTGCCCGCTGGTCGTAGTTTGTCAGCCCCTGATCTATAAAATGTACCATGTGGCTTTTTCCTATTTGTCTAAGCCGGTTAGCCTTTTGCTCCATCTGTTGTTACTTTTTCTCACTATGTGACCTGCCCAATCTCCATTTTTGTTGCCTAATTACTTGTACGATATCCTTCACTCTGGTCCTCTCTCGAATCCATGTTGATCTTTTCCAACTGCAAACATTGATTTTTCCATTGCCTTCTTCGCTATTCTGAGTTGTCTCTATTTCCACCAAATGCTTTCCTGTCGATCGTTATGCACCGTCTTATTTCATTTCTGTGGTCTTTCTCCAGCTTTATCGTCTAACGCAGGTGAATGTATCCCTTAACTTCTTCTTAGGTTTTAATGCGTGTGTATGTGTTGTGCTGTGTTATGTGCATCTCTCTCTCTCTCTCTCTCTCTCTCTCTCTCTCTCTCTCTCTCTCTCTCTCTCTCTGGGTGTACGTCTATGCATGATTATCTTTGGGAAAGCTGCTATTGTACCTGACTAATTGTACGATCTAACTAAACATCATTAAAGCTTGTGGTGTACCAAGTATCCGGTGACAGGGGTCTCTGATCAAGCCAAGGAATAAAAGTCAGGATTTCGAATGCTGATTTTCAATGCAGAAAACCGACCCCTCCTCATTACGATGACATGGAAGTAGACCCACCCTATTTCAATGATTGATGCAACTAAGCCTAACCTTTTCGGGTCTTTAAACTTTGTAGAACCACGACACATGACTTGTATGTTTTAACATCGGCCAATCGGAACTTGTGTAATTTGGTTTCGGCTGATTGGAGGCTACAAAAGAATATTTCGTGTGAAGCTTGGCGCGAATTGTCAGTCTACTGAAAAAGTTATTGACAAGACGTGAAAATGCGACTTATAACTGTAACCAAAGTAATTTTGTATTAGCAAAAGGAGGAAAGTCTAACTTGTCTCCACAGTCTATAAATATGCTGTTACCTTCAGGAATTATTTCTTTGCATTTCTCCGTGACTCATTCTGTCGTCACTTTCTGAGTTGACCGTTTCTTCAAATTTAACTGCGTGTCGAAGTTATGCCTAACGGCTTTATTGCTGCATGAGTCGAAATATTCATACAATAATATTTGGACAAGAAGAGCAGAAATTTGAGGTGAATTGCATTTAATTAAGTATTTGTGAAGCTTGACATGCATTGCTTTGGGAGTAAGCGAATATTAATTCTGTGTCGAACCTTGAGGTGCGACTTTTTTTAGAATCATTCCCGTGTGGGGCTTTCCGTATAAATACGTGATGTTGTCTAGGCTTGCTTCGATTTGGAAACAGTACTGTGTAATGTAAAAATAACTGTTAAAATTTTTGTACCTTCTCAAAAAGGTATTTTATCTTTCTCCAAGAATGGTGACTAGGCCTGTCGACAGTACGTAGGTGCAGACGGACTTAACAATAACATAATGATTTTCAATGTTTCATCTAAAAACTTCGAACAATATTACAACTAATATTACTTGGGTATGTTGATAAAGAAGAAGGAGGTTTATCAGGTGTTCAGGGGAAATATAGAAAGGCTACATAATTCATCCATTCTTTTCTTGTCGCTTGCAGCAAGGCCAGTCAGAGTATCATAAGGTGGGTAGAATGGGACCTCCAGCTTTTGTTATTGAGCGTAGTGCCTAGATCAGTCTCTTACATAAATGGGAGGACCTCTACATGATTCCAGGCAGTCACCCCATCTAGGTACTGATCAATACTGCAAATGGTTGGCCTCAGTGACCTACACAGTAATGCAGCTGTCACGGATAGGTAGAATCGCAAATATAAGGAATCACTACACCACGCTCAACAATGCTAGCAAAAGGCCTTCCATCCCTACTCCACTCAAAACTGTGACTGCCTGGCTCATTTAGTAGATTTAATTGCCAGGTAACTGAAAATTCCATTTCCTCTATATTAACGTTAATTTTGAATTTTCAAAGTGACCAATAGAATTATCGGAGGGTCACATCTATAATGTGCATGTGTGAATTTTTAAAAACTTATTCAATTTAAATGAAACATTTTAATACATTTATTCTTCGAATTCCTTCAATACGCGGATTCTTACACTGATTTCTCAATCTTCTCGGCATCTGTTATCACACCCTATTCTTCTGATTTTATATTTTATAATAAAATAAAACTTGAAAAAGCTAACAAATTGATGGTTTTTATTCTTCATTAAACAAAATGGTATTTTCTGATAAGATTAACATTATTTGAACAACAGCACAAATATGACCCCTTCTAGTCATTTGAAATTGCATCTTTGCAAAGATAGCTATTTACAATGCTTCATCTAATAATATTGGACCTGTTTTTTTCCTTAGGAATTTGGAAATGACTTCGAAATTTGCATTTCTGGTGATGCTCCTGCTTGTCGCATCAATGGTGCCTGTCTCTACTCATCCAGGTAAAAGTCAGTATGACTGAACAATCGTAGCCATCATGGATGGCGGAAGGTTCTATCTTTTTTCATATGTGCCTGTGTTTGTATATTTGCTTGTGCCTTCTTGTGCTCCTAATCATACCGTTTTGTCTACAGACTTGAAAATTAAGCGCGCAACGTGCACATGAAAGAATACTGCTCAACATCACATTGAGAAATTACAAGACAGCACAATATATCAGGGAGAAAACAGAAGTCATAGAATCCATAAGAAAAATTTCAAATGGTAATGGGCTGGTCATGTTGGAATAATGGCAGACAACTGATGGACATCATGACCAACAACATCGATCCCCAGAGATCACATGCGTAACCGAGGCTGACAGAATACAAGATGGAGAGACAAACGGGACAACATCAGAAAGTATTGACTCCGCAACGCCCATCACAGGACGATAAAAGACTGATGATGATGATGATGATGATGATGATGATGGCTCCACTAATCCCTTCTGAAAATGCTTTTTCTTATTTTTAGAAAAATCTTTTTGACATTTTTAGGCCTTATTTTGACGGGTTTATCAACAACTTCTAGATTCTCCACAATCTAGATGTTTTTAGATGTTTTTTTTAAATTTATACTCCATTTTAGATGTTATCCTGCGGAAAATGCCAATGATGTCATAGACAGAATTTACCCTGACCGTATTTATTTCTCACCGGATTTTGTTAGTTTTTTTTTTAACATTTTACAAATTTTGACGCTACGGTCTTTCAATTAATGACTGTGATGGTGAGTCTGATTTTTAATTGCGTTGACTACATCAGAAATCATCAACAAAAACTGTTACCAAAATTGTCAATGTAGGTTTCTCCAATTTTCAAATTGGTCCGTCTGTCTAGCTGCGCCCCTTTCATGCGTACAAGCAGCTCCAATGGGGCTAGAGGGCTGAAAATCCTAACACATACTCCTTGTTATGCATAAAAAACTTTTGATTTAATTCATTTTACAATAAAATTCTACTACAATGGTTTTTTAGGAATTTAACATTCAAGACAGCAAAACATGCCTAAATGCGTGCTTTGTGCTGATTGCAATAAAATTTGGTTCTTCTTGTGCAAAGGTCCCTTTTTTAACTCTCAAAACCAAGCCGTACAAGCGAAATTTCTGCTTTATCCATGTATTGTATGTGCAGAGGCTCTTAGACATACAATATTTTGAATTGTATGGCTTTTTTCGTAAGTCTCTATCAAAATATTCATCTTTTCCCGTTCGTGGTTTTGATACGTCATTAATGTCTATGCTCGATCAACTGACGGGATGATTTGAGCAGAATACATGTGCAGATTCTTCCAGTCGTCTGATCCCACATTATTTCGAAGTTTGGTCGCCCCCCACAAAATTTAATAACTGAGATGCATTTTCTTTTTACCACCGAAAAATACCCCTAACGCTGGGTCTATTTCGTTGATGCCCACCACGAAAACCATGAACCAGCTCCTAACCCTAACCATAAACCTGGGGGAGGGTAACAAAAACTTACAAAACTTATATCACTAAGGATTTATTATATATACAATATAAAAGTTGTAGTAGCCGTCTTCAGTTGGAATAGATGTAGGGACGGAGTTTGACCCTACAACAATCAGGTTTGTTTTGTTTTCTTTTCTTTTTTTTAAGTTTCCATACTTTTAAATTATGGCCGATAGTCTCTTGTAGTTACAAACGAAAAGGCCCTGAATTGTATTTCCACTTTTTAAAACTTCAAATTCCAATTCGTCGCTTCATTTTCAGATGATTTAGATTCATTTTTAATGAACATGTATCTAACAAGAACATTCCCTGCCCTTGTTTATTATTCCTCTATAGTGACTTGTACTTTGGAATGTCGAACCTCATTCTGAGAGGGCATGCACTTCCCCTCCCATAGGCATCACATCCAGTGTCAGTGCTTACCTGGATTCCTTTCTGCCCCCCACTCACCGATGCATCAAAGCGTTGACATTCCAATGAACTAGGTGAATTTCATCGACACTCCAATTTTAGGAGCCATGTTTTTTTTGGGGGGGTAGTGGTTTTGATATGTTATTATTGTCTAAGCTTGGTCAGCTAATCGGATGATTTGAGCATAGAATGTGCAGATTCCTTCAACTTTCTCATCTCCAACGCTGATCCTCATCTATTAGTTTGATTTAATTACATTTATGGCCAACGACGGACGATAAAAGGTGAACCAAAATACAATAACTATAGCACTTTGTCCGAGAAAATTCACTCAAGAATTTTTAATTTTTTGATCTTTCACTTGTACTACAACTTGACTACGTATCATACTGAGGTTATGTCAGTAAACATCAATATATAGGGTGGGTGAAAAAAATCCTTACTTGAAATAAGTTTATTGTTCATTGGTCGACTGCAGTCAAAGTAGCTTTACTTTGGACCGTATAATAGTAGAATTTGCCGGCTGTTTGAATTCAACGGAGGCGCCGAATTCTGTAATCATTTCTGTATAGTCTCGAAAGATGTCCGGCGGTAAATTATCCATAACATGTCGAATGTGCTCCTTCAGTTGATCCAGAGTTTATGGTTAAGTAATGTATATCAACCCCTTTACCCAACCCCGCGAGAAGAAGTCATAGAGTGTAAAGGCTTCGTGCAGGCCTTTAATTTCTTATAGGGAAATCCTCACCCATCAAGTATAGAGTCACCTCAGTGTAAAGCAATGATCAGCAATCTGGTTTCACAGACGATTACTGTTTTGGGGTTGTTTTCTTTTATTTTTTTCATCTTCCACTTCTACTAAAGATATCACGGGTGGAGATGGTGGTTGAGTTATTTTGTCCATCTGTTTTCATTCTCATTTATTTCAATTCAGCAATTTATGTTCCCTATCCGGCTTGCTAAGCCCGTCGAACCTTCATCAGAGTCCTGTTAACCATATATTTCTGGAACACATTTAGTAGTTGCTCAGGAGTTGGATTTTCCTGTTTCAGAATCAGTAGTCTCCTTGACTGGTTACCAAACAAGGCTGAAGAGCCCAGTCTATAGCTGGGTAGTTTGTTACAAGAGTAATTGTATTCCAAGAATTTTTTGAACAATTAAACTCTTGAACTTGCTTGAATTATTCACGCAACTGTTTGGCCGATCCCTTCTACTTACTGCTTCAGCTTTACTATCCGAACGCAATGGTAGTAACTAGAAAGTTTTTTCGATAGCAACAACGGTTATAACGTAGAATTTGGATGTTTTACTTCTTTGCTATTGAAAAAAAATCTATTTACTGCCATTATATTCGGATTACTCGAAAAAGGCTATACAATGGATTTGGCTAAAACCTCGTGCGAATTACATAAACGAATAGAAGTTTGAAAAGTTCTTTGAATCTTAATGACCTTTTTCAAAATAACGGATAAAACTAAAAGTTGTTTGTAAAAAAGTCTAACTGTTGATGTTTGTTTCGTTTGCAATAGTCCTTGAAGAAATAAGCATCAAATGCGGGGATCGCTGTCTCATGAAATACGAAGCTGCATTCCAGACTTCAAGTGCCTATCCGGTGTATAAACAGTGCGTGACGGATTGCAACGATGTATTTTGTAAGTATAAACAGGCTTTTCATTGTTTCTCTGAATTTTTTAGATGAGGTATTATTATTATCTCTATTATTGTTCGGACTATCAACCAAGATGCGGATAGTCCGAATAATAATAGAGATAGGCTTTTCATTGTTTTTTTGGTTTGTTTTGTTTGTTTTTGTTTTTTTTTTCATTGTAGAATTTATAACTGTATATATAACCATATATACTCATGTGCAAGACATGATTGCAAATTTTCAATTTTTGATTCTGGAAGTCACTCTCAAATTCGAAAAATTTAAAAAAAAACCATCTCAATTGACAACACTGAACTTTGAAAATATTTTTGAAAAATTAATCTCAGTATTGTCAACACTGGACTCTCAAATTCAGCAAACAAAAAACAAATAATTATTCACTATACCAGGGTTGCCAAAGTGATTCTGAGCCTTTTAATGTAGAATTCTGACTAAATGTGCTTCCAATATGGTTATGCAAAACCCCCAAGTTACCTCCCGCACATCACATTCTTCTATTCACCTGCAGACAATGGAACAGTAAGTTTGCCGCTTTAAGTTTTCATTTTGCATCCTCGCAACCAAAGATAGCAAATTTTGATTTAGATCTCGGCACTTCTTTATCACTGGTTGTTAGGATCGTTTGTGCCCCCTCAACCCTGTATGAGTAGGTATGGTGTCATAGGGGCATTACTGTGATACCATTCTTCTCCACACTGCTCATGTATAGATTGACACTTGATTCATGGTCCTGGAATCATTAATTTATTGTATGCTTTTTTGAAACCAGATAGCTTCCTCTCATGTTTAAATTTCATTTACCATGTATACGTAGATCTCCAATTTTTGCCTAAAAATTAAAGAAGAGTATACAACCAATGCATCCTCCCAATAGTCACTTATGGAGCTGAAACATGGAACCTAATCAAGAGACATGCTCAACCTCACATGCAGAGATCACAAGACAGCACAGTATATAAGGAAGAAAATGGGAGTCCGAGACATCATAGAATCTATTAGAAAACTTAAATGGCAATGGGCAGGCCATGTTTCAAGAATGACAGACAACTGATGGACACCACGACTCACAAAATGGATCCTCTTAACTGAGGCCGACCAAATATCAGATGGAGAGATGAACTAGATAAATTTAGAAAATACTGGCTCTGCGACGCCCACGATGGAAAGTTTGGTGAATCCTGGGGAAAGTTTATGTCCAACGACGGATGTTAAAAAACTGATGATGATGACTGCGCCTATACACTAGTATATTCGGTAAGCCCCAATCTTTATAAAGCAAGGAGATCGGCGAACTGAGTCTGAACTCCGATTTGGAGAGTTTGCATCCACTTCACACTAATGCCATTAGGATAGGTATGAATCAACATCAACATCGCCCTTCGCCAAGTAGCTTACGGCGCCTCGTATTGCCAGATGGTTACTCATCTAGGTATTAAACGGGCTCGACGTTGCTTAACCCGAGTGATTCGGACGAGAACAAGTGTATCCAACAGATAATAGATACATTCGGGTGCAGAGGAGCCGAACGGTTAACAATGTGGAGGATGAAATTTGGAAAGCGAATTCAAACTCCAGCTAAAACAATTTATGTTCATTTCGTACCAAGTTGCCAATATAGATTTTTTTTTCTTTTTTCGAATTTGCGAGACTAACTTTGAAATTGGCCACACTAGTTTGCTTTCAATTTTCCGAACTTGAAAAAAAAAACATCTTAACTGGCAACTTAAAGAACGAGGAAACGAGACTATCTGGTAATGCGTTTACTGGTCATCTATTAGGAGAGGAAGAGTGGGGAGTTTTTGTCAACTTGACCAAGTTCTTCAAATGGACACATATAGAAACTCTTCCCACTAAACCAGAAAACGCACTACAAAATAACCATGTTGCCTTACTCTAAAATATGTAAACAGCTTAGTTTTTCTGTAACTGCTGCACATGCTTTTTGAAAGGGTTGGTGGAACCAACGAAATGTATCAAAGCCTATCCATGCAATTATTATTATTATTATTTTTTTTTTTTTGAGTTGAAACACTCGATTTCCTCTAAAATCTCTTACTACCCTCGAATTGTCAAATTACCACCAACGTTATATAATGGAAGTGACGTCTCTAGTCCAATATGAGCGTGGGTTCTGGGAAATGATTCCAATTTATAGAACAACGAACACGCAAGGAGGGGTACACAGCCGGAACTTTGTGAATAAATGAATATGTAGACGTGGAAAATAGTCCGACCTTATCATACACAACTAGGATCTCCCTTCGCAATAGTACATTTTCAATTTATTATACAGAGATTACGTTTTCGTACTAACTTGTGAACATTTTGTATTCAATACACCGATATATATCCAAATAAACTTAATTGTTTGCCTTTCTTTTTTCTTTCGCAGCGGAATAAAGATGAATCAACACGCCCGAAGTTGTTTTAAAGATCTGAATAAAGAAATACACGAGGACATGTAATGGCGACGTATTTCCAAATTATTCCAACTTTGATGAAGATGTTTAAACATTTGGAAAAGTAAAATGTTATATTTTGGGAGAATTATTGATCTCATGAACAATTAAAGTCTTTGGGAGATCAGCGAACAGTCCCTTTTGTTCAGTTTCAATAAATTTTAACGAATGGAATAACCTTCAAATTTTGTCTATTTTTTTTTTTTTGGCATGTTTCACTATTATAATGGTATTTTCCGTTTTCCGAAAGTTTGCTTTCGGCCACATTTTCGCTTTTATTGTGAAAAAGAAAAAAAAAGACGAAAATATCGTTAAGGGTTTGTTTTACAGCGAACCGTTACAGAGGCAGCGAGAACACACTTCCCCTCTTCTAAACTCGTGTCCTGTACTTTCATCCACCCCAACCTTTGACGACTCAGCCATACGTTCATCACAATTTTTTATTTAAGGGAACGCTCAAAACATTTCTAATGAATTGATAGGAATCACATCGCTTTACACCATTTCGACTCACAAAAGTTTTTTTTTATGGGAACGCTCTACTTTCGGATGGTGGGGAAAGCCTGTATTCAGTGACACTTTCATTTTTCTTTCCAGGCCCAACAAACCTTATATATTTATTTAGCTTAGAATGGCTTATAGCCTAAATGAAGACGAGACGGAGGATATGAAAGTTGTGTTGCGTCAATCTCTGAAGTAGGGAAGTCTGCCTGTTTACATGAAAATCAACGTTTGAAATATTGACCATTGGTGCCAATGAGGAGTGTACAACTAACCCAGACACCACTGCATTCCCTCGGTTGCTGACATTACCATCAGTCTCTTTGAGCTGAGCAACGAGCCAGATTCGCGACGCCTCGGAAGCGATCACAAAAAATTTTTCGAGGTATGAGGAGTCATTCTTACTACTATTACTAATGCTACTATTTACCTTCATCTTTATTCATCAGTTGCTTTTTATAAGTTTATCTGAAGTTGCAATAAAAAAAAACTCTTACATCAAGATGAAGGTAAAAAGTACTCATAAAATAGAAAAAAAAATCATTAAACGATCTTTTTTTATTCCAATCAAAAATCAAGCTTTTATTGCATTAGTCTGTTATTCATTTGTAACGAAATGCAAGGTGGCCTCGAATAAAGCAGCAGCTGTTTGGCATCGGATTCAGCAACAAATCAGCGAAATAAGGTCGTATTGCTAAGTGGGCATAGTGCTAACAATGCAGCAGGTGTTCGATATCAGATAATGCAATAGACCAGTGAAATTAGGTTGTACTGAAAAAAGTTGGAACAATCCCAGTCCGGTACCCTCAATCATGGATTCTCAAATAGCTCTAAGCTAGGGTTGGTATCTTGCTCGAACGGGAGTGTTAAATAGCTCAACTGAATTGGAATGGTGTATTTAGTCTTAATTGGCCATGACAGGAAAAAAAAACTTCAACCTATATATTTTGGACTAGCCAGCCAAAACAAGCAGTTAGGAGCAGAGATTTTCAAGAGGAGCTGAGGGGAATCTATGGCAGAGCAGCACAAAGTGGTAGAAGTCAAGCAGGCTTAACGCATTTTTGCTTCTTGTCTGTTGCTAATAATGGGGTTTCTCTCACAATGAATGAAATAAAAAAAAAAATAAAAACCGGATGTTTACTTCTCAACTGAGCAAGTTTTTGCATTGTTGTGTTTCCAACCAGTTATGATTTTACGACTTGGGTGTTTTTCATATCATTGCACGGCCGTTTGTCCCATCTTCCCATAGCTGTGCCCGAATTAACAACACAATAGAGATGATAGGTACTCACAAATCTTAGTCTAGTATAAGGCCACCATAGTGAAATACTAAATAAGAATCAAACTTAAAAAGATAACTTAATAGCAAGATTAGTTCATTTTCCATTTCACCAACTCAAGATTTCAAGTAGGTTTGGAGATAACTAGAATGAGGATGATGCTGGTGCATGAAACGTTTGATATCATGATTTAACTACAATTAAATAATTCTGTGTATGCACCGTGATTACTTGACAACTGGCCATTGTGACATTCGCCAGATATATTAATTAGTATAGAAAACAAGTTTTCAGAGTCAGCAGTTCTTGAGAAATTTAATAGAAATAGAAAATTACAAATTATAGATCCTATCTAAAATTATGAATCTAAATCTAAATCTAAATTCAAAAAACGTCACAGATGACAAACAGAAAGTTATTTTACATGATAAATATGGCAGGCTGCTCCTCACACCAGTCCAGTACCTTCCAAACATGCACCTTTCGGAAGGGCTCTGCCTAGTATTATGTAATTGGGTAGTAAAGCTTGTCATACTATGAACTCTTCCTCCCAATTTTTCCATACCTTATGGTTTGTTCACTGATCATCATTAGTAGTGGTGATACACAAAAGACGTTGCAGTGCTAGTGGTGGTTATACACTTCAGACGTCGCAGTGCTAGTGGTGGTTATACACTTGAGATGTTTTGAGATTCTTAGATAATGAAATATTTTCATTATCATTTATATATGATAATGAAAACTACCTTAAAATAACATAAGAGAATTATATTGACTATTGTTACCATACTTCATTATAACAAAGCCAGGTTTGATTTTTCAAGGGGAAACTTCTTAGGGTCTCCAGTTCAATTGCAAAAAAGAGCAGAAGATGAAAATATATGTTGAGAAAGCATGGCTGTATTGTCTTTTTATGCCAGAACAAGGCAAATATCGCACATTTCATCCGTATTGACCAAGAGAGACTTCGTTTTTAAAACACATTACAGCTGAAGCAGACAGTACAGTACAAAAATGAGTCGATAGGACCTTAAACCTCAGAAGGAAGTAGCTTAGTTACTTTTTGCATCTCCTCTCACTTGGTTGCTACTATTCTGACGATGAGTTAGGTGAGCCAGCCACTTGACCACTGACTGCTGTCTCTATCCAAACAGCCTTCCTCTTTCCTTCCTATTTTAATTTTGCCTCCCCATTCATCAGAATCAATTTTGCTGCTGACTGATCCAGAGGCAAGAATATACTCCAACATAAACTTACTTCTTTTTTGTGTTCTATCAATCCTAATTTAGTCTTTCAGTCCATGAGAGGCCTCAACTCGAGGACATCCCGTTATCATCTGGCCATACCTTGCTACACTTTCTTTTTTTTTTCACTCTAACAATGAGGACATGCAAAGAATACAGGCTTTTGGCAAACTTTAGGGAAAAAGTTGAGCTTCTATAGGTTAACCAAAAGTATGTGGACATATACAGTCAATTCTACTGAGATCATTTATACCAAGATGAAGTCAATTTTCACTTGACTAAATAATTTTAAAAAAATTCTTTTAAATACACAAGTTGAAAACAAAAAAGTGTAATATTCAACAAAACAATAACCATGGTTTGGGCTTTTTTCCAAATTGTATTTTCTGGTCAAAGTTCACTTCCAAAGAGGCGCTCACAAAACTGATCTACAAAAAATTGACAAAATAAAAAAATATATGTGTCCTGCAAGGTGATACATCCAAGCTAAATCCAGTGTTTTTTTGTTGTTTTTTTTTTTTTATATATCATCAGGGAGGAAAATGTACAGTTGATCTGTGATTTCTTTTTTTTTTTTTAATTAAATTTCAAAAATCCAATGATTCTCCCCACATTTTTGTTTCTTACTTCCATCGCAATTTGGCATCAGAATTTCAGTTTTCAATCGTCATCATTTTCATTCATAGCATCTGATTTCCGAAACAAAAGACTGGTAAAATCTTATGGGAATTTTTGGGATGAGAAATTTCCAAGAGTGTACGGGAAGTTTGCTATTTAGACAATACACTTGTCCTTAAGGCTCAAAGTTAAAACCATTTCAGTCAACAAGTCTCCTATCCCAAGTTTCAAATAGCAACATAGACAGCTTATGCAAGATGAATTTTGAGAGCTGTTTTGGTAAACACTGGAAAATATCAAAATTGCACCTGGAAATGTATTGTTTATGACACGAGTAGGCAACCTTCAGCCTACAGGCCATATCCGGCCCACAAAGAGATTTTAACAGGACAGTAAGCTAACGTTGGGATTCTAAGCTTACTTTTTGCTTTAAAACTTCATAATCTTTTTAATAGACTGAAAAAAATTTTTAAGAATAAATAAATTAAGACTAAACTGAGTTCTTTGATAACTAATTAGCATCCTTGCTGAAGCACAAATGATTTTCTATAGTGTAATTCATTGATTTGAGGCAAAATATAAGTGAATGGATTTAAATTAATAATTCCCATATCTCAAGCTTTTCTATAACATTTATCTGGGACACCGTTCACTAATTAATATATGATCTGGACAAAAAGGTTGCAGACTCCTGTTCTATAACTTTAGGAGTCATCAACATTCCTACTTTTGTTCAGATCTCTTCTGATCCTTTTATAATGTCAACCCAACATTTCAAACGATCGATTCTTCAGCCCTCATCAGCAGTATAATTCATGAAAAAAAGCATACCCTTATTCTTTTGCCCCTTTTCTTGAATTGTACTCAAGAAGGGCTGAAGGATGGATTAGCCGAAACGCGCTGACAACATCAAAGATCTGATTGTCTGAACATAAGTTGGAATAACCCCAGGGACTTTTTTCCCCCCAGATCATCAAAAAAACTGTAACATACACCATGGCATACTTTAAAATTCATTCTCTAGTCTCCTATTCATATGATGTTTATCCCCATAGACAACTTTTGGAGCATAGGGCCACAATCACTCAGTTACAGTTTCAGGAACAAGTAGATTTTTTACATGGTGGAGTCACAAGCCCAACATCCAACCCTCTGCCTTTACACAGGCTTGGGACCAGCAATGGCAACTGCCAAGCAGTAGGTTTTTCCTATCAGAATTACTGTGTCTTTGATGGAGGGGCTTAAGGGTTCCAACTGCCCCACTATTTGTCCATAGCAGAGGAGAGAAGTGGATTCATATTTTTCCGAAAAGTATTAGAGTTAAGCGAACATAAATTGCTAACTCAAACTGATCAGATTGTGTTTTCCTTGCCATTTTACAATCAGAAAGTACTGGTTCACATTCAATCATCAGAGTTAAGCAGCATCAAGATGGGAGATCACTTAGGAACATCAGGTATTGTAAGCATGTGCTGCCAACATTTATGTGTATGGTAAAAAGGTCCATCTCATATGATACAACTCCCTATGTAGTATGACTATCAAGTGACAAAGTCCCAATTTCTATTACATGAGTCAGCTTAGTGATTCTTCTAAGTCTCAAATTTGGTCAAGACCAGGACTTAATACTTGAGTTTTTATGACCAGTTCTTCGGCAGGATGCAAGTCCTCTGAAGGGATACCTCCGCCCTAATTGCCAATTCAAATATCTGCTAAGTATATAATGAAATTTGTCCTGATGAAAGAATTTTCACTTTCTTTACTCATACCGCGAATCGAACCCAGTAACTTCTGCACGTGAGGTTAATGTATTAACCATCACACTCTTATACTAAAAACTAACCTTGTGTCACATTCTACCCACATAGGGAGGTAGTTAAACAACTACAAGCAGGAGAAAAATTAATTTCGATTTCGTCTTTATTGCTTGATTTTAGGCAGGGTGGTCGGATTTGGACAGAAGAGGAGATAATCAGAGCTTTTTCTCAGAGACTTACCCAGCACAGGCATTGGAATAGTGTTGAATCTGAAAATCAAGCAAGTCTGGAGGCAGAGGTTCATTAGCGGCCTGTTGAGGCTCGGACTACATCCCTTTCTGTCCAAATCTGACAAACCTGATTAGGGGTGTGTTATGGGAAAGAAAAAGAAAAAGAAAAAGAAAAAGAAAAAAAAAAAAAATCTCAGAGGAGGCACCCGAAAAATCTTCCGGCACTTGTTCAGTGAAATGTTAACAACTTCGACTCTCTTGGATGAGTGTAGAGTTTAAATAAAAAAGCCTTCCGTTAGAAAAAGAAAAAATATACATAGTTATAAAAAGTTATTCATGGGCATAAAATGCAGTAAGAGGAAAGAAATGCCATTTTTCACATCTGATTCATCTTTTCATTTTCCTTTCTTTTTAAATCCGTCTCCTCCTTTCTCTTCCATTTGTTTATCCAGCACACACAACAATTTTTGTTATTACAAGATGTATACACAAACGTATACAATAAAATGCATACGTAAGTGAACAAGTGTTTGTAGGTTGATGCATTATCCTGAACTGTGTTTTTGCACGTCTATAATTGTGAATTTTTCAAACAGTGTTGGGTGTATGTGTATTGGGTACTGGGGTGTGTATGCAGTAACCAATGGAGTTTAGATAGGAACTTTTTTTTTTTTTTTTTATCAGTACACCACCCTTTAGCATTGTTTCTCTATTTTGCCGATCCCCCCCATCTGTCTCACTTTTTGTGCGTTGAATTGTTTTTGGGGTTGACGAAATTATATTGATGGTTCACCGTGAAGTGATGAAAACCTGCTGCATTCAACTCTCTCGGTGGAGAAACCCCGCCAACAATCATAATATCTAGTGGATCCTTCAGTGACGTACTCCTTCAAAACATTGATAATTGCTATTAACTCATTCAGGCCGGGAGCGCCGGTACAAGTGATTTAAATTTTGCAGCTACCTTGAATATAGCGGCAATTTTTATCCCATGAGGTCACATAACCATTATATTTGTTTAATTTTGTCATAAATGAAATCCGTATCTTAAAAACCTTAAAAATGATATATGACTTCCCAGAAAAATGAAAAGAACTTTAATCCATCTATACCCAACCCTGTTTTGTAACCCTATGGAAAAGAAAGAAAAAAAAAAAAAAAAAACGAAAAAAAACAGGCCTGAATGAGTTAAGTATGTACGTCGCTTTTTCAGACTGATTAACAAATAACAGCCAACAGAATTAATACACAAAAAGTGGAACAGATCAAACGATCGTCAAAATGGTACAATGAGTGGTATAGAGATAGAAAAGAAAAAAAAGTACCTTTTTATTTGTTGCACGAAGATTACAGAGCTGTATACAATAAAATGCATACCTAAGTGAATAATGCATGTGTGTGTGTAGATCTGTGTTTACGTAGAGTGATGTGGGTGTAAAAAGATTTATGTGGCATACATGCACACAGGTATATATGCATTGAGGGAGGTATATGGGAAATGTATATCTGTAGGTGAAAGAAAATTGCAAATGTGGGAGCAAGTGAAATGTCAGTATAGATTAAATGGTCTCAAGTAACATGCAAAAGGAGCCCACTCTGTATGTATGCAGATTTTTTGAAGTGTCATCTTGAACAGTGTTTTTGCTTATCTATAAATCTGAATTCTTAAACTCTGTGTGTGTGTGTGTGTGTGTGTGTGTGTGTGTGTGTGTGTGCATGGCATGGGCGTGTGTAGGCAGTGACCAATGGAATAAACTCCAGGTGACGATGTTGCCTCCTGGCGTAAACCGCAGCAGAAAGAGGGTATGACATCCGTGGTATGATGGCTGTACAAAAAGCTGACTGGTTGGGTTTTATCTGAGGTCTTTCAGCAATATCTTATAGATGTCATTATTGTTATCTGCAAAAACTGGATCGAAAGAGAAAAAAAACATGAATAAAACATGTTACAATACAGACTAAGGATTTTTATAAAGACATCACAAGTCATAACTAAATACAGAGGGGGGCCACTTATTGTGATCACTTAGGGACAGGGTCTTTCAGATAAGAATAACCAGCTTATAAATTTAAGCAATTTACTACATTCATTGTTATATTATTAAAATCATATTTGTAAACAACTTTACATTATAAAGAATTATGAAAATAAAAGAAAAAAACGTATTCATTTCAAGTGAAATGTTTTGGACTGACTGATTTTGATAACAATGACCTTATCCGTGACTATACTAAAAAGCTTCATCCGTAATAAAAATAACACTTATTATCTATCCATAGAGAGTAAACATGATAATCATTTCAACAATATCACGTTACTATGAAGTTGGGAATTTTGAGAGTTTTGAATACAGATACACCTCAATTAGTGTAGTGAATTCATTCCAAAATTTTCCATACTGTTCAAAACTGCCCTGTTCAAGGTCTTATTATAATTTAAGGTGTTTTTTTAGAGTTTTTTTTTTCCATAGCTAGAATTTAGCATAAATTCTAAGAAAATCAACCGTCTCGAATAAAAGCTGGGCCCATTATTTTGCCATAAACTCATCATGGGAAGGATCCTGATTTTATGAATTCACTATTTATGGTCCTAGGTCAACTGTCACTTGAATAAGAATTTTCTTTTACAACATATCAATCGCTGTTTTCAGGTCATAAAAGGAAAATTCTCATCCATGATAATGTTATCATTCACTAATATACATTGTTGCTATCATCACTGTATTAAAAATTGACATAAGTATTGCCCATTTTTGACTGTCCCGAGTAGAAGTCAACCTGCTGATTACTAAAAAAAACTTATATGCAAGAATATACAATGATCAAAATGAAAACTTAACTGGCAAAAGTTTAACTTCCTTTTAAGACACAAAGGAAATAACAACTCTAACTTGGAAATATATATCGGTTTTTGATTACTATTTTCTTTTGTCCTGAATTTTAGTAAGTTTTCATCACAACTACTCATGCCATCAATCTATCGCAGTTAGTGAACAGTACACCAGTGAACCAGAGTATATGACTTTGCATTGAATCCATGACAACAATGGTAATTACTAATCTTAAAAATTCAGACAGATATTACCCTAATTAGGTTAAATCAAAATTTGCAGACAGAAAATTTCATGAAGTCACCAGTTAAAAAATAAATTTCTTTGTTTTCGATCTCCAAGCAGTACCATTTAGGCTGCGCGAATGTGCATACTCAAACGTGTTTTGCAATGTAAGCACAAAAGAAATTAATGTGTAACAAAATATTTCAAATTTTGAAGATAGTGAATTATCATTTTTTCAAAGAAAACTCAGTGAGCTATGTCAAATTCAAAAATGTACACATGATTTTTACCACAGGAAAAAAAATTCACACAGCACAAGATCTTTGCCCCCACTGACTACAAAAAATTAGGAAGAACATTGCCTACAAGTAAATATGAAGTTTCCTAAAGACTAATTCTACCCTCCACCGTGTTACATCTACAGGATCAGTAGCAGCCATCAGCTGAACCTTTTTGTGCAAAGGCAACAGGTCATGAACTCGTAATGGTAAAAGATGAAAATATAACAATGTTAGACATCCTTTGATAATATACAAGATTTATACAAATAGAAAAAAGATCGACTTATTTCATTTAGATTAATTTCCTTACCTTTAATTGCTGATATAAGAAATCGTGATTGGTCTTGGAAATTGCGAACTACCTGTAAAAGGAAATACAAATGGATTAAATGCAAATGACAAACTAAATATAGAATAACTATTACTAGAAAATGTCAAACAAAACATGTTAATTTAATAGAAAAAAAGTTTCAAATGGTCAAGTTTTCTGCTTTTATCTGTTCCATAATAGGTTAGCAGCAGCAGCTTAAATAATTATCTACTGAAGTTATCTACCTTCCAAAATCGTTGAATTTTTGACGAACCTTTTTCCACACAATTACCAATATAATGTTTTACTCAGTGTCACCAGTTTAGGAAATGAGTTCACTTGGATTTTATAACACAGGGATGGAAAACTTTGAGTATGTGGGCCTACATTGGCAATAATCTTCCTAAAAATCCCTTCCTGTGCCCAATGGAATTTTTCAGCAGTAGATAACCATTCTTATAATATTAGTATTCTACGAAATAATACTTGAAAGCATTTAGAAGTCAGTTTGAACAATCAATAAGTGAGGTGTCCCCATGTCATAGATTTGCCAACCATAATAACAATGAATTTATTCCAGGAAGAAACAATGTAAGATTAAGCAATGTATGTAAGTTGCTTGGAGTTCAAAGGTTGATTGAAATTTCTGTCGTATCAACAGAAAAAAGAGATGTTAACACAAGACTAGACCATGCATGGTGAGAAACAGTGCATGTATATAGGCGAAGAAGTATGTTGTGCAAGGGTAGGGATTAGCAGTAGGACATGTTTATATCTGTAAGTGAAGGAAGGTTTAGGTTAATAGAGTGCACACATTTTGGAAGACTGCACACTAGAGTAGCATTCATGAGACTCGTGTACATGTATATGATCGAAGCCAAAACATTTTAAAAACAAAGATGCAACTTATCCACCGCTGAAACATGAAAACTTCAATTTGATTTTAATCTAATTAGCAATATTTTAAAAAAAATTTAAATCGAATACTACGATCATTATTTCCACACAATCATGTTTTAACTGTCCGATTAATTTCCAAAAAAGAACTTACCTCATCATTTACAACTATATGAATTCCTGATGGCCCTTGCCAGAACATCTCAGAGATTTGATGGACTTCCAGAGTAAAGAGATCAGCCAATTTTTGTGTTATTTCTCTGGAAGTTGGATTGTCAAGAAAAACTGCATGGTAAGCTAGAAGAGGGGAAAAAAAAACAACATTTTTCTTACCGAAAGCAAAGTAATAGATCATCCATAAAGAATTATAAAAATTGGATTAAAACACAGATTTGATTTCTTATTTAAAATCAAAATTGAAATTTTCTCCAAGTATCTGTCATCAAAACAGGATGGCTGCAAAACATTGGCTTCAAAATGATATATACAACTGCTACTAGTGAGTCACACTACTGAGCCCAGAATTCTGCTACCTGCTGGATCTCAATGTTTTAGGGGATGGAGCAATTTGCATAATGAGCGCACACATAATCCTGGAAGGCACAAATTGATCATTTCCTTCACGTTTAGTTCCACCCGAAAAGTTGACCCGCGAAAAATGCAAGTGACACAGAGCTGCTTCCTCCTCTGATGACAAGGTATAGTACCAGACTCTTTACTACAGGTACAGCATTCATTTTTACCACACTATATATGTACACACATAATACATATGGTACAGATCCGGTTAGCAATATAGCATAATATAATAATATAAAGCAACGTCTGATATGTGATGGATTTATTTTATACAGTGCTCGATACATTCAACTTTATATTATGAAAGTCAAGTTGTTTTAGAGTGGAGCTGGAAATAAATAAATAATAAAATGTGGATTTGCTACACAAACTAATTTGTGTTTCTGCCCTCTCGCCTTGTGATTACTTCAGAATTCTCAAGTACTTCTGTAATTTTTCTTGTATACCCTTAGGGGTATGTGTTCCCTGATTTGAGAATTCCTATTTCAAACATTTTTTTTTCAATAAGTGATTTCCATCACTAAAAGATTTTCATATCCAAGTTCTCAAACTTTTGTACCTCAATTTTTTTTTTTTGTAGTCATAAATAGTTAGCTAGCAGCTTTTGTTTTCTCCCTATTCTGAAATGAGATTCGGCTGTTTAAATTGGATTTGATATTATTGAATCACAGTAGCCACAATCACTGACTTGACTGAACAAGAAGCAAAGTAACGAGGAATTCTCTTCTCAATCAGCTGTTTTGGTTGTACCAACACTACTAGACACCATTTGGTCTAGGTCCTTGTAAATTTGCATGAATACTCCTCTAGATATCAATTAATTAGGGAGGTACAATTATTGCTTTTTCTGATATAACAGTAGAGGAGACATCCATAAATACATAAACGCACTCCTCCTTCAGAAAAGAAAATCTATTTCTTTGGATACATATTTTTGAATTTATCACTGCATGATAAAATCAATAAAATATAAAAGAACTGATGTTTATAACAGAAGTAGTAATGAAATTTTGGAGAGGATTCACACACAACTATCTCCCGACAGCATAGCTATCAGTCAACACGGGTGTTTCATTTTTAAAACAAGGGTCTATCACATCTGATTGTAAATGGCTCAAAATGACTTGCTCTGAGGTACATGATTCTTCTGTAAATTTTACTGAGCATGAAATTTCCTTTCCAACAATATACAATATGCCTATTATCAGAAATTTTTTTTTCCTCATAAGAGTACAACAGTGAAAATCTACAATAATGGAAAATGGTACCCAAATCTTTTTGCACCTAAAATGTTTGACAAAATGAATACAACTCACTGGAAGTCCGTCAAGCATGGTTCCAGTAGGTTTCATTGGTCACCTGAAAATTTCCTACAGAACTATTACAGCTCTCATAATTTTTCTCCCTTAACCCCCCAAAAATTATTTACTCACCATGGTCCCCTTCTTGACAAACAAATATTGTTAACCTTGGCCTCACACACCTAGAAATGATAGAAAATGAAAAATATAAGCAACAGGAGAAAAAACATAATTGGAAATACTGATAATTCACCGAGGTTAGCTTATTTGCAAATGAATAAACATGGGAGAGTACTCTATGATTGGCATTTGATACACCTGAAGTTATCTCCCTTGAGAAATCGGATCATCATAAGGTTAAACAGTGCACGCGAACAGATTCAACATTTATCAAGTTGCAAACTGGATTGGCTTTATTCAAAAAGTTAATGAAATACGCAGTTTTTGCTGTGTAACAGTAATAAACATACTAAAATCGGATCATTATGAAGATGGATTTGGTAGAATGTAAAACATCAGTGGCAAACAGACATTTCTTTCCTTTTCAAAAAAAAGTGTTTATCCTGGTATTTCCATCCATATTGTTTATATTCATTGTTAAATGTAAGCACAGTGATTTTTTTTTTTTCATCTGTTCACTGACAAGTATATTTTTCAACCTTGTAACTCTGGTGCCACCTTCTCGTAAAAAAAATTGATGAAAATAGAAAGTCTTCCTATTTCATTTTCATACCACTCATACTGATATGTACCACAAAATATCTAATAAATGTAATATACACATATATATGTATTAGAGTATGAAATATATTAAAAGATAAATCAACACACACTTTAAACAGATCATTTTGTAAACATATTGTACTCTTTCTAGCAGAGTTTCGTTTCTTAGGCATTGGAGGAATTGCCTAGGGGAAGAATAATACAAGTTATCTCGTCTGAGGCACTTGACTGACAATTTGCTTGGATGCTTTCACTTACCTGTGGCATGGGACTGACAACTAGCTAAGATAAATTATCTTGTCCATGGCAGCAAACAGGTAAAGAATCTATCTATATAAATACCATTGTCTCTTTTTCTTTGTCTGTTACGCTATTCCAAATAGATATATAGAATTAGTGATCACTTCTGTGGACGTGATTTCTTCTCCCGATGTGGAGATTAGTAGAGAAATGATATACAAACGAGCTACCACTACAGATATGAAGTGAATCAGGATTTCAAGCCTGGAGTATGTGAGTCAGTCAGATTAGGTAGGAAAAGCAGATATCAATGCATTGAAAGAAACTAGAATGACAGTCTAAAGTTTGATAGAACAAATATGGAAATGTCATCAAAAATCGTAGATTACTTTCACAAGCCAATTACAGATGGATGAAAAATGAATACTATGATCCACCATCACAAAATATTTATTGATTTGATATCTAACACTTATTACAATATTCATTTGAATATAATGAGATCCCACCTTTCTGTCATAAAAAAAATCTTATCCTTTAATGACTGAAAATTTAAAAATATAAAAAGAGACAAAGTTAACGCAAATAGTTGAAATGGAGGAGTCAAGGTCATTAACTTGAATAGGTCACGGATATCAAAAAAACAATAAAACTGAAATGGTTCCTGCTTTTGCTCATTAACTTTTGGTTGGAGTTTACCAAAAGATCCAAATTCGGTATATTTGTTGGTTTGGTGCCATTATGCAGCAAAAATGTCACCCATCATTTTTGGTAGGTTCTATGCTATGAGTTCTATAAATGACAAGAGAATTGGAAGATTGACAAAATGCCGTCTCCTCACCTGGCTTGTAAGGCATTGTTCAACCTGATTCCATCAGCCAACCCACAAATCTGAATGAGATCATCACGTGATAGCCGAAGTAGATCAGCACCTGCAAGTGAAGAGGGAAATTTACAGTCAGCTCATGTAATGTGAGAATTCTCAAGCATAGCATCTTTGCCTTCTTGTTTTGAGCAATCACTAAGTTTCAAGCGTAATTTTTGTTACATATCCTTTTATATAGATTTTCCATCTCACTATTAAGAGGTTTATTTTGAGTTCAAATTCAGCTTTACAAGAATAGACTCATGACAAGCTACTGAATAGCTTTCGGGTCTTTTTCATTAGTTCCTACCAAAAGCTAATGTACATAATTTCAAAGTTTGCACCAGCTTAGTGATCCTTGCAAGTCTCGAGTCTGGTTGAGACCAGGACTTTACACCTACATATTCTTTTACATTAGTCCCCACCAAATCTAATGTACTTAATTTTAAAGTATAAAGGCAAAAGTAAAGCGTCATGTCTCTTAAGGGACAACACCCAACGGAGTATGACAGCCGGTGACAAAGCTTTGGTTACCGGAGCATACACCAGTTTAGTGATCCTTGCAAGTCTCAAGTCTGGTTGAGACCAGAACTTTACACCTACAAATTTTTATGATCACCTCCTTGGTAGGACACAAGATCACCTAAGGGATATCTCCACTCTAATCACAGTTTATAGTGTACTCAATTAGATGCTGAGTGCACAGGGAAATTTGTCCAGATGAAAAGTTTTTCACACTTCACTCATACCGGGAATCAAACCCAAGACCTTCTGCGTGTGAGGCAGACGTGCTAACCAATATACTATCCAAGCAGACAATTTCAAAGTTTGGAAGCCTAAAAAAGAAAAGAAAAAAGAATAAATTGCACTTTCTTTTTCTTACTGGAAAATAACCGAGGTGTTGTGTCTTTTTTGTTAGTCTCAACCAGGAAAACAAACACTTGGAATACACTCAACATATCAATTCCCACTGGTAGAGAATTTTAGCCTGGTGGGAACTAATGAAAAAGCCACTAAATCAGTAATTTCTGGTCGCATTTGCCTCTTCAAGCAGATCTATAAAAATCTGGTAACTTGATTGATCTGGAACCATACTAAAAATACATACAAGACTGATCATTCAAGAGAATGGTTGATTCTCGAAGATTGAATTGCTGTTAAAATTTGACCCAAAAATAAAAAAATGAATTGAGTTCCTAGTTGGCAAGAGGAAAAAAAATGCAACTTAATCTCCTAACAAGAATATAAAAAGAGACAAAATTAACTCAAAATGTTGGAATGGAGGAGTCAAGGTCATTAACTTTATCAGGTCACAGATATCAAACAGTGATAAATAATAACTACTTAAATCATTATGTATTGATTTTTCTGGACTGTTGTCCTCATCTCAGTTTATCTCTCAAACATATTTCAGCCACTGTACCCTTCGACTTTCCTCAGGAGGGAGGGGTCATAAAATGGGAGGATTCCGAATGCTTGGACAGAGAAAGCCGTAATGAAACATGGGGGCGGAATGACCTCACTCTGCTGTCTATTTTTAGGTGAGAGAAATCTTTAGATCTACCTCTGTTGTTGAACATTCAAGGCATCAATGTAGATGTCTTGAATCTGGTCAACAATCAAAAAAAAAAAAATCTATACATAATCCCTCATCTAAAAATTCAGATAGTTTATGCAGGTCATTAAAAAACAACAGTATTCAAGTAATTTTACAATGGCATTGTACTAAAAGAAAATCAACATTATACTGATCTGCATTTTTTTGTTTATGCTCAATGATAATGAACCCACATTTTTTTTTTTTTTTTTTTTACACATTTGCAATCCCCCTACCCACCCCAAAACACTATAATTAGCATTTGATAGTTATTTCCCTTGATAAACGTTACAACAAAATATGTAGGCACACACATGGCATAGCATACGAATTCATAATGAGAAAGTGGGGAAATGAAGAGGAAAAACCTTTTACCTGAAAAATTTTGGAATAAGCGCACGTAACTAGCAAATCTATTCTGATGTAGCCAAGATGTGACCTCTTGTGCTGTCGCTTCTCCAGTGAGAGCCTGGTGAGAATAAGAGAATCATTGAATCAAAAACAAATGCATTAATTAATTCAATTATAATTATCAATTTTTTAAGTAGTATTTTCTTCCATCTTAATTTTCAAGTTGTTTTTTTTAGCACAACTTTACCAGGGTAGTCAGTCTACAGTAGTAAGTGAACAGCATGGATTAGAAATAAGGGATAAGCTTACAGTGAGACACAAACTTTTGCCTCAGGGAAGTCTGGTTAACTGTACCAGCTACTCTCATCGATCAAGCTAAAAGAATCTCAGTTGGCAGAACAAATCTAACCTTTGAACCTACACTTCATTCTTCTCCGATTTCTCTCAGCGCCATATTTCATATACTCATAGTATCATTGGCCTTTTAACATCTGTCATTGGACATAGATCTGACCCAAATTTTGCCTGGACACTCAGTTGTGGGTGTCAATACTTCCTGAATTTGTCTAAATAATCACACTATCATATTTTTTGCAAGCCACAATTTTACATGGTGAGTGCCATTTTAGCTACATGGCTAGCCCATTGCCATTTGAGTATTCTAATGGATTTTTATCATATTTCTAGCTCCTCTTTTTTTTCTCTACTATCATGTGTTATCTTGGGCTCTCTCCATCTAATGTTGAACATGATCCTCTCTTGTTCACGTCGCATGGTTCTTAGTTTGAGAAAGAATCTTTTGGTTAGATTCCATGTAATCAAAAGATTATGCAAGGCAAAAGAATTATGAACAATGGTTGATAAATTAGTTCTCGTTCTCAATCACTTGATTAATTTAGAAAGATTTAGGTCTTTGCTTCTGTTCACTAGAAGGTAAATCCTTTGATTGCTTTTCTTACAAAAGTTTTTCGAGTCATTACATGATGAATGTGTTATTTGGCCTAGACAGTGTAAATAGGATAAACAAATGAAGAAAATGGGACTGCTGCACAAATTGAACCCATGACCAATAGGTAGCTGCTATAACACAGCATCACTCTAACTGCTGAGCTAAAACTGCTACCGGTAATGTGAAGGCCGGAATAACTGCTTTAACTACGAATTCTCAATTTTGTTCAATCACTGTTCATATCTGCTCTGTTTGTTTCTCAACATGAACAATTATACTATTAAGAAATGGATACATAATCCTAAAGAAATAATCATAAATGCAGTATATTACTTTGAAACTATTTGAAATGATCTATCATTACATGGTGGATGTATCATTTGGCCTAAACAGTGTAAACAGAATAAGCAATAAAAGAAAATGAATGATACATTCACAATATAATGATGGGAAGTTGTTTTAAAGAAATATAATGTATTTATAACTATTTCAGTCAAATTATATATCCATTTCTTAATAATAAACACGAATACGTCAAATATCTTTCAATAAAAAAGAAATATAAAAATACACTCGTTAAGATATGATATTTCAACCAAAATTCGATAAAATATCTATTTTTTAATATATAAATACCTGGATCACTGGTTCTACAATCTCATTGGACAGTTTACGACTCGTAGATGGTGCAGCAGTCACTGAAGTGGGAGAGCTAAGGTTGCTAGCAGAAGATCTACAAGCAAATGAAGAGAGAAAAATAGTTGAATCTGAGGAGAATAGAGCAAAAACAAAATTAACCAATTCTGAAAATTAAAGAGAATAGTGATTAATCAAAAAAACATAAGTGTATTTTAATTACTATATATTCTTCAATATTAAGATTTTTTTTTATCTAAAAATAAACATACACACACAAAGCCACTAATTAGCAGTTCAACATTCTTGAGTCAGTCAAAAATGGCCAATATGAATACAGAATCAATAGATACAATGCATATTAGCAAGCAACAATACCAGTTGTTTCAACTCAATTCTTTACCATCATTTTGTATGAAATAGATGGTATACAAAGCGTAGTGAGTGATATCATTTCGGAATCAATATCTAGGATAGATTTGTCATCATTTGATGAGAATTTCCTTTTTACAACCTGGACACAACGATAGATATGTTGAAAAAGATCAATCTTTCAATAACAGCTGACCAACTGCTATAAACAATATATTCATAAGAAATGGATATCTCTCAAGACCAATGTCATGATATAATAATGGACACGGTCTACAAGTGAGTCAGTCTATTTTCTGAAATTTTATGCTCAATTCCAAAATTGTCTTATACCCGCAGTCAACTTATACTCAAAAATATACGGTAAGTGGATTTCAATTATATAACTAATTATGTTAATAAGCTTTCAACTGTTTTAAACAAGACTTTTTGCTTACAAATTTTTCATCACTTTTAGGGGAGCCTAAAATGTCTTTCGGAAGTGTAGAGTGGCAAAATGGTCACTGGCTGGGAAAACAGTAGCAGTGGACCAATAGGGCAATGTGAGGCTGACAACAAAGGTTACATCTAACTCTTAAGCTAGTTTTTTGGGGTGGGAAAGGGAATCTTACATGTCATCAAATATGATACAATTATAACAATACACAGCAACTATCTATTCTATAAAAATAAATAGACGAATGAAAAATAGAGAAAATTTTTGTGCCCCAAAATGGTTATTTTCTAAATACTGCAGGAATGGTACAGGTGTTTTATGAATTATAAATTACGTTACATTATATATAAACTTTCTTCAAATGATCTCCCGTCTTTACATGGTTAATATATCACTCAATTTAGACAACGTAAATAGAATAAACAATCAAAGAAAATGGGGCTGCTGCTGAAATCAAACCTGCCACCGATAGGTAGCGGTTTCATATAGCGATAGTCTTATCATTGAAACAGCCACCAATAATGCAAAGGCCTATAAACTGCCTTCAACCTAAATTCTCATACTGTTAATTCTCGGTCTTTTAGCCTCTTTCAAAGCAACAGAGAAAAAGACTGAGAATAAACAAGATGAGAATTTTGGTTGAAAGCAGTTATTTGGCCTTTGCATTGCAGGCAACTGTTTTAGCTCAATAGTAAGAATATCGCTATGTTGAAGAGGCTACCCTATCAGGGGCAGGTTTGGTTCTTGCAACAGCTCCATTTTGTTTAATCGTTTATTCTATTTACTATATATATAATTTACTATATATAATGCAATTTATAATTCATTCTGTCAGACCAAACATGTCCATTTCTTAAATATATACACACACATGTATGTGTGTACGTATGTGTATTTGTTACACTGAATCAGCAATATTACTTATTTTCAGTAAAAAACTTTGATTTATCTTTGATTACATTAACTTTTGATCTTAAGAAATAGTTATGATTTATTCTTGTTTTGGTTAAATAAAATTTTAATCAAATTAAAACTACATCTTTTCTTTTTTTTTAAAGTTAAAACTTAGCCATATAGTCAGTTTCACTGATTAAGCATATATATATATATATATATATAACTTATAAGGTTGATACCTATGTAGCTCCTTGACCTCACCACCCCTCCATTTACACTACCCCTAACATACCAAAAAATCTAACTCCACATCACTCCCCAAGACCAACTGCTACTGCTTAACCAAAGACCTGATACCTTACTGGACATTCTCCCACTCCAAGATATCCCTGACTCCTGTTTTTTTCTCTACAGAGTGGTAAAGGTTCAAGAAAAAATTATCCAAATATGAATTGAATAACAATTGAATAACACTAGTTTAGCATTAAAAAATTGGATGATTTTTTCTTCCTTTTTTCAATAGGGTATTGACTTTGAATATGAAATGTATGAGAATCTGAAAATGATATAAAGTTCAATGGCAATTGATTTATAATGATACAGGTCTGATTAGTTATTCAATGGAAAGACCTAACCAAAGTCTTTTGGCAGCATGCCGTGTTGGGGGTGATCAATAATAAAATTGGTAAAAAGGGTGATCAATGGGTAAGTTACTTCTCTTGCCTTTTTCTTGAGTGGTGATCACTAGAAAAAGTCTAAATTTCAAAAAAACAAATGTACAACTAAGTGACCGATTTAGCATTAATTTATACTGCAAATTGAACCACCAACCCCAGATACATACACACACACACTAAAAATCTTTTTAGACTCAAACTCACGCACCTTTTACCTCAAAAAGCTGTGCTACTCTGAGCAACTGAGCACTTACAGCTAACAAACTACTTTATTTCTACAAAGGAATATTGCTCAGAGAATTCATCTCTTAAGGTAAAAAAAAAATGCAAAAAGTCAAAATATCACATACATTCTTAAATACTTCTTGTTAAGATTGAATGTGTATATCTTTATAGAAAAATATGTCTACCTCCTATTTCTTTTGCATGTATTCTAAGTTATATTTCAAAGTTTATTTATAGATAGTATACTAAAGAACAAGGTAGTACACCTCAAAACATACCTTGAGAACTACTACAAGCTAGAGAAAAGCAGAAGCATTAAGAGGAGCCAGGTAACAGGAATAGGTCAGAGGAAAAAACAAAAAGGAATACGAGGAGGAGGAGGGTTGTTGCTTACACTGAGGTACTGGGGTTGCCAATGCTCGGGGCAGAAACAGTCTGTATTATCCCTGAATCTACTGTGCACACCTGTTGATTGATGCCCAACGTGGCCCTAATAAGGAACAGCAATGGAAACAAATAAAAAATAAAAAAAAGAGAGATCAATTTAGCAACTACAACACAAAAAAGAAAAGTAAAATGGTTCTACTGTATAGCTTACAATTTGATAGCCATTTTGGCAATCCTTTGAATAGCACATTTTTTTTTTAGAACAAACATTTTGAATAGCTAAAGTGGCTAGATTCAAGCAAAGAGAGGTAATTAGTACATTATACATGATTAATGATTAACAATGTAATTTGAAAAAAAAACAAAAAAAAACAGTACCTTGAACAAAGGTTTTATTTTCATTATTTTCTTTACTGATCAATATGTTATATATATGTATATATACGCACACCATTCTTTATATCTGTATTGAAATTTCATATATATATATATATATATATATATATATATATATATATATATATATATATATATACACACACACACATATATATATACAAACCGACACATTTCAATGCAGATATAATTAATGGCACCTTTTAATCAAGAATGCTGTCATTTAACAGTTAAATCTTTAGATAAGGAATAATGTTATTTGTGAACATTAATATCTCACCAACAAGTTGTATATTTATACTTTGTCTAAATAGCCATCATGTATGAGTTTTTGGTATGCACACTGTTACATGGAAATGGAATCGCCATATTTTGAAAATCTAAGCAGCAATTTTAGTCATTTAAAAATGACCGATTCAAAATGGTCATTCAAGAAATCCAAGAAATTATCATTCCAAGGATTGTCATCATTTTTACAATTTTTTGAAGTATAATAAGTGATATTTTTGTTACATCTCGCAACAAATGTAATATGTTCATTTGGACTATTTTCCTCAGCTTTGTTTATCATAGCACTTGGACAGTATACACTTCAGCCATTGTCAGGTGTGTCAAAGGGGAAGGCAGGAAGGTATGTGGCCAAAATGCTGAGAAAAATGAACAAAGGCATGGAGAATAGTCAGAATGAACCTCATACAATGATCAAAACACTCATTTTGATCAAATTCAGACAAGAAATGAAACAGTTAAAACTTGGTAGAATAGTAGTCTTCTCAAGGTCACAGAAAATGAAAAGATAAATTTCTTAAAAAGGATGCAAGTACAAGGATAAAAGTGAAAAAAAAATCTCATTCTCTTAAGAATTCAGGCAGATACATAGAATTAATCCAAAGTCATTTTTTGCTTTTTTGAATAAAAATTAGTGATTTATGACCTTGAAAAAGACTAATTACCCACTACAAAAATTTTGAAGAACATTCAATAGAAGCTGCTTATCCAGACCACTTAAGAATAGGGTCTCCAAGATAACAATAAACTGCTGATAACATGAAGCGAAGAATATAGAGAGAGGAAGCCATTTTCTAATTATAAGTGTTTGGGACCGACTAATTTCAATAACAAGAAGCGTTTAATAAGATTATCCACGAAGCGGCTTCCTGAGTATATTTGATTTATCTTATTTCAAACAATTTCACAAATTATAATAAATGTCCTTCAATAGTTTTAGAAACAAATGCTTTCTACAGAACTATAAAAGTTTATTTATTCAGATCTTACAATTTAACTGGTATACACATTGTTCAGCTTTAGATATTAAAAAGATGATCATATGGAAAAGGGGTAATCAAATAGAAGTGTACAATACTACCTCGGTTAGCACTAAAGTAGCATTACTAATAAAAGCAATGCTAAATGAAACGGTGCTATACAGGGTCATCATAGCATAAACAGAGATTATACCAGCAATCATTTTAAATATAATGATGTTATTTTTGAGCCTCAACAAGTTGGAATGGCTTAGTGCTGTGCATATCATCAATTAGCTATTTTCTAGTGCTGGTGAAAAATCACATGGTGCTGATGTATATTGCAACAATATGAATCATATTAAACAACCACAGCTATCAGAGATGGTGGAGGCTTCTATCCTACATGCGTTTTTGTGTTAGTTTGTATGATCCAGCACACTTGACCACACTGCTCTGTCAACAGACTTGAGAATAGGCAACAGTACTTCAGTAAAACCCTTCTGGAAGAAAAATTTTTTTTTTTTTTCTTTCAAACACTTTTTTAAGCCTCTTACTGAAAGATTTGATAATAGCATCTAGATTCTCCAGAATTTAGCCGTTTGGGTTTTTTTTTTTCTCTATCTTAGATGTTTTCTAGTGGGGAATGCCAGTGATGTCATAATTAGAATTTATTATGACCATATTTATTCCCCCCCCCCCAATGCTACACGACAGCTGTTCAATTATTGACTGAGATGGCAAGGCAGGTATGTGTTAATTCTCATACACAAGGCACATAAATCAAAGTGTACAGTTAAAAGTTATTTCAAAGATGCTGTCTTATTCATTCCGGAAATTCAACATACTCAACTTATTACGAAAAATATTTCTAAAAGAGTTTTTGTAAATTGGCACCGAATGAGGTAGCGCTAAACCGGAATTACTGTACATTAAAAAGAATATCCTAAATATTTTGTGTGAGACGCAATGTAATTAATCTTTTTAAAATCAAACAAAATAAAATCACATGAAAACACTACAGTGTGTGTGTATGGCAATATCTTAAGAAAACTAACTTAATTGTAATCAACACATAAATATTGGAATTTTTTCATTAATTCTAGAGAGATGAGATTATTTTTTGGAAGATAATTACATAGTACAGGTTTCCCGCTATCAGAAGGTAGAGCGTAGATAAAACAGCATAAAGCAAAGAAGCAATTACCATCAATTTATATGGGAAAATTTTTTGAGCATTCCCAGAACTAAAAAATGGTAATGATGGTATGTTAGGCTGAGTCATCAGAGAAATAGGACATTGAGATGAAGGAGAGGGAGAGAAAAAAAAGAGAAGAAAAGTGTGTGTGCTGCCTCCAAAACCACTTGCTGCAAAACAAAAATTGAACCCCTTCCCTTTATATATATATATATATATATATATATATATATATATATATATATATAAAGCCAGAAAGTGATGTGAAGCAAACTTTCAAAAAGCAGAGAGTACCTGTACTAGCACAATAAGTATATATAATACATATGTAATGAGTAAAATACAGAAATTAACATCCACACAAAAAGAGAAAAAAAAGGAAGAAAATGAAGTAAGTAAAAACATAACATTCAGGGTGGATAGAATTTGTAAGAAAATCTGCTCATATTTGGTGAATTTTCACGGGTTCAACAAAATCAGGTTTTAAAAAAAATTTGATGCCATACATTAATGGCCTCTTTTGTTTGGACACACAATCTTCAAAATGAATTTTACATTCAGGTGTTTTTATGTCATACAGTACCAGATCATTTATCCAGCTAGCTTGGGACCATGGTTGATTCAGATTTTTGAACCAAGGCCTAACGTATATTTAAAACATCATATAAACAAAGAAAAGTTGATAAAATTGTTTTCAAGAAATACTAATTAATACACTTCTAAAGCAGGGTCTGTTTGATCTTTATTAATCCACTTGAAATTCTTGAAATATAGAATATAAGATATGAAATATACAATGAAAATTAAATGGAGAAAAGTAAAGAATGAAACTGCTTATACCATACACAAATTAGTCCACAATGCCATGAAAATTGAAATAAAGAGCAGCCAAATGGCAAAATACTATGGAGCCCATGAGAATCAGAATTAGCCCATTTGAAAAAAGAATTAGCCAGTTTTCTGGTAATTCCAGTTTTTTGGAAGATGGATAAATGATTTGGTAATGCAACAAATTTTAACCTCTGTTAGTAGTTAATTTGATTGTTTTGGAATGATTTAGTAATTAAAAAATTTTTTTTTTTTAAAAAGGAACGCAACGCAAACATGCTAAGCTTTTAATACCAGTAACAAAATACAACCAAATTAACATGCCATATTTACTTTGCTAATATAGGAAAAAAAACTCACAATTCCTCTAGCTGACATCTGCGGAATTAATATAATAAATATTTTAAATACTACTAAAGAAGATGAACACAATTTCTGTCTAAATCTATGTAATAAGGACATTATTATACACTGGTTTATTCAGACTGTTGTCCTCATCTTAGTATAATATAATCACATTGTTTTGGCTATTGTAACCTCTGCCCTTTTCAAGTGTCTGTTATGGAACATGAACAGCAGAAGGGGAACAGTAGATTGAATAAAGGGTTCAGTTGGAAATTCCAAAAGCTTTACCAAATACTAGGGCTGCAATGATACATTTTTCAATGATATAATATGTATCATGATATTCACTCACCACATATGAGATCAGGTTGGAAAAATTTTTTTTAAAAACTTCCGAAGTAGTGTTGAAAAAAATTCAACATGAAAAAAAGATATTCAAATAAAGTATGATATATATATATATATATATATATATATATACACACACACACACAATACACTTTACCAATTCAGCACTCAGTAAATATATATATATATATATATATATATATATATATATATATATATATATATATACACAGTGCTGAATTCAGCACTCAGTAAATATATATATATAGTGCCAATTCAGCACTCAGTAAATATATATATATATATATATATATATATATATATATATATATACACAGTGCTGAATTGGTAAAGTTAAAAAAAATTTTAAAAACTATGTATAAAGTTTCGTAGAGAAAGATTTGATTGCACTTGATTTTACATGTACTTTCAATCATATTTAAACTATTTTTTAAACCGAAAAGTTAAGTAAATTTCAACTTCATTCATATAAAATGAAAGTTAATTTGATAAATATGAATGAATAATTTAAATGCCAAAAGAATGCTGTAAAAAAAAAAAAAAAAAAAAAAAAAAAGTCTCAAAAGCACGAACATGAAATTAAATTCTATCTATACATAGCAAAAATCGCCAATAATGGTTTGAAATGCTTGAAATAATGTGTGAGGTACCTCCGATAGAAAATATTGAAAGACTGATTACTTTATAATAAGGAAAACTTTTTGTACAAAATGTTCAGAATGTATTTCAATGGTAAAAACAAATTTTTTTTTTTTAAACTTTAAATATTGTGGTCTTTATGATACAAGAAAGGTAACCATAAAATATTGTTTTTACTTATTTTGTAAATTTGGAAACATAGGATTTAACAGAAATTGAAAAAATGCTCTATTTTAATTATTTCATAGCCATATATACATAAGAAACATAAGTTAATCTACAAAATGTATGACGGGCAACACTATACCTTTTCCCTCACAACTACTTCAGCACTGATAGAGGTTTTCAGTGACTGTAAAATTTTTAAAATGCAGACACATGGACGGAGGATAGATTGGCCATTTTTACTACCTACCATCAGTACTACTATGTAATTTATGTAATTTATGTAAATCTAGGGCTTTTTTGTTTTTGTTTGTTTGTCATTTTTTTTCTCATTCGATGAAAAAGAAAATTTTAAATGAGCAAAGAAATTGTTTATATCTTTAAAGAAATTTTGTGTATCGATTATCATCATGGATCGGTGAATCATTGAAGCCCTTCCGAATACAACAAGCACCAAAAGAAGTCCACAGGGTACGATGGCCAAAATGTTGTGACTACAACAACTAAGATAAGGAAAATGTTTAAATTTTCTGTTTGATTCCATTTTTTTTCTTGCTTAGCACCAGTCGAGAAAAAAAAGAGCAAAAAAAAAAATTTTTTTTCTTTCCCCGCTTCACTGATATTACACATTACACCTGAATGAATTGTCCAAAACATTGGGTTACCATCAAAGATGGGAAGAAGAGATCGGATTGTCCAAACAACAGTTGGAATATATCAGTGTATAATGAAGATATGTACATATAAATTAGCATCATATGAAATGACCAGATATGAAATACCGTATATTTTTTAATTCAAGGCTTCTTTTTACTCAATTAGTAGCCTGAAATTAACACCTTGACTAATACTCAAATCAGTCATAAAGAAAGGAAAAAATCTTTGCTGTGATCGAATGTCCAAGTGAGCGATAATAATGGTCCAGAGAAATGTGTAATCAGTAATGCCATGCATGGAATAGAGAATACACATCTTGTAGCAAAGGCCAGCGAAACAAGCATCAGAAAAAGGTCTCACAATAAGATGACTTGAAACAACACCATGACAGTTGTTTGCCAAATCTGATGAAGACGACCACAGATTTGAGTGAACTGTTTCTCTATCGGTTGGTAATTTTTCTTTGCTACTTTTTGAAAAAATGAAGACTACATTTTCAAGTTATCACTTTATATTTAGTTAGTATTCCATGAAAAATATGGAGCCAACTCATGAGTTTGTATTTGTTTTGTTTATTGCTCAGGTGAACTCATTGGATGCCTTGATTATGGTTTTGAGCTCAACTTATAATCAAGTCATCCAATTTATTCAGCTAATTTGACCTCATTATACTCACGGTCAACTTAAATTAAAAAATATACGGTACATCAAAACAAAGACCAAATACAAAATAGGTTTCCAAAAATTTGATAAATATTATTGATTTTCAATTAAATAGTTTTTTTTTAAGAAACTGACAGGCATTAAAATATACTAGTCTAGATTCATAGCATTGCTGGCACTTATAATAAAAATACAAATTCAGTAATATTAGGAGAAAAACCATCAAAACTTATATATTGTTTACTGAGTAATTCAAGAAGAATTCAATACTAACTCTCCTACACTTTAATATGTTAGTTCAAATGATTATTGTCTTTTAATCAATATACAGTAGTTCCTTGAATTTTGTGGAGGTTGGGGTGCAGACCCCTTGCAATATTGAAATTCTACAAATAACTTGACACCCTCCCCAACTCACACACTTTGTCAAAAGATGATGAAACTTGCACAAAATTGGACACAAACAACTGACTAATGTAACTGTACAGAATGATGATCATTTAATCATTTAGTGGATTGGGAAAATAGGAGGAAAAAATGAATAACAAGAAATCAAGACAATGAATAGGCATTTGCGCAGCCTTTGCTGGACAAACTTGCCAGAAAATTCACCCCTCCCCAAAAACGTGAAAATCAATCAAAACTTTTTCATCTTCGGAATCTAAAAATCAATAAGGCGAAAGATTGGCTTCATATTTGCTTCTTAGTTTTTTTAAACCAGCCTGAATAAAGCATATGCTAAAAAGCCAAAGAAAAATCTCAATGAAATTCTTTCCATTTTTACAGATTTAATAACTTTTCATTCGCTTCACATGTTTGTAGATTCAAACACTTTTTCCAAGTAAATAAATAAAGAAAAGAAAAAATATTCCAATGTACGCACAAAGGGTGAAAGTAATAAAAAGTTATAAAATCCATAAAAGATGAAAATTTATTACCAATATTTAAATAAACAAATGAGTGATGGGAGCAAAAAGTAAATAAATCAGTAAGTGAAGAAATTTCATCTTAATTATACAGTTGCTCTGGCTTGATAACACATTCAAAGTAGTCAAAATGTTGTAAAATACCCAATACCAGATGGAGTAAATATGTTATATGCAATATTTTGATTGTAAATTACTACTTTGAACCCATTTTTCCACAGATAAATGAAGTTGCAAATTCTGAGTTTAATTTCTTTAACCAGAATACACTAAGAAAAATTAGCGGAGTGGGGCATCAATAAACTGTCAACACTTATTAGTGATATTATTTTGCCATTTTATTAATGAAAATTTATTTCTCTTTTCTAAAATGTTTGGGCTTTTTTTTCTTTTTAGCAAAACACCCGAGAACAAAATATTCAAAATTTTCTTCAAAAAAGTCTGTGAGTAGCTTCCCTTTATCGATGGAAAAAAAAAACAACCCACAAATAATCACATACACGAATTCCAAGTCCACAAAATTGGAGGGACTACTGTATATGTATTATTTAATTTCATTCTTTTACATACTTGGAATATTTAACAAAATCTTCATCACTGCAAAAGACCATGAAAAAGTGAAACAGGAATGCCATCAACTGCATGCTGTCATACAATAATATTGTTAGTGGAGTGATGACAAGTGACAAGAATAGGAGAGGAAAAAGAAGAGAACAAGAGACCTGAGTAAATAATGACTCACCTCACTTCTGAAAGTGAACTGCTATTGGACAGGTTACTGAATGAGGCATCAGGGCTTAAGGCAAAACTGTTGAGTTGTGCATTGATGATCTGCTCCAAAGGAATCTGGGATAATTGAAAGAGAATCAAAAATGGGAAGACATTAAAACTGACTAAAAAGAATCTCACTTATACTGGAAAGAAAAAATAAATCTATTAAAAGATAATCATATTCTGTCCTCATCTCAGTTAATATAGTCACAACATTTCAGGCATTGTATCATCTAGCCTTCCTCAGGTGTCAGTTGTAGCTGGTAGCCTTCCAGTGTTGGAAACATGGAGCCTTGAACCTAAAGTCACCATATTGTCCTGTAGGATACATAGACTAGTGGATAAACACTTTGGTTAAAAGTCAACTGAAACAAATTTCAGTATGAATTTCAACTTACTCCATTTCTTAGTTACCTAAAAACCTTATTTTGAACCCTCAATCATCTAATAGCAGACTGATCTGTGGCATTGACTTGTAAAAATCTGTATCTAACTCAGTATTAAATGACTTTTCATTCTAGCCCATAGGTGTCACAGTTGACCACAATATGGTGGCAGTTTTCAAAAGTGATTCAAACAACATTTTTTAAGTAGATTTCTTCTTGAACGCAGAATCAACTTTTTTCAAAACTGAAAAATTCTCCAAGGAGAGGAAGGTCTTATGTATTGAAAGCACAAACAAATAGTCATGTTATGATTTTTCTAAAGGAGACCACTCAAAAAGAGAGGAAAAAAAAAAATGATTTCGCTTTGTTGTGTCTAGAAAATGATTGAGAAAAGCAAATATCATGTTACTAGAGATTAACATTGAATCAAAAAGAATATAGAATAATTTCCTACAAATTTTGAAACAAAACATTTTAATACAAATATTTTTCCAATGATTCCCATTGTGAATGGAATGGAACAAGTGTAAATAAATATTTATCAACACTCCCAGGATCACCAACTGGGAATAAATGTGATGAATATATAAATTAGCTATACAGTAAAAAAATTAATATATTTACAATTAGAAAAAAATACCAAAATTTGTCTAATTATTTTAGCTATAATAATGAAAACTATTAGTAGAAGTACACACTTGCACATATAATCTCACGAGTGTTTGGCAGGCCAAAGCTCACTTTTTTCAAACTACTCCACCCAAGCTTTGCAGTTTGTGGTCCATGGGGAAATAACACAATCCAAAGCCCATCCTTCCACCTTCACATCAAATTTCATTACGTAAACAAATACAGATCTTTTGCTTCAGTAGATGATGTCGTTCGTAATGTCACAGTTGACACCTGTAAAGGGACATAAATCATATATACTTACTCGCTTTTTTTGTACAGGTGAATACTTCTATTGTTTTTTTAGCCATATTTGAGGATATGTTGGGGAAAAAAATTTAATAAGATTTTCAATCTCTTTGGATCATCAAATGTATCCATTTCGAAAAAAGTTTTTTTCTCTTGCAGTTGACCTTTAAACATATCTGAAAACTTCCCTACCAATCACCGTGGTTGAGTGTTAGAGTGCTCATCTCTGGTTTAGGCAAGTTGTAGGTTCTATTCAGGGTCATACAAAAGGAAAAAAAAATGATACTCAATGCCTATCTGCTAAGCACTTAGCATAAAGAGAAGATTGAGCAAGCCTATCTTGCCCAAGATACACCAAGGTGCCTTTACAGCATGGTACAGGGGAATGGAAAACCCTCTACCGAGTGAGTGTGGAAAGGACCAAAAATCTCCTTGGCAGTCGTGAGTTGGTCAGGTAGAGCAGAAAAAAAAAAAAAAAGGCATATACTCAGGTTCAGTGGAAGAGGCAGACTAGAGACATCACAAGGCAGAATTAACCAGAATGAATTAACTGATATGTGATATCATCTCACAACAATTCAACTCCTAGATATAATAAGGGGTTTGGTTTGGAAATCCTAGGTTATCAATAATCACAGACACCTGAAAAAGGCCAACAGGTACAACAGCTGAAAAAGTGTGACTATGACAACTAAGATGAGGACACTAGTTCAAATGAATCAGTGTACGATAAAAATTCGTCATCCAAGAAATTCTGACAAAAATAGATAAAATAAGATTAAATGTAAGAATGTTTAAAAGACAAAAGATTATTACTAATTTCATAGTAAGTTTAAATTCAAAGGCATTTTTTACAACATTTGAAACTGAAATGTGGTCCTTAACTCTAATTATGGATGGTTACATTTTTTCGTTTCATGTAATCAAATACAATAGGACCTTATTATCCATGGTAGATAGGTTCCAAGATCCCCCCAGGGATGGTGAAATTAGCAAATAATCTATATACTCAGTGTTGTCGAATTTATTTTCATGTTAATATCTAAATTTGTTTTGTTTTTTTTTTAAAACATCTAGAAACAGATTTTCAAGATATAACTTAAATCTAGGAAATTACTTTATCAAGATATCATTGATTTTATCAAAAATATTACTCATTTCATTGCTATGAATTAAATAAATATACAACCTATTTTATCAAAAATCATCTAAATAGCAATTTCATACATCTATATGCAACCAAAAATGTCTAGATCTAGAAGAAAAATATCTAAATTGAGAAAATCAAAGGCAATTCCATAAATGGCGAGTTCCTCTTGTATACAAACCAATGAATTCACTCATTTTTCCATATAGTAAATATTTTTAATCAGTAAATGAAACAACAACAAAATTTGAATGACATGCAAATAATTTTCAGCTTGGTTAAAAAAAAAAAAATTTAAAAAAACACCTCATGAACATCTGAGTAAATACTTTAACCATTTAGAAATAAATCCTTTGGAAACAACAAGATATGTTAATGTATATTAAGTATAATATTAAGAGTCATTAACATTCAAAGAGTTTTTCAGACAATCAAACTTACTGACCAACCGTAGCCTTCAAAGATGGCGAAAAGTATCCTTCATTATATTAGCATGAGTTTGTATGTGCATTTCAGTGCTCCTGGCAATACCGTTCTGTCTACAAACTTGAAAATTGGCATCAGTACTCCACTAAACCAGTTCAATAAATATTTTCGGCTTTAAAAAAAAAAAACTTTTTTGACCCTTTTGAGACACTATTCTGATGGGTTTTGTGATAACATCTAGATTCTCCATCAAGTAAGCAACATGAATAATAGGAATGGGTTCGATTGCCTAAAAAACCTCTTTGAAAATAGTATTTATGTTGTCATCATATTCAAATTATATTATGATAGAATCTTAAGTGTAAAATATTAACGTTTTTCATCCAATAAAGTGAAGAAAATAGACTATAGACAGAATTGTTCCATTAAAAAAAAAAAAAAATAGAGGCTTCTTATTTCAATTTCAATATTTCTTAGTGAAAAACTACAAATATTTACAAAATGCCAACTTTATTGTTCGATGTCAAGTTGACACTTTACAGCTTCCAATATATGGTTAACCTTTAGCACTTCATAGGCAACCTTGTTCATGGAGCAAAAAGTTTGTCCTGCCATTGCAAGCAAAAAGTTTGTCCTGCCATTGCAAGCACCTTCAATCACCAAATGATAGAGTTCGAATTCAACGGTTGTGTAGTCATGTCAATTTCAGTTGTACATGGATAGACACACAAGTTACAAGTTTTCAGTTATCAAGTGTAAAGAATCTTGGCACCCTTGAAAAAGAATAGAGTGATAAAGGTTAACAGATTCTTAATAAAATCCTAAGACAAAGGCCATCATCCTCTAAATTTCAATACAACAGCTAAATAAAATTCTTACCAAAGAACTTATACAAGCTGTCATACATTCTTGTTCCTCCAAGAAAATAAAAAAACAAGAGAGAGTTTAAAAAACTGCCTACCTCTCCCCCATTCTCAGGGTTGTTCATCTCTGTAAAATATTCTTTTTTGTCCGCGACCCTCCGGAAGGGGATCTGTAAAAGTTTGGTTTTATTCTTTAGAATATTTTAAAAACCCAAAGGCAATAACAAATATCATTTCATAGTGAAATACACTTTCAGAAATTCTTCTGCAAGAAATACCTACTGAATAAAACTTTTTTGTGCATGTCCCTGTACATACCTAAACTGATTTCAACCAGAGCTGAAGTGTAATCTTTGCATTACTTGAGTTTTCTGAATAAATGAACTTCAGGAATATTAGGTTACTCTGTAGGAAAAATGCAAGATGCTCGCAGAATTTCTAATTCATTTTTGTTACATATCTACCTTATTTACACTGACAATAGGAATCTGGGCCTCATCTATAAATTACCCAACTTTTACCAGAATAAAGACTTGAAATACTGAATGACTAAATATTGAATATAAAATATGAAAACAGGAAAAGAGAAAGAAAAATTGTCAGATTTGATGTATAGTTTTTATATTTCTAATTATCTTAGCTCTAATTCATTCTGTTTAAAAAAATTCCATCTTCACAACTCAAAAATGATGTATAATGCAGAGATACAAATTTGGTCAAAATCAGTCTAGGCATATCTATGTACCACAAAGAGTACACATATTCAATCATTGTGTGTGTGAGTGTGTTTATATATATATGTACATGATGTGAAGAAAGTTGACAATTTGGAAAAGAGACTTTATTAGTACATACAAAATTCTTCACTGGTTATGACAGCTTGCATTAAATCTGAAATTTGGACTTTACACAAAATGTTGTCAATCATAACCAATAAAGAATTTGAGATGTACTAATCGAGTCATCTCTTTCTCCAATTGTCAACTTCATTCACACACACACGTGTGTGTATATATATATATATATATATATATATATATATATATACACACACACTTATCTCATGACAAAATAGATAAATAGCGATAGATTAAATGTATAACTTGAATATAAATAAATATCTAAAATGAAAAAGATTATAGTTACAAACTATCAATGTTAATGAGTGAATTAAAAAGACATTTTTTAATCGGACTACAAGAAATCTGAAAAGTAGTTGCCCATCTTGTAAATTTATCATAAAATTTTTTTCATCAACATTAGAGGAGAAACATCAATAAGATTTAAACATTTTATTTATGTATTGAGAAATCAAAACAAATTTTTTTCAAAGCAGTTCATATGTAATTTTCAAGAGTACATAACGAAAACAAAAATGTTTGATTGTTTATTTTTTCAGTCAACAAATTCGAAGGGGGGGTAATTCATGTCTGAATAGATAAATCCAGGACCTAGCCTGAGAGATCGATTTGAATCTATATGTATAAAAAACACAATGTCTGCATCATTTTTATATAATCAGGAAAACCATGAATACAAACTTACCTCTGTAAGTACTGTACATTCATATGAAGGCTGATATTTTTCCTAAAAAGACAACAGAAGGACTAATATATAAAGAAAAACAAAACTCATGCTGTCAAAACAAAAAATAAATGCAAAATTTTAAAAACTAGGGCAGCGTCCGTTCCAAAAGTGCATGTTCAGAAATTTCATGACTTTATGGTGTTTTGATCAGCCTGCCATAATTGTCGTGTAAAATAATCTTCTATCAATTGTACAAAACTATGGCTAGGAAGTATTTTTGGTTATTCTTCTCCAGTGTTGCCAATTTAGATATTTTATATCAAAGACAATTCTAAAGAGCAGGAGTACATGGAGATAATTTATAGAAACGATGACAGATCTATAATCTTCAATTTTTTATTTATTTTCATTAGATTTGTTGAAAACTGTTTGACCAAACAACAAGAAATATATCTGATTAATATATCTGGCTAATATCAACTTTGAACACTGGTCATAAAAATTAAATATGAGTCCTGAAAAAAAGAAAAAATGACTCATGTACACATTTAGAACACATTAAGATAGAGTTATCTAAGAGAGTTGGATAATTGTTGTTATTTGTCTGGTAGAATGTCAGTTGTTTTGTTGAAAGATTACAAAGTTCTGGAAAGTCAAGCGAAAGATGAGCTCAAATTGTAGTGCACAAGAATATTCTTACCTTAAGGATAATACCATTACAAACAGCAATCAAAGGAATTACTGTAATGAATAAGTTAGTAGCAGATGCTACATTAGAATTGCTTTGTCTGCATTTGGGTGGTACAGGGTTGATTTGAGATAATGTCCTCTGTCAAGTGGCATATCGCCATTTGGAAAAAAGACATTGTTACATCTTGAACGCTTTCCACCATCTGACAAAATGCTATGCTTCTGTTAAGAAAACTTTGAATCTTTAAACACGCGACCTTCCCATCGAATGGTGATTGGTCGTAAGGGGAGAACAATGGAGTATGAATCATACGAGATATTGTTTCAGACATTACAATATGCTCACCTTTTCTGCTTCAGATCTTTTCTCCATTTTCTCACGGTCAGTTTTGTGTTTTCGGTCAGCACCTTTTGGCTGCGAAGAACAAGCAAATGATTTACCATTAAAACTATTACACACAGTAAAGTGAAAACTAAATATAGACATGAACAAAAGTACATAATTAGAAAATCATTATTAGGCAAAACAATACCGACTGGTTCATGATAAAAGCAAAACATTCATAAAATCTATCTTCCATTCACTCTATGTATATACATAGATAGGTTTGATGTGGACAATATGGAAAAAGGAAATAGACTAGAGACTTGAGACTACTTAGTACATCTCAACTGTTTTATTAGAGAGTATAGCTTACATACTTTCACCAAGGACACTCACTTCCCTACCCCCCAAACAAACGTTTGTTCTCTACCCATATCCAACAATTCATCTATCCCAACTATAATCCAGACATTTCTGTAATTTTCACCATTTCTCTCAGAACAACTTTTGCTCTCAGAGCTCTGATGAAACTTGGGGTCCACAAGTGAAACATATGTAAGCTATTACATTCTTAAATAAAAATTTGAGATTTATCAAGTAGTCTCAAGTCTTTTTCTTTCTTCTTTAGTCAACTTTTTCACAACATTTTGTCAGATCTACATCCTTCCCCCTCATATAAATAAGTCAGTAGCTTATAATAGAAAAAGGATTTAGCCTACACAACAAATATTTGTCTATAACTTTGAGGAGAATCATTAACAGTCTAACTTCTGTTCAGACAATCAAATTTTCTTTTCTGATCTTTGATGTTGTAAACACAACATTTCAGCAGATCCATTCTCCAGCCTTCAAAGTTTCAATTAGGTATAATAATGACTACAATTTTCTTTCATTGGAGAAAAGTGGTTTCCCTCTTTTCTTGAATTATACACTTGACGAAGACTGGAAAGATGAATCAGCTGAAATATTGACAGGGTAATTGAAAAAGAACTACCAATTGGAAATTGGTAATAACTTCATTTATAGGTCAATTGTAATCCAAGTAGCTTTACTTTGGACCATACAATTAGAATTCCACCACCTCTAAGGAACAAATTTAAATTTGTTACACAAAAATAGAGCTATATTCACCATAGTAAGATATGATTTCTAATAGGGGATTAATTCTCACCAGCCCGGTACATGAAATTTGTAAACAGATATTGAATCATCCAGTAGAATTCTATCCACTATCAAATCGCAGCAGCTGCATCTACAGTCACTCAATGATAACAATTTCTTGGCTATTTACGTACACTTACAACACCTATTTATCCATCTTATTTATTCATCCGACGTTGGGGTTGGGCTAATGCTTAACAGTACAGAAAATCGAAAAAAAAACAAACAAGTTCAAACTTTGGCTGAGACAGTTTGTGTTCACTTAGCACTAATAGTCTTGGGAATCTCTTCTGGCCCTAATTATAGGTAAATAGTAGAGCAGACTGGACTCTCTAACCTTGGTTGGCAATCAATCTACAGACAATTGATTCCAAACCAGGGAATGGAACCCTGTCAAAGTGGTGGGATACCAACTATTCACCTGCACCCAAACTTATACGAAAAGTATAGTGCGCCATTTTTTTTTCAGATTACATCATCAAGGCCAAAGGGAGGATTCAGACAACTGGACAATCAAGGATCTCCATATGCTTCACCCAGGCTTGTACCCTAAAGAGGTCACTTCTGTGTTGTTCTAAACAGATGGCGGCTATCAATCTATCCCAATACAAGATAATATCTAGAGGCTATTTGGAAGTCATCTTAAAATTATTCAATTAAAAGGCCTCTTACAATTTTATCAGCGAGTTACTACTCAAATGATTCCAAAACAAAAGCATAAAAATAGCAGAAAATTTTATATTCAGCTACAGTAGAGTCATTTCAACTTAAAAGTAAAGAAATTCATGGATGTAGTGGAAAATAAATGCTTTTCAACAGAACCAGTCATAAAATTCTTCTTCAATGCCATTCAGTGAGTTCTCATCGAAACATACCTTAAAGACTTTGACCTGGCAAGAGGCACAATGAAGCAACTTGCTATCTCCCTCCCCTGAAGTGTGAGACTCCACTTGAATTCGGAATGGGACACCCTTTTCCCCTCCATGTTTCTTGGGAGTGAATTCTGTGCTAATGCAATGCACACGAATGTACACTCCAGTCTCTTTTGTCGGATCCCAAATAAACTCAGCAGCATTCAATTTGTTTGGGTCTAAGCGGACATCAATTAATCCATATGACAATGGGACATCTGCAAAACAAAACATTAAGAAAGCTGTCTGAAATCAAGATAAGAGATTTAGTCTTGACCACCTTATTCATTCCTAAGTCATTTGCAAGCAATGTTTCTGTTCTTTCAAAAAATTTGATACAAACTTTTTTCCTTGTTTAAGAGTGCCATCTGGGGAATAAAAAAAAATGTCAAAATTGAAAATGTAGAGCCAAAGGGAGTATACCAATACATCTATCTAGGAAAATGAATCTCCATGGAATCCTCAAAAGAAGAAGAAATAAGCACAGAATCAAACTAGAATGGCAAGCATTCGGCAGAGCAAGTTCAAACTTCAAGAACAAGATGATCCTGTTGGTTTTGAAAAGAAAGGTCTACAACCAGTAAATTCTCCCAAAAGTCATCTATAGAACTGAAACATAGAACTTTACTGAGAAATTGCCTCTCAAACTATGAACCATGGAAAGTACTCACAAGAATAATTACTCTAAAAATCACATGGAAAGATTACAAAAACAGCACACTAAATATCAGAGAAAAACAGGTATCTGAGATATCTGGCAGTAAGAATATCAGACCACCAGACATCACAACTCACAACATGGATCCCTTAAGACCATTGACAAAAATGTACCCAACCTAAAGCCAGCAGAATGTCAGGTGGACCATGGGAAAGGTCTATGTCCAACAACCAACTTTAAATAGCTAATGAGGATGATCATAAAAATAACGATCAAATATTTAAACTTTTTTTTCAAGGATAAAAGATTAAAAGAAAAACTTCAGTTTATTCGAGGGCAAGGTCGCGGGCCCCCACAGCAACAGAGCAGTAGGGCTTTGTAAATATCATAAGGTTCTCTTACAATAGTGGTACATATTTTTACTATATAGGGGTAACATTGGGCGTAATTTTGTAATTAATCTCTTACTGACACCAAACATGTAAGAGTGTCAAATTTCGTAACAAATAAAGCAGATTATCTTTATTCTTTTTTTGTTATATTACGAAATTACAGGTTTGTTAGAAAATCTGGGCCAAGATTTAGTTTAGCAAACCAGAGTAATTTTTTATGAAAATGTATTACTTTCTACCACAAATTAAGTAAGGAAAAGTATTACCTATTTTATCAAAAATATTATCCCATTAGTATGAATCATACTAGGTAGAGGCATCAAAATGTACAGATTGAACATTGGGGACAAAGCCACATACTGAAATAGAAGTAGATGAGAGTAACACTGCTTAGCACATGATCTTGCCCCCAATGTTCAAAATCTGCATTTTGATGCATCTACCTGTTTTTTTTCAAGGTAGGGTCCAATTTCAAATGACATCAGAAGCTACTTTTCCATTTTATACTGTTTGCTCTAATGATGGGAGAATACTAACCTAAATTGTAGTGATAAAAGCAACATTAAGATGAAGTAAAACTAATAAAAAAATAATAGGTATCATCATAAATAGTGTATTGACTCAGAGTGTTGTGATACCACTGTACAAGATGAGGTGTAGACTTTAAAATACAAATGATCATTTCAACAAAGATTTTCTCAATAACAATGAGTTAACTCTTAAATTCATACAAGAAAACGGCAAAAATTGCTGAAAATGGATATGTATCTTCAGATACTAATTTGTCTGTTAATTATTACATGATGAAAGTTGCAGATAGTGTCGATAATTGAATCATAGTCTTGTTTTTTTGTTATGTATTGATACTTTTTGTCGGTTATACTTGGATTATTTTGCAATTTGTATAAAACAAATAAAATAACAAATAACATAATATGCCACTGTTAAAATTGCTGGTATCTTCCCCAGAGGAAAAAAAAAATACAGCTAATTGACTAAAAAACTCTGGATAACAAAGTCCAAACACTTTCAGTAGTAGTTGTAAACATAAAAAATAAAAATAATTCAATATGTTACTATAGAAATCTCTTTTGGAAAAAAAAAAAAAAAAAATGAATAAATCGAAAAAATCAATTAAAAAACACACCAGGAAAAACGTTTGAACCCTTTCATTTCTAATTCATACAGGAAGATTTTAAGTGGATATCAGCAGTGTATGAATTTAAGAGTTAAGTAAAAATTAAAAGAATCTAAATATTACAAAACAAGACAAGAATATTTGATATACCAATGTCAAGCAAGCGTTCACCAGGTCGTGTAAGTCGCCACAGTTCCAACTGCTCTTTTTCCATGTATTGGAGTCGTCGCTCATGGAAGCAAACTTTCACAACACTCTGCAAAATAATCAAAACAAATGTGTACTATATTAATTCTCAGTTGAGTTTATCATAACTTAACTTAGGCGGTCATTCCAATGGCAACCAAAAAAAAAAAAAAAAGTAATCAGAAGTATAGAGTTAGCTTTTGATTAGAATCATTTACACATGGCTGTTATAAAAATTCTACCATAAAAGCTTCAAAGTCAAACAGGAGTCAATTTTTACCTTTTAAACCCACCCTTTATTCCAAATTATAAAATTATCCAATAATAAGAAACAATGAAATTACTAAAATTATTCTGGTCCATCTTCACTTTTAAAGCTAAAACACTGAAGATGGTGAGGAGGAAAAACACTATATGATATCAAGTCATCACACATGTTATGCCTTTTTTTTTCTTTACATGATAGCAAATAATGTTAAAAGTCAGGGATTTACATCCTTTTGCAGATGCAATATAAATATAATTTGTTACTATGGGAGGTTTTTGATCCCTTAATAACAACAATGGTATATTAACAAGAAGTTAGACTAGATGATTTCAAATTAGGACAATGCTGCTCAAGCTGCTGATAACATCAACAAAGCATTTGGAGAAAACATTACTACAATACAGACTGTTCAGAGCTGGTTTATAAGGTTTACATCTGAAAATATAGATACCGATAATAAACCACAAGGGAGGCCCAAACCTTTTTCTTAACGATGAGGAATTATTAACAATACTAGCCTATGACCCACATACAGTGATTTGAGAAACTTCTGGAGATTTTGGAACTACGTCATCAAGACAAAAGGAAAAGTTAACATTGGAAAAATGGACCCTGCATGAAAAGGAATGAAATGCTCAATGATAGTGCAAGACCCCACCGCACAGCACCTTTATTCACTTGATATTTCTCTTTCAGATTATCATCTTTTCAAGCAATTTGAACTTCATATCCATAATAAAAGGTTTAATAATTGGAAAGCTATAATTTGTGCCTTTACTGAATATATGATCCCTAAAACCTAAAGAATTTCAAAGAGATGGCATATCATTGCTTCAAATGGGTCGTAATTTGATAAAAATATCTAGTTTTTTTCATTCATCTTACTACTTATAAAATAACATTTCATATGTAACAATCTAATAGATTGACAATTCTGCTCTAATCATCAAAAAGATTATCAACATTTGTTGACAGTTGAAGTTGTCAACCAGTTGAGTTGACATAGCCGAGTGTACATACAATACATAGACATTGGAATCCAAGACAGTAATAGCCTTTCATACAAATACAGGTTTTAGTTCACAAAGTCTTTGCAATCAACAACAGCACTGAACAATATCTGTAATGTTGGCACATTTTTGTCACAGATGCGATTAGCACTTACTCTGAGGAATTTGCCTTTGAAATTTGAGAGATCACCCAGTTTTTTCAGTTTAATTTCATAGGATTGTCCTGAAGAATACAAAAACACAAAACATAAGTAAATAAAGCCAAACACTAATTTCAGTTATTTTAAATATTTCAAACGGAAAGATCCTATAATTTTAATAGGAGAAATACTTAAAAATGATACAAAATATAACCCACGTCTCTACAGATGTAACAAGAGTTCTGTCCATATTTTTCACCATTAGTTGTGATATATCCAGCTGTTATAGTCAGGAAATAATTTTATGTCAGCCATATGACTACTCTGCAATTTGAAGAAACTAGCAAAAGTGTAAAAAGTTGAAAATGAGACTCACATCCCCTTCCTATAGCAAATCACCCGCAAAGCACTTAATGTTGTGAGTCACAGCATTCTCGGCAGCCCCAGGTGCCTTTTTGTTTTTTGACAGAATCATAATTTGATAAGAAATGGATCCTTTTTCACGATGTTAAGCACCATTGTCAGTGGCTCAGTCATGATGATTGACTTGTGCCCTATCTGAGAGACAACCCTAACTCAAAGAAGATCTTATTCAATTTTTGGAGAGATATGCAAGGAATCATCCACTACAAACTTTTAAACAATAGCTGAACAGTCACGACTGAAGTTTACTGCCAACAACTTGGACATTTGGAAACAGGTTTAGACAGAAAACACCCATCTTTAGTGAATTCTTCATTACAATAATACAGGTCTCCATACTGTTGAATGATGAAAGATCTTATAGAGGCATTCAGCTAGGGAAAAAAGATTCATTCATCATACTCACCTGACTTTGTTTTAACTATCATTTGTTTAGCAGTTTCCGAAACAATTCTGATGGACAATGACTTGCTTCAAGAGATGAGGTCAAAAATCAGATAACCTCATATTTCAGGTCAAAAAACTTGTTTATAGATGAAGTAGAGATATCAAAAGTGAAAGAGAAGTATCAATAATTAAATGTCTCTTTAATCATCACCATAATAGCGTTTCAAAATAAATTGGACAGATCTTTCATTACAACCTAATTTCTCCATTGACATGGTGAGTAGTAGCCATTTTGTGGAGAGATGTGGTTAGTTACCATTGGGGCAATAAAACAATAATTCTTACCTTGGTTTAAATATGTCAATGTTTCCTCATTTATTTTAACAGCAGGAGAGGTGGCAGCACCAAGAACATATTGAAATCTGAAATTTTATAATTGTTGACACGTTCATCGAACAATTATTTACAAAAGCAAACCAGGAAAATGCAAATTTCTCTAAAGATAAAATATAACTCCCTTTTTAAGATCACATTTCAAGGATTATGTTTCATTATAAATGTATATGAATGTACGCATGAGTACTCAATTCTTTTCAGTTTTTCAATTAACTAAGTTAACATTAATATAAATTGCCAAAAAAGTTAGTTAACAAAACAAAAACTGAAGCTAGAAAAATATTACTGTCAAGAGACAAAATTTGCAGGTTTGTTATTCATCAATAATTTAGTTGTTTTTATATACAGGCTGCCAGAATTTTCTGCTGGGGAATGCATTCCTAGAGGAAGTAGTGTAAACAAAATCAGTAAAAAATAAATCCATTATATAAGCATATAAACATGTTTTTACTAATTAACAATACTAATTAGTTATTTTAAAATATAGTACAAATGAAAAATAACTTAAACCAAAAAAAAGGAAACAATCTGGGCAATTGTCAAATGGCATTATTTTCAATTGATGTAAATGAAACCAGCATAAAATCAGGGCAGCCTGTACATACAATGAATAATTAAAAAGGTAAATATTAATATTTGTTAAAAAGAGAAATGAAGTCAACACTTACCCATTCTCTAGATTTTCCTGCTTGAAAACAGGGAGAGCCAAAAGAGCTTCACTATCAAAATGAAAAAGAAAAAAAAAAAAAATCAGGTCTAGTGAGTCACTCAATAAAAACTGTCATTTGACCAACATCCTTTGGTAGCATACCCTGTTGGGGATGATCAATAAAATAAAAAAAAATTGGGAAAAGTGGTGATCAATGAATAAGTTACTTCTCTCACTTGAAAAAACAAGTGTGAATGTTTCCAGGCACAAACTACGGGACCAATTTAAGATAAATTTACATTGTAAATTGAGACCCACCATAAAACCATTAAGGGGATTGGATTTTCTAGACATAATAAATAGAGGTATAATGATTCACCAATGCATCAGTGCACAAAATTTCAATATGAACGATTTTTCACCTCATCTAAAATTAAGATGATTTTTTTTTTTTTTTTTTAAAGAAAAAGACCAAATTTTTATCGAAAAGAAAACTAATTTTCATTACATCTCAATAAAAACTGTTTTAAAATCCTATTTACAATATCATGGCAAGTGGCAAACAAGGTGGATATCTCAAAAATTCTATGGTAGTCAGTAGAATCCTCTATCAGCAAAGAAGTGGTGGTGAGGGGAACGGTATGATGTTGCCAGTTATATATTTTATAGACTAAATTCTGTTCCTTTTAGACATCCATACCTTTGACTGTACTAATAATTTCCAATTTATATGAAATCATAATTCTAAATTTTGAAATTACCATTATAACAAAAAAGTAACATTTCATGGTTCACATACGTAATATTTTTTTTTCATTTTCACCTTCAAAATTCATTTTTAACAAAATAAAAAAAATAACTGAACATTGCTGTAATTCGGATTATATTGCAGCTTACAATTTTTTCCTCCTAATCTCTTATTCTGATAAGTTTTTCTTGGGGATGGGGGTGAACTTTTTTAACACTGTTCATTTGGAGGGGTTTTTTTTTACTTGATCTTATATTGCATTGCGAGTCGTATATCATGAAACATATCATATTGTAGAAAGACGTATCACAACAGCCCTAATAATAGGGAGTAAACGCTTAAATTTTCAACCCTCTAGCCAATTTGAATGGACTGTAGGAACCATACGTACATAGCCAGCCAAACTCTCCTGAGAACTGAAGAAACTTCTGCAGGCAGTTTTGGTTGACAGTTTCTAATTTGATAATAGTATATCAACGTTTATGCGTCATGTACTGATATAGGTGTGACTAATAAATAATGAGACTGAAAAAAAAAAGAGCTATCAAATCCTTTCTAAGCTAAGAGATTGATGCAAAGCTTCATTTTAACAGACCATTTTTTTACTACATGTCAGAAAAAACAAGACTTCTTCCAACAAAGTTTAACGACAAACTGAAGAAATCAGGTTGAAACTCTCAAGAGTTGTTAATGCTTGCCCATTGATCAATGTAAACAACGGGGTTTGCTCATGCATACTGTGGTTTGACCTATATATGCTCAGTATTGTTAGTCAGGAGCCACAACTCAAACATTTTGTATTTATCTACTAACTTGATTTGACACTAATGCCTTAATCAGTCGAACAAAGAAGAATATTGTTAGAGACATGAAAAATAGAAATAATTATATTCAAGTTAGACCATACTCAGACGGGATGCCGAATACATTTTTGCCAGAGGACGAGAAGCCCAATAGATATTAAGTTGAACATTTTTGAAACCAAATGTACATCAAGTCAAAATGGTAAATAGATATGAAACACCTGGAAAATCTTTATTTGCAGTAAGAATACACAAAGAAATTTATTATTCAATTAATTTGAAATGTAAAAAGCTAAAAAGATTCCAGGCACAAAAATCAATTTGAAAATTGTGAGCAAAGGTTCTTAAGAAAACCAATCCTTCTTTATCATAAGAATAGCAAATAGAATTCATTCTTTTCTTAATTGCAACATGTTTTTTATTAGGCTTTGAAATGTCAATCCCAATGGATGCCTGCTCAATTAAAATTTCATTTAATGCCTCTGACCATTTGAATTAATTTAAGCTCTATGGGATGAGTTACACAGAGTTTCCTCTCAAAGGCCTGATGCCAACCTTTGACGTCATGTCCTTTCGGCTTCTCACCCTTCGGCAAAAGTGCATTTGGCATCCTGTCTGCACACTGTTAGACAAACCAAAAGGAATGGCTAATAACTTCAACAGCTGTTTAAGATCAGATTCAACACAAAGTGTAAACAAGTGATTAATTGAAGAATCAAAACAATGAGTTTATTGCAAGAAATTCTTTCCCATCCTTCAATCATTCTGTACAAGTAGATTTTTTCAACAGAAAAAAAAGAATGCAGAAAACTCATTTTAATGACATGATTTAATAAGACATACATTCTAACAGCATGTTTGTTTTCATATTCTCACAGAACTATTGTTGAAGGTTTGTTTACAGCAACAGCAGATGAAGATTCTAGTGCAATACTCTAAAAAACTAAAATTTTTATACTCTTGAAATAATGCCACTTAAGTAACATGGGGCATTAGACTATGAAAAAGTAATAAAACGTCATTTTTGTCAGTACTTTTTCATTCATCATTGCTAACAGACTTAAACAAATCCACCCATTTCAACAGTAGTCCATTATTTCAGCTGTCTGTTTTTATTGCTATTATTTTACTTCTGCAATTAAACAGAATCAACTTCCAGATTGCCAGCTTCACTAGTTAACCTACACTTTGGGAACATGTTCCTAGCCTCTCACAAAGTTGGACAAGGGGTTCGACTTTACATGAAAAGGATGAGTGGAGCAGGTATAAAGTGATTATTTAGACCTCCAACTTTTCATAAGGCTGTTTAACTCAATGGTTAACCTGATTGGTCACAGGTTGATTCCTGTAGCAGCCCCATTTATTCTCAAAATATACATATACAAGTGTTCCCAAATTGACAACCAGGTTCCGTACAGACAATTAGGTCATTAAATGAAAGCCTCGTTTTAGGGCTTAAAAACACGACCCTTACCCCAGTTTTTTTTTTAAATCTTTTTCAACTCAAATCGTTTTCAATATGGTTTCAACTTTTTGAAGCATTTTTCAAGGTTTCATATATAGCACTGCATTGTACCGTAACCCCCCCCCGACTTCTGATAAAGTACATGCATGTACGTTTTGCATGAATGGAATAAAGATGACGAAGGGTTCTGTTCTTTTTTTATATGTGCATAAGTTTGTGCATTTCAGTGCTTCTGGCCATACCATTTTGGTCTACAGACTTGAAAATTGGCATCAGTACTCCATTAAACCCTTTCTAAAAATGTTTTCTTTTATTTACAAAAAGTTTTTTTACCTTTTTGAGGCTTCATTTTAGAGGTTTTCCGATGGAAAATACCAGTAGTGTTACTTTAAAAGATTATATTCTGACCATATTCACTCTTTTCATCTTACTCTTTTTTTTTTCAATATTATGCTCAAAAATTTATTGCTCAGGCTGGAGGATTATTCTTCACTCAGGCATTGCCATCTACTGTTGAGATCCCTCCAAAATCAATCTTCAATCGCAAAGCCAAATCATTAATTCATTATATACTAAAAACAAAGAGGTCAAAAGGTTTGTTTTATATCTTTTTCCACACTACTTTAATTAAACAGCCCACTTTAGAGCTAGTATTACTTATTTTTAAAACATTGATCAGAAAAGCAAGATTAAATCATTTTCATTCCAAAATGATGGTTTAAAAATCAAGCCCCCAAAAAGATGTAAATGTTGTATATGCATTAAAGGATAGCCAATGCACCTCTTCAAGCTTCATTATCAGAGATGAAAAGAAATCCTAATCATTCTTTAAAAAAATTAGTGGATTCAGTTCACTGATTTGTAGAGCAATCTTTGGTTTGATATCAATATAAGAGCACTGCCAACACCTCAAAAACTTACACACATGCTCCAAAAAGTATAATTATACAACATAATGATCAGATATTAACAGAATAATGAAAATAAAACGGTTCTTCAAGTAAAAGCATTCTCAATCTAAAGTTATCATTCTTATACATATATATATATATATATATATATATATATATACATATATATATATATATTCGTATTGTGGATGTGGAGTGATCCAACTGGATGTTGATGAAAATGACAAATAGAAGGTCAAGAGAAAAAACAAGAGAAAGTAAGTGTTACATAAAAAATTTGAAATGTAACACCTCCCTCTGTGGGGCTTTTTGTTCATCTTCCATCAACATATATATACATATATATAAAAGCTGAAAACAAAATTTAGCCATTTTTATTGCTAGTCATTGACAAATCCAGCCATCATTTGCCATCCCAAATCAATATCAAACCAAAGATTGTCATTTGTGGAAATATTTTAATTGTATTCAGGTAACAAAATTTTGTTTTTTACCTTGAATAATAATATCACAAGAACTGCAACATTATTTACATCCCAGGTCAATAAACACAAAATATAAAGAGCTGAATCATTCAGAAATCATTAAACGGATTTCTATGTCAGAAAATGATATTTGACAAGGTTATTGAATGAAAAAAAATTAGATTTGAAAACATAAGGATCACATCTGTAGCAGAATTTTTTGTATTTTCAAATTCTAGTGTAAATTCAAAAGTTGTTTCTCTCCGAATTTTTAATATAGGCGTATATCATTATGTAAGGTTTTGTTCAGATTTTTTTTCTGCATCTCGCTCATTTCTTGAACTCAGCATTTTGGCCATTGTATCCCACAGCCATCTTCAGGTGAAGAATGAGTGTATTTTTGGCTATCGAGACGGGGGAGCACCCCCCCCCCCGCAACTGGTCGCTTGTAATGTGCACATACAAGCAAAAATGGCAGCCATTACAAACTATTGTGTCCAACCAAGGTCTTTCCCCAGCACCAACTCCCATTAGACAATGGAACGCACACACTCCGAGCAATATCCAAGAGGTCAAAGATACACCCATTCATCACCTGGAGACGACCGTAGGGTATAATGACCGAAACACTGTGTTCAAGAAATGAACCAAGAGAAGGACAAAAGTCCAAATAAAAATTAAATGGTTGTGCTTTATACTTATTTTCAACTAATTTATTTCAGGCAAAAAAGTTGAAAAGAGGTCTACGTTTATGGTCATTTCTGTTCGTCTGTTAATTTATTTATTTGTTCATCTGCTCACACATTATCTCCGAAAGTACTGAATGAATTTCAAGGGAATTTATGGAAGGGTGGGAAATAGGGTAAGAAAGAGATGATAAAATTTCAGAGTGGATCCAGAATTTTATTTCTGAGAGAGATATTTTTCCGTAGTGCAGATCCATGCACAATTACTCCCCCAAGTCGTAGTTGTGCGCCGAAACCACATAATATCACCATAGTTTCATGTTTGTCCATCCAATACCTCTAAAAGTTTTCAATGATTTTCTGACATTTTGTAAAAGAACTGATTAAATTTTAGAGCTGATCCATGCACAATTACCTCCCTACATCGTAATTATATGTCCAAACATATCACCAAAATATCATTTCAGTCCACACAATATCTCAGAGAGTAATAAATCAACTACTGTGAAAGTTTGTGGAAGGATAGGCAATAAGGTAAGAAAGAATAGGTAAAATTTGGGGACTGGTCCAGGATTTTCTTTCTGATTGAGAGATATTTTTTGTTTTCTTTTCAATTACATTTTATCTATATGCTCATGACCAGCAACACTATCTCCAAAAGTTATCTATAAATTTCAATATTTTGAGGACAAAAAACTATGGGAGAATGGATTAAATTTTGGAGTAGATCAATATGTCCAAACCACATAAAATGACTAAATTTCATGTTTGTCCACACTATATCTCCAAAGGTTCCCAATGAATTCCAATGATATTTTGTGAAAGGGTGGACAATAGGCTATCAAAGAACTGATCAATATCACTAAATTTCATGTTTGTCCACACTATATCTCCAAAGGTTCCCAATGAATTCCAATGATATTTTGTGAAAGGGTGGACAATAGGCTATCAAAGAACTGATTAAATCCTGGGACAGATCCATGCACAATTACTCCCATTGCCATAAGAAGAGGTATGTATCCTCCTAGTTCTTTCTAGTATTGTGAAGAAAAAAATTTAAATGCGTACTATTTGCAATATGAGACATGAAAAATGCTTTGAAATGACAAATTTGCACACCAAAAAGCAATTACTTAAACAACATGATGTAATTAAATGTTTACTACTGATTTTTCTATTGCTGTAATTTGTGAAAAACACAATAAGAGACACAAAAAAGGGAGGGAAGTGTCTCATGTCAACATTAACATTTAATTGGTACATGAATGAAGAAACCAATTTTGAGTATGTTAGAAAAAAAAACATGTCTTATTTATTTTCAGAATAAATATCTACTTTATTCCATCAAGTCTGTTGCATTGGTACATTTTAGATTTATCTTTCTTTGTTCAATTATGTTTTCATTCTTAGACGCGTCCACACATCTCTATAAGATGCTTTTTGGTCAGTCAGTCTCAAGTCTCTTAGACAACAGAAATAGAAAGGAAGGAAGAGGATAGATATCATTAAAAGGTGTGACGCCATCAAAAGAATTTTTTTCCAACTGCAAATGATCTCATAAAAGAATGAGATCCACATTTTAGTGTTTAAAAAATACAAAAAAAATGGCCATTTACAATTTTTATTGATAGTACTTGCAGAATATTTCCTTATTGCAATATTTTACAAGTATGAGAATCATATAACTCAAAAAAAGTCTACTGGTTCTTCCTCCTCTTACTAATACTACCGGAGATGAACTTATGGTTCTAGTTCATTTTCACTTAATATTTTATGTTAAGGAAGTAACTGCATACTTCAAGGCCTTCTTGAAAAGGACGGAAAATATATGCCTATATATTGTGAGCACTATCGTAAATAGATACCCATGATTTTTTTTTTTAATTAACTTATGGATTGGAAGCGCAAAAAATTATTTTTCTATTCTTTCGAGGTAGGACCTTTGTATGTTAGAAGAGCCAACTTTTTTTTTCTTTCTAACAAGGCAGCAGTAGACTTCTAAATTTCCCTTCCAGTACCATCGCTGTTTCCCTTTCAGTTTTGTTTTTTAATAAATAAAACAAAATGATTTAAAGAAATAAAGAATCAGGATTTGCACATAAAACCTAACTTTATACAATTTTCTTCTAAAAACACTATTTCTCAAAAAATGACTGATGATGATATTAGTTTGAAAAATAAAGAAAAAAAACGGTACAACAATCACAAAAATAAGATGATTTACATTCATTTTTCCATTTTAAACATCGGTGTTTTTTCATTTTAAAATCAGCAAAAAAAACAATATTTAGTTAACTCTTATATTTTTTAACTTTCATGAAGAAAACTTTTTCAGTACATTTATTTTCATTCTATTTATTCATTTCTGCATTTTGATTCGATTCTTTGAAAAAAACAATCTGTCCTACAATGTGGGCCTGGCTCATGACTGTCTAAGTTTTGTCTGTCAACAGTGTTCATGCCCGGTTCCAGTATATTGAAAGCTAAAGCAGATAAGTATAAGCAGGTCTATAGCAAAATAATTCCTCAATTGATTATTGAATGAATGGTAATTGTTTGGTCAGGGTTCGCAAGCAAGGGAAGGGAGGTAACTATTACAGCCGCTGAAAATTATTTTCTTGTTTGTCTTCACTCTTACAATAGATAATATTTTTGCGAACCTCAGCCAAACAATTACCGAATGTGTTTTTTTTTATTTTTTTATTTATTTTTTTTTGTAAACTTGCAATTACTTCGACTGGACAGAGAAGTTAGTCAAGCTTAGCTGGTTAAATCCACACATAATTAGCAATGTGAATTTGTACTCTGTCACGCTTACGTCATCAGTGACGCCTGGTGACGAACTTTGTAGAATTAGAATGTTATGTTACGTTAAACTGGATAAATTGTATCTTGGTTCACTTTTACATTCAGTTTAAAGTGATATCCAGGAAATGAGGTAAACAAAAAAATGCACAGCAAAATAAAGTGATTTGATAAGTACAATGCCATTGCAAAATTACGTTAACGTCATTTTTGGACGGCGAGGCTAATGAATATATAATTGTCAAGAAAGTTTTTTTTTTAAACTCCGAACATAACATGAAGTTACAAAATACAAAAACAGACATCAAACAAATTAATTTTTATCAATCATTTTTCAGCTTCTACTGCCATAAATTACTATTACTAACGTACTATTATACGTAGATCCAAGGTAGGTATAAAAATACTTAAACCATCAAGATTTGATAAAACAAACATTTTTGGCATCGCTGAGTTTAGATGACACTAAACTCGACGGAAACTTGATGAATGGTCAAAACTTTAACTCGCCATATGAGGCAAGGTATAAAAACAGATTAGGGGTAATAATGCCAACCTCGCGTGGGACCCTTTTCCAAACATTACAAATAAAAGAAAATCATCTAATGACAGACGAATTCATGCAAATTACGTCTGTATGAAATTTTATCCGATAGAATAATGAGATTCATGAGACTAACTTATCGTAATCTGTTCAGAAGACAAGCAGGACAGAGAGGCTTATTAGTAAAATTATTTTTGGTTAAGATTCGTTCGAGCAAACGTACGTAAAAAAATTATGAAAAAGATCTTAACCATGAAAAATTGTCTGCTTTGGATGAATCTGACATTCTTTTCTTCCGGAGATTTTTCTTTCTTTGATGAAAGGTAACTTCTACAGGGAGAGCGAGAGGATTGGCTATGAAGTGGGTGATCGGCTTACCAAGTACGTATAATCTAAACTTGGACCCTGATTTTGTGGTCGTCTTTTCGACACATAATGTTACATTTACTATGTCTATGAGCTAAATTGGACCCTTGTGAAGGCTTATAGTCATAGCATCAAACATGCCAGAACAACCTAATACGCCAAGTGTAATTGTATATTTATTTTTTGTCCGTAACACTCAGGAGAGGGAAAAGGGCTGATCAGTTCCGAAAGTTTCGTTCATTGACTACCAAATGTTTTTGTTTAATTCATTTATTTTTACAGTCGGTGAGCAGCGTAAGTGAATATATTTCTTGATGTGTCGTCATACAATAAAGGTTGGAGTGTTACACACTGAAGTAAATATAAATATTAAACGAAAACATTTCAGTTGAGAAGTAAACGAACAAAACTTTTATAACAGCATACTGACTGATATAAGTACTCGTCACCCCTTTTTCCTTTCATCTCTCGTATATTAAAACCATCAAAGGACTTAATAAAATATCAATTTCATATATACAGTCATTTTTGACAGCACGGGTACACTTCTAATATTATAATTACATATAGGGAGGAAGATCAAGTTGCGTTAGGATGTCTCATACAGGGCTTCTCGAAGTAGAGGTCGGGACCCCTCGGGGGGTACAGAAATATTTGAAAATCTTTTTAAAGAATAATCATGTAGCTTTACAAATATGTACCCTTACAGATACTCACAGAAAATGTTTCAATAGATATTTTTTTCAATTGTTTCGTTTTTGTTACCTTTTAGATTTCAGAACGTAAAAAAGTAATGTACTTTTTTGAGAAACACCGTAAACCGTAAAACAATACGTTACATTTGATGACAATTTTTTTTGGTCTTTACTTCTTTCTAAGTTTCATTAGTTGTTTTTATCAAAAATATAGACAAATAAAGTCTTATCAATTTTATAAGAGTGAGTGAATCGCCGCGAAAATTTTGTCTCATTAAAGGGGTCGCGAACGAGAAAAGGTTGAGAAGCCCCGGGGTAGGGACATCTTAACAACTGAGTAAAAGAAAGAAAGAAAGAACAGAGTAGGGAGATATTTACCTCATGTTGTAGGTCCCCGTACCTAACTCGGATCCGAGGCCAGACAGTGAACCATCAAAATCTGCAGCTAAACCACCGTCGATATCCCAATTATTGGTCACTGTTGGGGGAAGATTATGGATAATTTTCGACCTCTTCCCGGCCGTGGAAGAATCATCTGACCAGTTGACAGACATTGCTGCTGGTTTTTCCTTTTGACTGGTCAGAAAGTAAAGACAAAGTCCAGTTTTGGAATCTCAAAACAATTGACCCTTTTTCTTATAGAGTTGGAAAGTCTTGGGAATAGTTTTACCAGAGTGTGGTTCTCTCACCAAACGTGGAAACTTTTAAGAAGAATTATGATAGTTATTACTACACCATAAATGGTTAAAGGGGGTTAAGATTGTTGTAAAATAGATTTGTACATGATGTGTATCTGTATATACATGTTGTATACTTTTTTTCGAACTAATAAATGTATTGTGTTGTATTTGGAGCAAGTACAATAATGACAATAACCAAAGATCTAAAAGAAAAAATACTAATGTCGTCACCCCCCTTATAGAAAAAAAACAAAAAACCCCACTAAATTTATGAAAAAGAAAAAAAAGGACAATAAATAAGGTAAAAAACGTCGCAGGTGAAAGGATTTTAAGAAAAAAAAACAAAACAACTCAGAAATTTTGGTGTGAGGTTGAGATTAACCCGGGATTCGTAGACGAGAAATCTTGCGTCTCTGACAGAAGAGTTCCAATCTCAAACAAGGGGAGATCACTCTCGAACGCAATGATGTAGGCGACTTTACGATAAACCCTTTTGATGTAAGGTGTACCATACCATACAAAATTATTTTCCGAAATCATAGGCCCCGTTTTTTTTTCACATTTACCTGACCAGTGGCAGATTAACAATTAGGCTGAGGAGGCTTGACACTAGGAAACTAGAGGGAGCGGAGCCAAGATCATAAAAATGGTTCAATTGAATGTATACATTAGTATTTTGGACTCTGTCATTGATTAATATAACTTTATGCATAGTATATTATACATAGTACAATGATCGTGACGTGACTATTCGACAAAAGTTTGAAGAGGGCAAGTTCAGGGCTGGGCCTCAAAGCTTAGTCTAAAGGTCCCGTTGGGTAAAAAACCCGTCACTGATCCTGACACATGAAAAAAGCATAACAATCTAATGATCCAATATATTTACACATAAACTTTATATATCTCCACCAAGAATATACACTTTTAAAACTCCACCAATACTGGAATGTGTTATGTGTACTAATCAGAACCGTAACGATAAGCTATATGTTGTAAAAAGATCAATCGTGTATCTTTGAATCCTCTTAAATGCATTATATTATTATAAATTACCACTTACATTGATGTCACTATAGTTGATAAAAATGATGAGCCCAAAGCAATATTTTCATTTTAAAAAATTAATTATCCAATTATATAAATTATGGTCCATTTAGCTCACCATAGTCAGGTCATATTTTTTTTCCGATCATAGATTTCTATATTGTTTTAGAGTTACTTCCCTTATGTAAACACCGATTTTGAGAAATAGTGGACCCTGGGTTTTAACTCTGACCAAGAAAATGGATGTTGCTGTAATCAATAAAATAGGAAAAATAATCCATCTTGTATCTGTTTCGAAAAAGACAATTCACTTGCTATATCCAAGCAATGACAGTGGCAGTAGCAAACAGGAGACAATGTTTCCAAGAGAAGTGTTCAGAAAAAGACGACGATTATTATTGGCTGTTAGTCCACGCCTCTAATGTAATATATCAAAGATACTTTTACGTTGACGTTTCTTGTCGTGCTGTAATCCAGAAATGAATTCGATTATGAAGAAAGTTGAATTTTCAAATGTTTACCAAGCTAGGGAAAAAAGTAAACATAGGCTTGACCAAGTTAATAAAAGTCCATTGACAAGAGCTCCACTGTTCAAGGGACATCACTCTCACAACTTGTAGGCGTATTTTGGGTAAAAAAATTTGAGTTTTAATTTTGTAAAGACATTATTCACTCCTTCAAATCGGAATCCAGTAAGTCGGTCATCAAGTTAAAATGGTATTCAGTTGCCTTACTTGTCAATTTACTCACTTAAAACGTGATAAAGCATTCTATTACACCCAGTTATTAAATTATTAATCATACTTATTTTGGTTAGGATTCGATTAACCCCCATAGTGAGAAAATTACGAAAAAATATTTTTCTTGCGTAGTATGAACTAACTGCTTTTTTGTCTGAATCTGACCTTCGATCCTTTCCAGGAAAAAATTGGTTTTGATGAAAGGCCACTTCTTTGGGGCAAGTGAATGAATTATGTGGGTGATCGATTTACAATATACAGTACGTTTAAGGTGTTACTGGGCATCTGGTATCACGAGGATGGGCTCGAAATCAGGGTTCAATTTTAGATTATACGTACATTGTATATCGATCACCCATTTTAGAGCCGATTCACTTGCTTAGCTTTTAAAAGTTACTCTTTCTTTTTCTTTTTTTTCAAAATTGAAAATTTTCCCTGAGAAAAGATGATCAAAAACATTCAAAGCAGTTCAAATTACAAAGAAAGATATTTTGTTATATTTTTTTCTATTTGGTTGGTTTAACCGAATTTCAATCAAGTCCAGGATTATTTCAATTTGTTAAACCTGAACATGAAAAATTTCTTCAATAGTTCAACATGATTGACAAAGATATTGCAATAAAGATTCTTTTAAAGTTTAAAAGCAACACTTTCACTTCTGAGTTTTATGAATGTTTGCATAAACAAATCAGGTAGAAACCTTGGAATTTGCTGACATAGTTTAATGGTAAGAGTGTTGGACCAGAAGCTGAAAGATCAGCTGTTGCTACCCTTCTCGTTTTAAAATGGCCACCGTTCCAGCTGCAGAATAACAGATGCTGATTACCCTAACCATAACTTACTATTTTCATATGGTATTCATCTGTTTTTTTACTTTCATTTTTGTGAAAAAAAGAAAAACCCTTCTCTTTAACCACTTGAAATTGCCTGATATCAATAAATCATGTTAGAAAATTGAAAAAACTGAAAATGCAGTTCTGAGGAGTTTTGTTATCTGCTTCTTTGATTTTAAATTTGTCTTATTCTACTGCTGAAATGGTGGCCATTTTAAAACAGGAAAAGTAACAATCACCTAAAGATCTATGGTCATCTTCAAGTGATATTTACCATATTTGATAGCATAAGAGATCCCCGACCTGGATTTTTTTTTTTCAAAATTGCTCATAAGGTGAACATTGTCCAGCCCTTCCTTTGCCTGAATTTTTTTTTGAAATTGTGTTATAAATAAGAGAGATTCAGGGAAATATGTTTTCTTTATAAATGCCATCAAATACAGTAACTGACAACATAGAAACTTTGGGAATTGAACAAACAACTTACTGAGGTCTATGAATGCTTGTTGGAAGATATTGAGCAGAAATTTTGGAATTTACAGGCATAGTTTATTGATGAGAACACTACAACATAAGCTTGAAAACCTATGGTCAAGTGATACTTAATTAGTTACGATATCATTCATCTTGAAGAATAAATAGCATTAAAAACGTATATGGTCTCTCAATCGAAATGATCGCATGACCAATGTCTTTTTGTAGCATGTCACGTTAGAGATGATCAATCGAAAAAAGGGTAATCAGTGGATAAGTTACATCTCTCACCTTTTGTTAGGCAGTGATCCCTAAAAGAATGAAATTTCAAAAAACAAGCTTGAATGTTGATAGACAGAAACTAAGGGATCAATTTAGCATAAACTTATGTTGAAAATTGAATCTCCCCTAAAATCTGGTGGGATAGATCCGGAGGATAAAAAAAACAAAATTTTTCTCCCAATCATAACAAAATGTAAATGTTTAAATGTTCAGCCCTCTAGCTCCATTGTTGTGGTCTGTATGCGTGATACATAGCTAGCCAGCCAGACCAACTTGAAAATTGAAGAAACCTATGTTGATAGTTTCGGTTGATATCATCTAAAAAACTATGTTGACAGTTTCTGATAAGCTCATTATTGAATCTATCAAACTAAACAGAATAGTAGGTGTAATGTCGTTCAACTTAGAAAATTAATCTAATTTGTTACATGTGAATCTATTAGTTTATCTCAAAGTGATATTTATTATATTTAATCAAATATTTTTCAAGACAAACTAAAAAATTTAAGTTACCAAATTAGAGAAATCTTTTCAAGTTAGTCCAAAGGAAACCTTTTTTTTAGTGTATTTGGGAACATAAAAATACGTAAGCTTGACTCTACCTCACATCCCATTCATATTATATCATAAAATCCTGCTTCCTTATATCACTTATCTGAAACATTAAACCCACTGATCTCACCATAGTCACTAAGCAAATACAGAGTCAATTCCATCAATTAATTTTTCAAAACCCTGCATGTGAATAAAGCAAACAATGATATCCTAGCTTCACTTGATGAAAGTCTCATTACCAATGTTCCAGTTAAAGACACCACAGATATGGTAATACAAAATGTATGTAAACATTCTTCTTTTCCTCTTCTTAATATTGAATCTTCTATACTATGCAAACTAAGTTGTGCCACACAAGACCTCATTCACGAACATAAAGGAAACATCTGCACACAGACACATGGTGTTGCCATGGGGCCATCCCTTGATGCCATCATCTCCAACTACTGTATGGTCCATCTAAAAAACAAAATTTTTAATTATCTTACTAAATCTACAGTATATTTATGATATACGTATGACTTTTTCATATTGGTCAAAAATCTAAAGGATTTTAAAAACTATAAGAAGCCTTTGAACATGAAGGAAACATCTACACACAGACACATGGTGTTGCCATGGGGCCATCCCTTGATCTTATAGTGCCCACCTTTTCCAGCTAAAGAAAATCTAAAAGGATTTTAAAAACTATAAGAAGCCTTTGAAAGCCATTCCGCTTTCTACTCAACTAATGAAGTCAATATTGATAATAAAACCCCTTTCCTTGATGTAAGTAACACAAATAACAATCCTGATAAAGATTTGAACTTGTTCAATTGTACCCAGATGGATACACCTTAACTACAAACAGGATAAAAAAACGATCAAAAATTTAATCTGTAGCTACAAATACTATAAAAAATTCAAAACCTCTAACCTTACGTTTACCAACTTACTTTCCCTAAAAAAAACTTTTATACAAAACCAATGTTATTTACAAATTCTTGTGTCCATTGGGAGATACATCTCCAGAACTATAAATAAAAAACATCTTATATCGGACAAACTACCACCATCCTTTCTTGCAAATAACATAACATGCCACTCATCAGATCAAAGCTCTATCTCTCAACACATTATACAAAACCACTTATTCATCAGCTCATAGTAAAAAGCGCAAAAATTCTATACAACACCAACTAAAGAAATTACCAATACCAGAAGCCATATTTACAAAAATCTACCATAAACAAAATATCTTTTGATCTAGGGGGCGGCCATTTTAAAATGCCCTTCAACATTCCCAAACAGAGATTATATCACTAGCACATGAGAGAACACACAACTGAAAATTTAAAAAATCTACAATTACCTCCACAAATGCCAAAATTAATTTGGAAAATTACACAATGTTTGTATTATGAAATTACAACGTACAATAATTTTCCTTTGAGAATGACCAACAATGATCAAAAGTACTTGAACCAACAATACCGTAAACTTTGGTCAGTTTCAATATAATCTAGATCCAGTTTTTTGGCATTTTATTTGCCTACAAGAAAAACTGATTAAAAAACAGACAAACAAAACTTATCAATTAAATTTGATAAAAGATTGTATGTATATATATATATATATGTGTTATTAAGAAATGGATATATGATCCAACAGAATGATTATGATTTGCATTATATTGTATGGAAACTCATATTTGTAATCATCTCTTGTCATTATCATGGTGAATGTATCATTAAGCCTAGAGAACGCAAATGGAATGAACAATTAAAAAACTGATAGGGTAGCTGCTTCAACATAGCATTGCTCTCACCATTGAGCTAAACAGCAGACAAATATAGAAAAATGATATTTTACTATAATATGATAAAAAAATTTGATGAAAAAAGTAGTGCAGTTGAAGTTTTGAAATTTAATTATTTTTATTTTAAAAGTTTTTTTATGAAAAGTGCTCAATGTAATAATATAGTATAGAGCAAAGTTTACTCAAGATTTGGAAAAGAAAACATCCAACACATATTTCTTGGTTCATCCATTTATAAATGGACAAACCAAAAAACAGGTATCAGGTATTTGCCCTTCCAAATCTCAAGTATATATGAATATATAAATATTATTATAATTTACGCTCCTGTCTTCAGGGTTGAGCACTCTTAAGTAGGGCAACTTGTCCATTATAAGCTACTGTAGCAATGTTCTTCCAACTCTAGAATGGAGCACTCTGGTTGATGGTGTATTGTGCATGAGTGAATATATCACTTAGATTTGGTCCTGCTGACTGTCCAGTTCTGCATAGGGCAGGGATAAAATGTCAGCCTTTGGGTCTGTCTGAAGTTAAAGTTTTGATCCTACATTGCTGTACTAGAAGGGATATTAGATAGCCTATAGCCACACTGAAGAGTTGTAATACAATGAAACAGCTGTCTGCAGATGACACAATTATTAATTATTATATAAATATATATATATATATATATATATATAGACATCCTTATATGCATAGATAACGACCGACACCTCCAAACAACCCAACACACTAAACCCACCGTTACCCACAACTACCTATGCTCCAAATTGATTCACGCCAATATCCTTAAGGAGAACTTATCTTTCTCATAAGCACTTAAGATTAAAAGAATCTGCTTGGAAGGTAAGGAACTAAAGATACATTACGACAACCTTGAAGAACATTTCACAACATGAGGATATTAGCACATCTTCATAGAAAATCAAATCAATAAAGTTAGCACAATGCTCTGAGATAACACACTTGACCCACAAAAATGAATCAGACCACATACACCTTATAACTGCATTCCATGATACCCCCTTTCAACCCTCACAAATTATCAAGAATAGGAAGGACTTCTTGACAATGAAACTGGAATTTAAAGAAATCTTTCATGATCTTGATGTTCTTTCTTTCCGTAGACCCCAAAACGTCAAAGATAAAATAAGCAGCAACATCATAATTGATAATTAAGTATTCCACAGATGAAGCACCTCTAAATAAACCAAATTCTTCCGACCATGAAACAGTAGAAATAGCCTATACTGCAACCATCTTAAACATACTAGTACCTTCACTAGCTTCATAACCAAAAGACTTTCAATACCTACCATAGTTCCAACTGCCAAAGTAACAGTGTCATCAATCTTTGTGAGTACATACTATGTGAGATCAGAGTGGCAATTTAACTCCAGACCTTACAATTATTGACACAGAATAAAATCAACAAGCGACCACAATTTACTCCCAGTGACACAGCACTTCTGCCCCATCATCATTATCATGAGTCTCTCAATATCCGTTGTTGGACATAGACCTTCCCCTGGATTAACTACATTTCTTTATCATGGCTATCGCGGAGCCAGTGCTTTATGAATTTGTCTACTTCATCTCTCCAGCTAATACTCTGCTGGCTTTGATTGTGCATGTGATCTCTGGGGATCCATGTTGTGGATCATGATGTCCATCGTTTGTCTGCCATTCTTGCAACATGGCTAGCCCATTGCCATTAAAGTTTTTTAGTGGATTCTATGATGTTTTGGACTCCTGTTTTCTCCCGAATATATTGTGCTGTCTTGTGGTCTTACCATGTGAGGTTGAGCATGATTCTTTCATGCGCACGTTGCACAGTTCTCAGTTTGTGGATCTATCTCTTGGTTAGGTTCAATGTTTCAGCTCTATGAGTGACTATCAGGAGGATGTATTGGTTGCATACCTTTCTTTTTAGGATTAATGGGATTTTCTTGTCTTTGAAGGCTGAGCTTGCTCTGCCAAAGGCTTGCCATCCTAGAGTGATTCTTTGCTTGATTTCTTCTTCTTTTGAAGATTTCATGAAGTTTCATTGTCCTAGGTAGATGTTCTGGTCTACCTTTCCCAGTTCTGCGTCTTTAATTTTGATCTTTGTATTCTTATTACTGACGTCATTATGGCTCATGATCTTTGTCTTGCTGAAGTTCATGTGTGGGCCAACTTTCTCATTTTCTTCATTTAGTTCATCTGGGATTAGTCGGAGGTCATGTAGGTTTTCTGTAAAAAGGACAATGTCATCTGCAAATCTGTGGTTGTTCAGATATTCACTGTCTATTTTGATTCCTTTATTTTCCCAGTCTAGTCTTCTGAAGATCATCTCAAGGCAGGCTGTGAAGAGTTTGGGTGAGCTGATATCACTTTATCTTATCCCTTTTTTGGAGCTGGAAGGTCTCTGAATCTTTATGTAGCCTGATAAAAGAACTGTTGTGACTGTACACATCTTGCAGCGTTCTGATGTATATGGAGTCTACATCTTGTAGAGTTACTGCCTTCATGATCATAGGAATTTCCACTGAGTCAAAAGCCTTTTTGAAGTCGATGAATGCTTTAGCAAGTGCCAGCTTGTATTCTGCAGCTTTTTATTTCAGCTGCCTATCTGACCTTGATTTTAGTACTGGTGCAAAATTCACTATTTGTCAAAAGATAGAGGAAAATACATTTAATAAGGTCACTAAGATTCTTGAATCCCAAGAAGTTGTGTGGATGAAATTCTTTGAAGCACTTTTGCCTTATTGATTTAAGATCAAATTAAACAACGTTAATTAATCATAAAAAAATAAATATCAAAGTCATCATCATCATCATCATCATCCTCATCATCATCATCATCATCATTATCAGTTTTTTATTGTCCATCATAGATTCAGACCTTCTCATTTCTCTATCATGGACTTCGCAAAGCCAGTATTTTCTGAATTTGTCTAGTTCATCTTTCCATCTTGTATTCTGTCGGCCTCGGTTTCGCATGTGATCTCTGGGGATCCATGTTGTGAGTCATAATGCCCATCGGTTGTCTGCCATTCTTGCAACATGTCCGATCCATTGCCATTTAAGTTTTCTAGTAGATTCTATGATGTCTCGGACTCCTGTTTTCTTCCTTATATACAGTGATGTCTTGTGATATCTAATATCAAAGTAAACCACCCTAATAACACAGAACTCTTACGCAAGACATTATCTTAACATCAACATCTAAACATCCTGTGTACACACACAAACACCAATACTAATATATAAATCATAGAAAAAATGAAAAATCATACCATCTACTTATTTTGATCTTCACTAAGGAAAGGACCATCACAGAGTACATATCTGTGTGATTAAAACTCTGATAGATATTACCATGGCCCTTAAAGTCCCACAAAGACTTTCAATATTTTTCTTCGGCATTTTAGAGTTTTCTCACTGTTAACCTATCAGCTCCTTTAAGATCATTGATTTTACATTTTCCCCGATTCCTTCATCTCCCTCACATACATACTCCCCATCCCACCACTGCAACACATACACTCGAGAATGACCTAGATTCTCATATTAGCAAGATCCAAGCTGGACTGAGATTGGTTTCTATGGTTACCTACAGCTTACACCCCCCCCCCTGATTCTTTGAAAACAGTGGTCAGTTGATGATCAGAGTCACTGAACATACAGGAATGGCACTGATATCAGGAAGATAGCACATATCTATGATTACTCCTTCTAACAATGTGGACTTAAAACTGCTGACAATGGAGTTAAGCTCTGAAACATGTCTGGATATCATTTAATTATAATAATGATTCCATCCACAATATATACTCCTGTTCTGTCTTGACTTGTATAGTACATCCATAATGCTCTTCCAACTCTGGAATGGAGTGCTCTGGTGGATGGGGAATTATGCGTAAGTAAATATATCACTTAATTTGGTCCTGCTGACTGTCCAGTTCCGCATGGGGCTGGGATAGAGCATCTGCTTCTGAGGCAAAGATTTCGACCCTACCTAGCGGTACTGGAAGGGATCCTGGATTGTCTATAGCTACACTGAAGAGTTGTAATACAACGAAACAGCTGTCTTTGAATGACACGTTTATTAATTATTATCAGATATATAACATATGCATAGATAACAACAGACGCCTTCAAACAACTTAACATACTAAACCCACTGCTACCCACAACTACCTACAATCCAAATTGACTCACCCCAAAATCCTTAAATCTATAAGCTTGCATGTATGCATTTAAGAGATTATTGAGAACACTGCTGATAGCTTATCATTCTATGAGAATATTTTTTGACAGTTGTAATAAAGCATTACTAAAACTGGTCTCATTAGTCACTCAATAGAAACCATCACATGAGCAACATCTTTTGGCAGCATATCGTGTTGGGATGATCAATCAAAAATTAGAAGAGGGAGTGATCAATTTCCTTTAGTTGAGTGATCACTGAAAAAAAAGTCCACATTTCCAAAAATTAAGCATGAATACTAAGAGATCGATCTAGCATAAACTTACATTGTAAATTGAACCTCCATTAAAAATCTATTTTAGGGGAGAATTTTAAAAATCAAAAAAGTTCTCCACCCTCACTGAGGCAACCATTTGTCCTAAACTTTCACAGTAAATTGAACCCTCCAATAAAAACCTATTCAAGGGGAGATTTCAAAAAAACCTCTAGCATTCTCCATTGGTGAGGCCTATACATGCAACTCACACATAGACAGCCAACCAGATCAACTTGGAAACTGAAGAAACCTATTTGTTGATGTTGACAGTTTTCAATATCATCTTTTACTTACTTTGGCATCCAGATCGACACCACCATTGTATAATTAATTATCCGTCTCATAAATTCTAAATCAGGATCTTCAGAACATTCTAAAACTTGTTCTCTACTTAACATTTTTCTTTGTATTTTGTGTGTCCTTGTAGCTCTCGTTGCTATGTTAACATTCTAAACAAACCGAACAAGGGATATTTCAAGGTTGGTTCATATCAATATTCAATGTATTTTGGGGTGATGTCGGTGAAAGTGATAGGTTATTTTTGCTACCTTAACTATTTTTCAGTCAGTTCCCTCTCCGGTCTTTTTTATGTGAATGTGTCTCAATGCTCTCATTCTGCTTACAAACCAATTTTTTATGCCACAACTATGGGACATGACCCACCAACTAAATTTTAAGCTCAAGAATATTCACAAACTTCCACATACATTTGCCTGAATATGCTGAGAAAAAGGACAGTCTATAATGTGAAAGACAAAAAAGCTGAGAGCAGACCAAAGAAATTGTTGAACCTAAACCAGTAGAAACTTTCTTAACATTTAACTGTTTCTGTTAAGAGAGGGGTTTCATTCTTATCAAAAATAGTGGCACACTGATACACAAAACCTCTCTCTTTCCTTGGAATTGTGTATCTTAAAGCTGTAGAATAGACCGAACAGATATAGTCTGCAAAGTCCTCTTTCAAGGTTGCCATTAGCTGTCTTGTCATGTTCACCTTAATCTCATCTACAGTCTGAAATCTCTTTGGGAAAAGGTAGAAGTCGCAGGGCACCAAATCTAGACTGGAGATGGAGGCTGACAGACCTAGGTAACCTGATATTTTGCCCCTTCAGAAAACCTGCACAAGAGTCAAAGAATGACTCGCTTGGTCATTGTGAATGCAATGTCACACAGTATACAAGCTCATTCATTGTGAATATATATTCACGTATGCACAGAAAGGTCCCCTCTGATTGGTAGACAAGTTACATCAAGTCCATGCAACCAGTTCTCAAGATGTTAAAAATGTATATCTCTGAATTTTTGAGATGAGGTATCATTATCATTTCTATTAATATTCGGACCATCCTCATCTTGGTTGTTTTTCATACAACGTTTCGGCCATTGTACTCTACGGCCTTCATCAGGTATCATCTGGTAGTGTGAGACAATAATAATAACACTACTAATGCTAAGAGGGGAGTGCGGTCAATATACCCCCATCGGATAAATAAAGGGTTTGGTTCGTTACTTCCCCACACCTACCAGATTATATCTGATGAAGGCCGTAGAGTGCAACGGCCGAAATGTTGTATAAAAAACAACCAAGATGAGGATGGTTTGAATATTAATAGAAATAATGTTAAAAATGGCTGGATACTTCATTATTATCTTGAGATTTCTATGGCTACTTTTATCTCAATTTATTAGTTACTTTGATGACTACAGTTATTCAATTTATGACATTTAATCAAATGATTTTTTTATAAGTCTAGATACCAAGTATTCTTTGCTCAAGTGACAGTAACTGTGTATCAAACATATGGTAGCATGAGAAAATCCAGTCTAGTTTCCAGACATTAAGAATCCATTGTCTTCAAATGCATTACAACAATACCCCTAAGTGCTAAATGAAATAGTGCTATATGGGGTCATTATAACATAGCATCTCCAGAACATCTGCCTTTGCCTTGCTGCTGCACTCCCAGTCAGGTTTGTTCTCATTATTTAAAAAAATATGTTGTTGTTGAGCCTCAACAAGATGGAATGAATTAGTGCGTCTGATTTGGTAGTTACTTTGCGGGACTGATAAAATATAACAGTCAATATATATATCTCTACATGATAAATCATTATGTGTATTTATTTTTATAGATATGGTGCATTAAGCAAAGTGTACAACATACTGTTATTTCGGAGACTGTCTTTTATCATTATTAAGGAAATTAAACATTACTAAATTTATTACGAAAATGTTTTAAAAAGACTACTACTGAAAATCTGTACTATCAATATGTAGTGCTAAGTGGGTTATTACAGTATATAAAAATCAATAAAATGATGATAATTATAAAACTAATTGTACTATATGCATCAAATCTATGCAGAATTGCACATAGTCTGAAATCTTATTATAATATGAAATTCTTTTTCTCCTGGAATCTACTAAAATTTCCTAGCATGGCTCTTTACATGACTCTTTGTGCGATTCTAAGTTAGTTTTCAGTTCACTTTATTAGTTCCCATGTTTTGCATCCGTAAGTCATAGCTGGTATTACGCATTCAATGTACATTTAACACTTCAGGCAAGCTGCTCTTCAATAGGTCTCTAGTGAAGGGGATCATACAGATGATTGAGCATCAAAAGTGGAGAGGGTCTGGACACTTAGCAAGAAGAGATGACCAAGGATGGAGCAAAAGGTTAACCGATTGGTGCCCATGGGACAGGAAATGCAGTATGAAAAGACCAAACACAAGATGAAAGAATGAGATGGAAAGGCTTGCTGGTAAGCATTGGCAGTGGGTAGCGCAATCGCCGTCATCATGGAGGGAGATGGGAAAGGCTTTTGTCCAGCAGTGTATATACGATAGCTGCTGCTGATGATGATGATAACCAACCATCCCAAAATACTCCAAAATATCATGAGCAAAGGGATCATCATCATCAACCTTTTAGTGTCCATCGTTGGATATAAACCTTCTACAAGACTTGCCAAATTTCTCTATTGTGGCCGTCATGGAGCCAATATTTTCTGTTCTTGTTTAGTTTATCACGCTGTCTCATATTTTATCAGCCACAGTTTTACATCTGATCTCTGGGGATCCATATTGTGAGTTGCAATGTCCAGCAGTTGTCTTCCAGTCTTGCAACATGACCAGCCCATTGCCATTTGAGTTTTCAAATGGATTCTATAATATCTCTAATTCCTGTCATAAATACCACTTTCCGTTTGGATTATAGTGTCTTCTTCTGAAGGCATATGTGATCGTTGGTGTTTAGAAAGTCAATGTTGGCAGAGGGAATTTTGATGCCAAATGCAATTCTCCTGGCTGAGACCAACTCATTACCAATGATTCCAACGCATAACAAACCCCCTCCACGTTTTTGCTGATGTCTCACTCGTGTGGACCAGGATCTTCCTTCAGGAACTATCCTTTTTGCCGGCCATCAGGACCATCCAATGCATGACACTGTGCCAACTGAAGCCGCTATTACAACCGTTGAATACTTAGCTAAACTAAAAAGCACCCAGAGAGCACATACCTCTGCTAACACCGTACACTTATCAAAAACTGAATGGAAATCATAAAATTAAGAAACAAGGGAAAAAATTCTAAATATACAAATATTGAGTTACTTCCCCAGAAATTTAAATTTACCTTTTTTTTTTCACTAATTATTCATTTCTAACCTTTTTTCTCGCAGATTGATAAAAAAATATCTCTCAAGCAGTGACTAATTCCTTGATCCTCCCCTCTGTAGTCTTTGGCTCATTCTTTCCACAAAATTTCATTGAAATTCATTGAGAGATATTGCTACGATAGACAGAGAGACACAGGTGAATACATATACCTCTCTCAACTTTGTCGGCAGAGCTATATTAGGGGTCAAAATTGATCAACCTGTGTATTCAACAGATCTGAACCCTACCATATATCTTTGGACAATTAGTATAGGAGGAAGACAATGCTGATTCCAAACCAGAGAGTGGAGGCCTCTCAAGACAGTTTGACATCTTTCTGGCAGCTCCTGCTGTCAAGTTGATGCCAGATGTATAACTCTTTGTTTTTCTCTGGACTACATCAGCAAGGCCCAACTAAGCATCCAGGATCTCCATACACTTTGTCCAGGCATAGGCTCTGGACAGGACACTCCATTTCTGTTCCATTGTCTATAGTGACATGAATGGAGATCATAATTCAACCAAACTTGTTATAGAGTGCTTTGAATAAAATCATTGTTGTGTTTGGTTATTCTCATTTATTTTCTATTTCTTTAGCACTTCAAATTTATTTTTTTGAGATGCTTGTATATAAACAAGGATTGAACAGCCATAGCCATCAAAGATGGTGCAGGGTTCTATCCTTTTTTTAAATTGCACGTGTTCGTGTGATGCTTATGTCTTCGAGTGTTACTTTTATCAGCAGGCTTGAAAATTGGCATCAGTACTCCACGAGACAACTCCTGAAAGTGATCTATTTAATTCTTGGAAAAAAGGCTATTATGACTTTTGGGGGTCCCTATTTTGATGAATTGATTATGACCATATTGTTTCTTCAATTGAATTTGTTTTTAATGACTTTGAATTTTGACACTACAGTCGTCCAATTATTGGCTGTAATGGCAAATGTTTTGAATAATCATATGTGTATTCCATCATCATCTTAAATATTTGAATATAATGTAGGAACACACTGTAGGATTCCCTTTTGTGAATTTAATAAGATTTAATCATACTTTCTACATATTATAACTTTTACCTTGCCCAATTATAAAAACTAGCTGAAAACCCAACCTACAGGTGGGACTTTCTACAGAAGGCCTGACTGGGGCCTTTAGTTCCAATAACAGATCAAAAATACAGATAAACAGAATCAGACTTTTCGTATTAAATAGAATGATAGAAGAAAATCAGATCATTATTATTAGTTGAGTGAGAACAGCCCCACACCACTATTATCGGGGGGGGGGGTTCAGAAACTCAATTGCTAAAAATATACCTGGGGTCCCATTAGTACACACAGAAAATTTTATGGGGATATGTTGTGTGGTTCCTACATTATGCTGTTATGTACAGATGAAAACTTGATGAATTATAGTTGATTTCCCACTAGAGTATGATTTCCAAGTGGGAGAGACTTCTTACTTTTCATAGATTCAGATAAATTTTGATTGCATTTGGATTGAGGGATTTGTTTCCAATGTTTTAGCTAGAACTGAAGTTAGATATTAGGAATGGCTATTTAAAAACCATGCTTGAAAGTTGGACAATGTTCAAGTTGGTCTCTTATTTTTGGCTCTGCAAAGTACTTCCCAAACGTTGACACAAGTGAAAGGAAAGTGCTTAACTCGGCCAAGTCCTCTCATTTATCATTGGAACTTTGCCATCAACTGTTTGCCAGCAGATGTTTGCGCCTTTCTGTCTCTATTCTCTAAACGGACTTAGCCTGAAATTAGAGTGAGACCAGGAGAACTGATGAAAATTGAACAAGAAAGTTCAAGAGAGATTTCTCCAGACAGAACCCAGGTTAGAATGGGAGTAGTGGCAGTTTCTTGTTTATAAGACTAAAAAACTTATTAGGACACATCATGAAAACCATCAACATATGTATCATCAAATTTCAAGTTGGTCTAGCTGTCTGGCTGGCTGGCTGGCTGGTTGGTTGGTTTGCTATGTATCATGAGTACGGGACACACTTATAGAGCTTTTAAAAATTTACTTTTTATTGTGTCTAGCAAAACTTTTTTCTTTCAATCCTCCCATCACCAGTTGGCTTTTAGATTCAATATGCAATCTAAGTTTATGCAAAATCAGTCCTTTGTTTTGGGTCCTATCTCACTTGATTTTCAAAAATACAGACTTTTTCAGTGATCACTGTTCAACAAAAGGCAAGAGAAGTAATTTAATCACTTTTTCCAATTTTTCAATTAATCATCCCCAACACAGCATGCAGCCTAAAGATATATGACAGTTTCTATTCAGTGACTAATTTCATAGGAAATTATAACTAGCTTCAAATCAGTTTATCATTTTTGTGGCTAGTTTATTTTTACAGGCCTTAGCAGAAAAATCTGTATCACAATGGACACAATTTTTGTTAGCACAAAATTATTAAAAAGCTCTATCATGGAAATTAAAGCCATTTCCAGTTCAATCAGGTCATTGGCTTTCAAATAATCAATATAATTAAGTATAAATTAGTAAAAAAAATATTTCTGAATAAGGATGGTAACTCTTGGCCAATTAACTTAATTACTGTTCTTAAAAGAAAAAAAGAGGAATAAACAAATGATTATATAAATTCTGTAAATAGGAAATGACTTGACATCAGACTTAAAACTCATTTTTGAGTGATTAAGATTGAAAACTTACTGTATAGGTAATTTAATCAGGCTTTAAATCATAGTTTTACAAGCCTTAGTAGTATAATAATTATAATGAACTCTTCAGTATTCTGTTATCTCTGATAAAATTTTGATTTTACCATTTACCGTTTTTGTCAGTTTGGATAAAAATTAATTTTTTTAGATTTCAAGATGGGTTCTCTTCACAATTTTAAATAGGGTGCATTAGTGACTTTTTGACAACAATTGTAGAAAATCTTCATAAAATCTTATCCATATAAACAATCGAAACACAGATATATTTGTATTTGGAATGTTTACAATGACCAAAACATTGGAATATAACAATTTGCATCAGGAATTTTGGCAATCTTCTGTTCTAAGTTTTGTTTTAGGTGCAAATCCTAACCATTTTGAAATCAATTACAGATACACAAAATAGACAAAAACAAACACAGGTAGTCAACATTAACAGAGTTGACTGCAACTGATCAAACATTGAAATAAATTATTGATTTACATCAAAATGTATTTTTTAATATTATTCATTCATTTATTTATTTATATCATTATTTAATATATTATAAAAGACAAACCCAAACAAAAAACAAACTCATGTAAATATTTGCTATATAACTCATGTGAATAATAGTTATAAAAAGTTGAAAAACTGATTTATAAAACATTAAACAACAGATGTGATTTTACTTATTATTGTAAACTTCATTAGATTTATATATTATGATTCTATTTTATTTTAAATCCCATCTAGTTAGTAATTTTCATCTTTGAAAACAAAACATCTAGAGTAGAAAATTTGCAACTAAAATGTCCACAGCCGAACTGTTCAGGCTGAAATGTTCTTGATTCCCTCAATTCACTTTCACAGGTAACAGAAAACAATGAAAAATAAAAAATAAGGAATAATCTTAAAAAATAAGATAAAAACAAACAGATACCTTATAAAAACAACACTCTAGTTGTATATCAAGACAAGAAGTAAACAGGAAAAAAACAGTTGTCTGTCGATCACAATGGCTGTGTGAAACTGATTAGTAACAACAAAATTGCTAATATCAACCTATATATCTATGCTCTATTAAAAAATATTGAGCATCATCACTATAGATGGAGCATCACTTGAAAACTATGTATATATATATATATATATATATATATATATATATATATATATAATGTGTACTTTAGAGAGTGAGACAGACTCGGGAGTGAAGTGTTTGGTGGTAAGGTTTATTAATTCTTATAAGTCAATAGTCCATACATGTTTCGGGATTCTTCCCATCATCAGTGGTGTGTGCTGTGAGAGTGTGTATTAAAATGTACCATGTGGAACCAGAGTCCACTGCCAGGGGCTATGCATTGTGGATGAGTTTTGTTGTCAGGGCTGCTGGAGGCCTCCTGCTGAATGGAAGAATGTCCAGTAGGTATCAGGTCTTTGGTAAAGCAGCAGCAGTTGGTCTTTGGGAGGGCAGAGTATGTCAAGGTAGAGGGTAGTGATGTGGAGTTGGATTTTTTGGTATGTTTGGGATAGTGTAGAAGGAGGGGTGGTGAGGTCAAGGAGCTACATAGGTATCAACCTTAAAAGTTATTGAAAATGTTTTGGCTATGATTTGGACAGGGGTTATAACAGGCTAAGGTGAAGTTTTTCCTATGGGTCTGGGTGACTTTGAAGCTTCCATTATTGAATGTGTCTTAGATGTGGGTGTGAGGATATTAATGATAGGAGTTGTGTATATTAGGGTTCTGTGTGGTGAGGGTTGTTCAGTTTAGTGTTTAATCCATTTGGATATAGGGTTTTAAGTTTGTTGATCCACATGTCTCCGTGTTTCTCTAGAACTTTAGTTATGTCAATTGGAGTAGTTTTTTGTATTTTTTCTATGATAGTGAAGCTAGCGTCAGTGGCAAAATTGTGGTCAGGTGTGCAAAAGTGTAGTTCTACGGGAAGTGGGCTACGATTATTTTTTGACTTGATCCTATGTCTATAATTGTTGAGTCTAATATTAAATTGCCACTCGGACTTGCCTATGTACTGTAACTTACATCTATTGCACTATATATATATATATATATATATATATATATATATATATATATATATATATATATATATATATATATATATGTATATATATATGTATATATATATATAAACTGATTCTGTAGAAATTCATAGTGCATCTTCAGGAATAGAAAATGAAATAATTAATTTTAAAAATGCGAAATAAATTATTATTCAAAATTTCAAGTAGTAGCTTATACTGTTATGACTGAAATTATTGGTGCAGTCTAACTTTTCTTAATCTATTGAAAACAATTACCAACATGATTAGGTAGTGGAGATTTCTTGCAAAACAGAAGCAGTTATAGGTATGAGGTTAATAAATATATAAGCATAAATTTTGAATTTCTAATTTTGAGTTATTATAAACAAAAGAAAAAATGATTATGTGTCCAAAATTAATGGAAAGAGAAAATCAATGATTAATTGTATGTCTTCTTTTTTTTAGCAGTAACTTTTTCTAATCTTTTTCGATAATCTGTTACAAGATTAGAACAAACATATACTGGTGTTTTTTGCCACCATTTATTCAAGTTCTTGCAATTTTTCAGGCTTTCTTGCTTGTATGATTTTTTTTCAATTCATTCCATAAGTTCTCAGATGGATTCAGGTTGGTACTCTGTAAAGGTTAAAGTAAAACTATCATCTTTTATTTATTTCATTTTCTTTTCCTGATGATATTTTTGGATTAATTTAGAAGTATGTTCCAAGCTATTGTCATGCATAAAGCTCCAACCATGTTTCAGTTTCAGATTTCTAACAGACACTTTCAAGTTGACATCCAAAATGCTCAGTGTAGCTCTGTGGTAATGGTATCTCTTGTTACTTTCACTCCAGGGGTTACTGAATTCCTATATTCCTGAGATCCTTAGTAGTAATATTTCGTGACAGTTTTTGGTGTTTGATGTTACTGTTTTCTGTCTTTCATGTATGTGCTATACATACATACATAGCAAGCCAAACTGAAGAAACCAATCTTGACACTTTTGGCGACAGTTTTCATTGACAATTTAAAGTGAATGAAGTTGTTTGGAATTATATTCTGTTTGATAACAAATAACCTAATACACATACTCTTATTTCATATCCGGCAAGTTTCAATGTCAAGAATGCACGAGAATCATGTGACCCCCCCCCACACACACACACACTCCTCAAAAAAATTCTGATCACAGGGGAATGGGTGTTCTAGTCTGGGAGCGATCTATCCCAGAAGATTTTTAAAATTATGTATTCAAGATCAGCCAAAAACGCATGACAGGGCATATCTGCTACTGAAATTAACTTCTCTTCAAATGCTTGTGAATGTTCCTTTTGAGCATGAGAATTTATCGAAATGCGTGTGTGTCTTGCAGAATTTGTGAGACTTGTGAGTTATGTTATTTTAGCAAGGAGTATTAAGAAAAAAATTGAATTCCTCTTATTCTAACCCAGTTTGTATGTTTGTTTTTTGTGTTTTTTTTAATTGTTTTTTTTAAGAACTCTTCCCCAAGTTCGGGCCCTGTAGTGAGGAGCAACGAAGGTTAAATCTACTTTTCAAGCCATTTTGAGCGGGAAAAGGTGCGTGAGGCGGAGGGGGGTACTTATATGCGTCAAATAAAGTAATAACGTTTTATATGTAAGGTAAATAATTCTGTGAAAATTTAGAGTTGTGTCCCTTAGTTTCGTGGCCATAAAGCTGATCATTTGAGATGTTCATTTTTCATTTTTAGCCGCTTGATTGAATTTACCTTGTGGATATAATATGTAATTTGGAGTTTAATCGCACACCTGCCCATTAGAATTAATCTTTGTAATTATGAAAAAAAACTGTGAAAGTAGACTTAAGAAAAAAAGTAATAATTCCCTTTTAGTGCTTCGAATGAATTTACTGTTTTCTCAGTTCAATTTCATGCATTGTCAAACCAAGTTTTTTCTTCTTTTTAAAAGTTGCTCTTTAAAATTATTGTAATCGTAGTTTCATGAATATCATGTTTTGAATATGCCATCTTCACACCACTAAAAAAAAAATTGACCCAAGATCAAAGTGCGTAAAATAATCAACCCAGACAATCCAAGGGAGTTAACTCTTTTAATTCTTGGAGTTTTTCAGATAACTGAACCCATTCCTTTCGTTGGTAGTTCTTGGTTAAAAAATACGATAGCATTAAGTTTGCCAAAAGTTACCCCCCTTGATGGCTAAAAATGGCTACATCTTTTTCATTTGGGAGTCAATGTTTGAAGGCTGAAATAGTTGGGTAATCTATAACTTCTTCATCAATAATTGAATCCCTAAAAAGTGTAGCGCCCCCTATTCTATTTTTTTTTTTATGAGCATTAGACCATGAGCGTCCAGGGGTTTTATAGGGGTCGTCGGAGGAAGTGACGTTTTTGATATCTAGCTAAAAGAAGAGTTTCTTATTGAATTCCAAACTAAAAGAATAGGGGGCACTACAAAAGTATTAAATGAGGTTGTACAATATGATGTGCATTCAGGTCGATCATGACTCATACTTGATAATTAATATTTGATTTTTAGCTCAATTTTCAGAATAATATCTTGGATTTGGAGAACATTATGTAAGAACAAGGTTATTTGAAGCATAAATAAAATCTCTTGTTATAAGCTGGGAATTAAAAATCTAAGCATTTTTAATCATCAAGTGGGATAACTTTTGGCAGTCTTTATTGTTTCTATTCTATGGCTTTCTTCAGGTGTATTATCTGTGAGTGAATTTTTTTTTCCTGGTTGTGCCAAGTAACAGAATTTTGTCTTGGTTATCAAAAATGCCCGTAATGTAACTTGAAGATGCTTTCACCCCTTTCTTTGTTAGATAAAAATTTTCCTGCAGTGTCCCTGGCCTGACATTCAATTAGCCAACATGTTGATACAGATGGCTTCTTCATTGGTTTTCTAACTAAAGGAAAATTGGAAAAATCTGGTATGGCACACCACATATGAAGGGAGAAAGATATACACTACTCTCTCCAGGAGTAAGTCCAAATAATGGACAGAGAACTCCACTAGAGTGTGAGAATTCAAATCTTCGAATGCTAATAACTTTTTTCAAAACTATGATTAAGTATAGCTTTGTTTTGACATAAGACCATAAGTACGGGACATAAAGCAATTAAATTCATTACTTACTCAGTAGTAATCTGAGAGACCAGCTTGCTACCATGTAGCCGTGTACCCTTTGGCCTTTGTCGAGTTGTTGGTTCCAGAATGTATAATCACTTCTTAGATCAAATGCATGATTCGGCTGGACACATCACATCTATTTATTTTTGTATATCTGGGTTTGTGTTTTCAGTGTCAGCTTCTGAGTTGCTTCCTTTGCCTTGGATAGTCTGCTTGCTTTAATTCCTTATGATGAGAGGTTCCCAGATACTATTGATACTGATACTGGGTCAGCTGATTGGTTCAATTGAAGAAAATATGTGTGCTGCTCCCTTCAAGCGTCATATTCGCCAATTGTCCTCCCTGTCAATAATTAGCACATCATCCCATAAGTGCCTGTACCTGACCCATTCCCATCAAGTATGGTATGTCATGCCAGATTTATATGTACCGCAGTATGTTACGGCTTTCCTATGTTCTTCAATTTTTATTTTCATCGGCTGGCATGTTTTGTCTTTATAGTGTCTACCACAGCTGAATGGAATGAAATATACGCACTTTGTGGTCACATTTTTTTTTGGTAGATAGTTTCTTTTTGGAGAAGTGTAACTGTAGAATGGATCCATCTCAGAACACAGTCAAGATATTGTACTGATGGCATAATATTTTTTTTCTCTTGGAAATACCTCCAATGTATAGGAAAACAACTGTGGTGTTGGGTTTCAGTTTTTTTATGCTGTCCAGTTCTTATCAGCCTCAGGCTGTAATTGTTTCCAAGGAAAATGTTTTCTCTGCAAAACATCTCCTGTTTGTATTTATCCTGGTTGTTGCATATTTGTTTCACCCGGTGTCGTAGGCATCTGATTATTCACTCAGTCTAATGAGAATAATGTTTTTCCGTTCATTCCATTTCATTGTTTTTGGATGATGTGTCTCTAGGATGAATATTACATTTTGTCAGGCGCTTACCATAGAGCAATGTTTAAAATTTAGTCCAACAGATGATTTTGATCCTTATTGGAAGTCCAAATATTAGAAAATGTCAACCAAAACTGTCAACATAGGTTTCTTCGGTTTTCAAGTGACCCTGGATAGATGGATGCCTATCTATCTATCTATCTATCTGCTGTTCATATGGTCTGCACCAATGGAGCAAAATGCTGATAATCTAACCGTTTACTTGTTATTATGTCTAGAAAAAACTTATCCTCTTTTTTTTCCTGAAAATTCCCCCTCTACAATGTAAGTTCATGCTAAATTGTTCCCTTAAGTTTGTGTTAGGTAACATGTTTTTAGAAAATTCATACATTTTTTTAGTGAACACCATCCAACAAAGAGAAGTAACTTATCCATTTGTCACTCCTTTTTCCAATTTTTTAATTGATCATCCCAACACGGCATGCTGCCAAAAGATGTTGGTCATGTGATAATTTCTATTAATGGATCATCCAGACGTGACATAGCTTTGTGTCAAACTAAGCTAAATAAATGATACATCTTTGATTGCTTTATCTGAGCTCATCAATTTATTAATGGATCAGTGCCAGCCAGTAAAATCATAAGTTTTTCAAAATGATGGCATTTTTCACCAAATTTTACACATAATTTTGTTTATATACTTCTATTATATACAAGCAAATTGCTCAATTTATTTTATTCTTTTCTATTTAGATTTTGAGATCAGAGTTCTTTGTTTTTAAAATCTTCCACTTACGCTCATACATTTCAACTCTCTTTTTGTTTCATTGAGCATTTCATTTCAATTCACTTTTGGCTTTCTAGGCTATCAAGCTTTATCTGACACCTGTTAATTGTAATTTTCAAGAACATATTCCCTATTCTATCAATTGCAAGCCTCTCATGATACTCGGCCAAACTTTCCCTATTTGAATTCAAATTTGTTCATCTTCCAACCAAGGCTGCTAATTCCAGTATACCCAGGCCCATAGCTAGGAAAGAAGATGGAATTCCAAAGGAAATAAGTATAAATTAAATGCAAACTGTGTCAGCCAGTTTGAACTCAGATCGCCGATTCCATTTCCTTTGCTGCTAACTATTAGGTCACCCACACCTTTTGAGAGTTATAAAGAAGTAATAAATATCATCATCATCAGTCTTTTAACGTCTGTCGTTAGACATAGACCTTCCCAAGGATTTGCCACAATTCCCTATCATGGGCATCGCGGAGCCAGTATTTCCTGAATCTATCCAGTTCATCTCTCCATCTTGTGTTCTGTTGGCCTCGGTTTCTTATGTGATCTCTGGGGATCCATGTTGTGAGTCGTGATGTCCATCGGTTGTCTTTCATTCTTGCAACATGGCCCGCCCATTGCCATTTGAGTCTTTTAATAGTTTCTATGATGTCACAAATACCTGTTTTCTTCCTTATACACTGTGCTGTCTTGTGATGTCTCCATGTAAGGTTGAGCATGATTCTCTCATGTGCATGTTGCATACTTCTCAGTTTGCAGGCCTGTCTCTTGGTTAGGTTCCATGTTTCAGCTCCATAAGTGACTATTGGGAGAATGCATTGGTTGTATACTCTTCTTTTTAGGATAGGATGTAAATATCAGTGATAGAGTTGAAATTAAAAGCTTTAACCTTATGTGTGGTCAAATGGTATGCACAGAGCTTGGTGATCATCCAAATCTATACATGGAAGAAGGGTTAGCTTTTTATCAACCTTAAATTCAAAATTAATAGCACATGGATTTTGAATAGTGTGTGATTAAGCAGCAATTTTTCATTTAGGAAGGTTTGATTAAATACAATACACAGGGAATCTTTTTTAAAATATATTTTACTTTTCCTATTCATGTACAAGGCATTGATAGTTTTTCCTCAATCTAGATAGTAACCAGAAGTATGGTTGAAAGTGCTCAATCACAAATCCATACAGGGTTTTTTTTTCAGGTTTCTTCCCACATGGGCATTTTTTTTGTGAGGTATTTTTGTGTAGGCATCTTTCATGTGAGCATTTTTCTGGCCATAGTGTGTTATATTGGTATAAAAGAGTTATTTGGTTTACATATGTACATACTTATGCCCAATACTTTTTATATAAACAAACCACTGTTTATATAAAAAGTATTGCTCATAAGTATTTGAAAAAGCACAAACTCTGGGTTTCTTGCCTATGATTGCATTCTTTCAAAAAATGTGTATTTGTCTATTTCAAGGCTATTTAACTGACTAGTTTGGCAACTTTTTCAAATACCAATGCCAGCCGGCCTTTTCAATCTCCTTGAATGATTCTGAGCCAGGTAGAAAACAAAATACTTGGTTTGATTTATCTAACAATTTAATTCTTTGAAAAAGATTTTTTTCCAGAAATTTAGCAAACAGAACTACAAGACATACCAAAATGAAGATCTTGTTGTGCTGATAGCAATAAAATTTGGTTCTTCCTATTTTCAACTCTCAAAACCAAGCCATACAAGCAAAATTTGTGCTTGTTCAAATGTACTACTTAGCAGCCTGCCTCACTATGGAGCTTAGTAAATACCTATATACCATATTTGCTGGTTTGTGAGATGTTCTTGAAAAAAATGAAAAATTGTGAAATATTATATAGTTCAGCTGTACTTGCACATTTTCATGGTGCAGTCATAGTATGAAGGTGCCATCTACATATCCCAGCCAGTTTGGTGACCTCATTGCTATCATTGTTAGGACCACTTTCTCAAAGTACTACAAGCACATGTTTGCTATTACTGGAGAGAATGGTGTTCCCATAGCCATATCTTTTTCATAGCACTATCTGTCAAATCACTGATTGAGCCTCATTTGTGAGGACATGGGTTAACAAGTTCTTAACATCATAGCTCACTATCTGGCTGTACTGAATGGTAGCATCTTTAATTATTTCCACAAAGTGGGCAGAGTGCTCTATACAGGATGAATATCTACTTGTCATTAAGCTGACTATATCTAACAGGATTATACTCAATACATGGCACGCTCAAACTTGGCAA
>OY735233.1:13059760-13067260 GCA_963457665.1 Thysanoteuthis rhombus
CGAAAAATTTTATAAAAATCCAATAATCAGTTGACTTTTGGTTATTTTTAAAATCGAGGTGTTTTTCGCCAAGATATTTTTTAATGAAAATCCTTATGATTATTGTTTATTTACAGGTAAACAACTTTTCACACAATCATTTTTGACAAATATCTCTGGTTTTGTAGAGTGTGCACAAATAATTTTTCCATCAGAATTTTTTTCCAACTATCTTTGTACTAATCGCAATAAGATTTTGACGATGAAATTTACTTTTATCATAGTTTGCATTTTTCCCGCAAGGCTCGATTCCCACCCAAATATTTTGTTCATATCTACAAGTGCCAGATTCAAATCACTGTCCTGAACCATCCAGCTGCTGGACTAGTAAATCTCTGAGGTTCAATGTGTATCATATGTTATTAAATTAGCATACAGATACCTGTTCAGACATTGAATAACAAACAAAGTGGGGGGGAAAAATTGCTCAATGAAAATTGAGTTAGAGGGAAAGGGAAGAGAGAGTGAGTGTGCGTAAGTTCAAAATATCAAAAACACTATTTTTCGACCTTAGTTTACATGGAAGCTCTGTTTAAATAAATAATGAACTTAAAAACCAATCAGGTAAGTTTTAGCCAGTTACCATTAACTACCAATCAGTACCCAACTGGTGAGCAAGCCAATCAGATTGTACCAAGCTGCTATGTCACTCAATCAAATTGCATTAAGCCTGCACACTGACTAAATTAGATTTTTATCAACCATGTATATTAACCAATCAGATTGCATCGATGTTTGTCAGTAAATCATTCTACCAATCATATTTGGTTGTCAGATTACTCTGTGTGACTACGTGTGTGTATGTGTGAACACGAGCTAATCACTGATTTTGAAGAAATAAATATGCCAGCCAATCAAATAGTATGGACTGGATGTTTTAAAAAAAAAAACTTCTTTGGTGCTGATATTATCTTCAAAACAGTATTTTATACATTTTTTTTTTTCATTTTAACACATAAAAAAAATTACTTCATTGTGAAAATTTTTTTTTTTAAGACCACGACTCAAGTGTACCATGACAGCACTTTACTAAATTACTGATTTATTGTAGGTACTGAGAAAGAAAGTTGTTTTTTTTTTGCTTTTTATTCAATTCATTTATTTGAAAATCTGCATTATTTTCTTTTTCTTTTGTTCTGCACAATTTGACTTTTTATATTCCAATCACTAGATAAAAAATTGAGAACATGTCCACAAACGATGCACACAGCTATTTTCCAACTGCATCTTAACCTTTAGCACTCTGTTGGTGACTTTTTTTGCTGAGCAAAGAGTCTGTCCTCAAGTGACTCTGATCAAGTTTTTAGATTTTGCGGTTGTGTTGTCATTTCATTTTCATATTGATCTCAGTCATACATAAACTGACATACAAGTTACAGGCTTTCAAAATTACTAAGTGCACAAGATCTTGGCGCCCTTGAAAGTGCTAAAGATCGAGATTTTCTCGTGCTTACTTTTTTATCATCATTTATTTCCATTACATTACAAAACAAAAACCCAGAAATCACGATGATATCAATAATCCACCAAAAAAAGCTTTCTTCTGCTAAGGTGCTTTCGATCTTAGTTCTTTTCACCGAGACAGTGGTTCCCAACCTGGGATCCAAAAAGGTATTATAGGGGGTCCGTGAGCTTGTTGAGTAGGCAAACCTTTCAAAAGCCTGAGTTCCTTGGGAAAATTCATTTAAATAAAAGGGGTCCTTGGTAATTAAAAGGTTGGGAACCACTGCACCAAGATTTTCATTTTCAACTTTCTTTCAGCCAATCATTGTCATTTCAAGGTATTTTTCGCTTCATCCATCAATTTGCACAGGGGTGTAATGACGTTTTCTTTTCTGCTGTTCAGTAATTCATTTATTGTTGCTCGCAGCCATGCCAGTCAGAGGATTCGGGCTGGGGGGGAGGCTTTGGCTTGCGTTATTGAGCATAGTGCAGGGATCAGTTTCCTCCCAGGGAGGATTAACGGGATTGCCACAGGAGGCTCTCTACATGATCCCCAGCTGCTTACGTCACCTGTTATTCCCAGACGGTCATCATCTAAATCCGGGTTCGACATTGCTCAACTTCGGTGATCCCACAAGAACCGGTGTATTCAATTTGATTTGACCATAACCTTTTCATTTGTTCATCCCATGATAAACACTGATTAGACATATTACTTGCCAAACGAATATCTCATGTGAGTCATTTTGAAGAGTTCATTTATTTGGACAGTGCACTCAGTTCTCTGTGCCTGAAGTTTTAAACATTTTGATTTTAATCCAATTCGCAGTTATCCCTAGTTATTTACGGGCTGGGTTGCCAGATTTGGCAAGTAGGGGAGATAATCCAAGCTTTATTTTAGAAATTCACCCAGAACAAGCATTGGAATAGCTACGGATTTGAAAATCAAGCGAGTCTGGAAACAGAGGTTCAAAACCAGCCTCTTGACTCTTCAATACTATTCCAATGCCTGCTTTGGGTAACTCTCTGAGATAAAGCTTAGATTATCTCCCCTTTTGGTAAAATCTTGTAACCCTGTTTGGGGAAATATCATTTTTCTGCATGCTTTTTTTTTCATAAAGGTTTTTTGCTCGATGTATCACAGAAACAATATTATAATGGTCTGATTTCTATTTGTGTGCTTGTATGTTTGTTGCTGTAAAACAGCAAAAGCAACACACTATTGTGATATTTTTGTTAATTCAATATGGTTAAAATGCTCTAACTTGCGGAATAAATCAGTTTCTGGTCAAATTTCCAACTTAATAATAATAATAGTGTAGGGAAAATCTATGTTATAACGGTCCAATTTCTCAAGGGAGATAACTCCAGGTATATCAAATGCTAATTATGAAGTATTTATTCAATATTTATTAACAGATAATTATGATATAAATTATAAAAATTGGAAGTGATTTGACATCAAGCTTAATGGCGAGTAAAAAAAAAGAAAAGTTTTTGTTTTGCTCTAAATATGATGCCATCTTCCTGTTCTTGGTAAAGTTTGGATTCTTTTAACCCTTACAAGACTCCCGGGACATACAGTGTTGCTCATAAATGAGTACACCCCAATCCACTTTTTTTAATAGACATCAAATTTTCTTCAAAACCAAACATAGGAGGATTTTATCATTCTGAGTGGAATATCACACAATCAAGACAGATATTATCTGTTATAATTCATGATCAAACTGTGCAGTATTTTTGTTGAAAGAATTTTCTCCATTTCAAGAATTGGACTGTTTTCAAGTTGATGTTTACTTTTACACCTTTTTACAAAAGTGTTGGAAAATTTTGATGCATATTAAGTTCATTTTTTTGTTTAAAGGTATCTGTTTCGATAATGAAATATTCCTTTAGAAATAATGAAACACTGTTGTGTTTGGTTTCGAAGAAAATTAACTTTCCATTAAAAAAAGGGTAAGGTGTACTCACTTATGGGCGACACTGTTTCTATGACTGCTGGGATGTCCTGTAGATCTCTTTTACAAGCCTTAAGTATATTGATAGGGTGATCTTGAAAGGGTTAATGCCAGTAGGAGAAGTATTTAGCAAGTCTTAAAAGAGGCAATACAATAACTCGGCAGTGACTTAAAAAAAAAAAGAATGTCAGGAAAGGGAAGTTTTAATCAGCATTATAAATACTTGTATATAATTGATATATGTATTGAATAAATAGTAATCTTTTGACATTAAAGAATATCAACACTCACACCAGCACACTTCATTCATACTTTAAATTAAACTGGCCAAATATGAAGACTTGGCAAAAATCACTCTCAGAAAAGATAAACTCTAATTTCATTGTATTGGTTTATTCGGACTAATTTCCTCATTTTTTTGTTTTCTTCATTAGAAAACTTCGGAAATTGTATACTCCAGCCTTCACACATACAGAGTGTCTGTAAAAAAAATGCATCATATAAAAGGGAAATAACTTGAAAACTTTGGAGTTTTTTCCCTTAAATTTACAGTCAGCTGATTGGCTGATATGCTTAGCTGAGAATACAGAATACATCTGTTTATTTCAATCAGCTACTTATACTTATCTGGCCCAGGATCCATCCTGTGGTCTTGAAAAAGTATACTATGTCCAGTCACAGGGAGTCCGTCTCCCTGGGGCAGCATCCCCTCAATTGCACTAAATGGGGAGGGTCGTGGGTTGCCCTGACGCCTTTGTGAGACTGTTCCCCAGAACTGGGCAATGTTTGTCCTTGCCTGCACATACACATGTAGGCCCCCACGTTGAACCAATCTTGTGTCAAATTTTCTCTCTTAGGAAGGTAGATAAATCCAATCTACCCATCCATTACACACAGAACCTAATCACATCCTTGAAAATTGAAAAATTAACAAACAGCATTAAAAGATATAATTACTGGTTTCCCATATCTTGAAAATCTAAACTTTACTGAAAACAGAATGCTTCTTTTGTAGATATTTACTTAGCTTAGCCAACTCTGGCACAAGGCACCCAATGAGGAGCAAACTTACAAGCAATGGCTTACAAGACTAGCTTGTGCTTTTGAGCTTGTATTTGTATGCAAACATGTATATATACAAGTAGGTATGGCTGGCACAAGGCCAAAATAATTGAGTGCCCAACAGGGATCAAATTTACGAGCAATGGCTTGCAAAACTAGCTTGTTTACCATCACTCTAAAGTAAATGCCTTTGTGCATGTAGATGTACACATGCATGTGCATTTTGATAGATAAATGATAACTAAGCTTAGCTTAGTTGGCCACACAACCTCAACCTCAATAGAGAAGCACTTAGTGAGGATCATACTCAAAAGCAATGACTTGTGATACCAACATTCTGATCGCAGTTCTATCGTAGGTGCTTTAACTTGTATTAGTAAAAATCAGTTCACCTTTGCCATCAAAAAAATGATGGCGATATCTAAATAATTTTGCAATTGCAATCATGCAAAAGCTTAAAATGGAGCTAACTCAATTGAGAAATTTTCACATAATTCAAATATCATTGTGTACAATCATATTTCTCTTACAAATAACGAAATAATCTTCTAAGGGAAGTACCTCTAGCATGGAAATATGAAAGTTATTTCCCTTGGTGTTACAGACTAAAAAAAAATAGATGTACACTTGGTGTATTATATTAGTAGATTCAATTCAGAGTTTTCTGCATTACATTCTTAACTTGTCAATAATTCTGAGAGATCACATCAGTCAATGAAACTTCATGCGCAGAGTAAATTGTACAGTGTGAAAAAAATCAAACTCCTTTCAATTCTTCCCCCCACAATTTTTTTTCTCATAATTATCATAAATTCATTTGTGTGAATGTTAAAAAACATGAAATCACAAAGTGTTCGCAAGTAAATCCACAAAATCCGGAGGAAAAAAATGTAAACGTTTTACTTTGTACATTTCATGTAAAATTGGAAGATTTGTCAGTTTTTCTTTAAAACTTCTTACTTTTTTGTAAATTTCAAAATGTATCTTATCCAAAAATCTTTTTTTTTAAATATTAAAATTTTTGTCCCCCCCCTCCGGGTCCTATTTTACATAGATTACGCCAAACTGACAATAGGGGGTGGCTGGACATATTCAGGCTTAAACTGTAAATAGTCCAGTAATTTTTGTGGTAACGGTAAACGAGGGATCATTTCTGGTGCGAAATATTGTAGTATCCTGGTGCGACAGCGGTTCTGTAGATTACCTTTATTAGGAAGCTTATAAACCTCGATATGGTCGGTAGGGGAATCTTGGACGTTTAAGACCAGCGCCATTCGATCCCCACAATTGGAAAACATAGGCATATAATTAACAGGGCAAGAATGCTGACCGCAAATGAAGCGGATGTACTGAATGCAGTAGAGTGTTTGGGAGGTATCACCATCAAACACGTAGACGGCCATAGTGAGGGCGTTATATTTGCGGGATTTCTTTTCCCTGCAGAAACAACCACCTGTCATCATAATGGCAAATATCAACAACCCGTCCTTTGAGAAGACCAGATTTTTCAACTTGGGCCGCCTCATATCAAGAAAGACATCAATTTGAGGGTTAAATGCGATTGTTTCCCAGTTATCCGTCCTGACGAGACTCAAGGAGTTTTCTTCTCCTTGTCGAAAGCTTGTCACAGCAAGACGAAGGCTCCCAAATCGTGGGTCAAATGCAAACAGCGAATGGCTATAGGGTAAACTCACCTCGCTCAACATTTGTTTTGTTTTCAAGTTGTAGAGCTGAAAGACATATGCACTGTTGTTGCTACGGAGACTCGGGAACTTTATAAGACAAGTTGAATCATCCGGGCTCAGCTCACCCCATAATGCTTCGTTAACAAATTCTACACTCTGTTTTCCGAAATGTCCGAGAAACTTATTGATGCTCAAGTCAATGACGCCAAACTGCGTCATCATGTTCTGTACAAGGTGAAGGATAACGAGGTTGTCATGGTAACAGAGAACACTCTTTACATGGAAGTTCTGGATCGATGACAATTGGGCGGGAATATGATTATACTCGAAATGTTCAGCCATCTTGGTGAATTTGCTTCGGCGCCGAAAGCTAAAGAACGAATTGCTTTTGTTGATGTTGATAATGCCTTGCCGACTGGTGCAGAAGGCAGGACTGCAATCCTTAAAGACGACGCCATCACAGGTGAGCAGAGATTCCCCGAAACCTGCGGCTTCTGTAAAGAGAGAGAAAAAGAGATCAGAAAATTGGAAGAAAGTAAAAACTGAAGAAAAAAAAAAGAAGAAAAAATGGGTCTGGTCAGTGACTAAATAGAAACTATCATGAGACAATATCATTTGGCAGCATGCCGTGTAGGGAGTACAAATTGGAAAATTAGAAAAAGGGGTGATCAATAAATAAATGACTTCTCTCAGATTTTGTTGGGCATTGATCACTAGAAGTCTAAATTTTCGAAAGAACAAGTGTGAACATTGTCAGACTAAAGGACAAATTTAGCATGTACACATGTTGTAAATTGAACCCCCAACTAGAAATATATTTTTGAGGAGAATTCTTTGAAAAACACAAAAATTCTAGCCCTCTAGCTCCATTGGTGCAGCCTGTATGCGTTGATATATACATAGTCAGCCAGCCAGACCAACTTGAAAACTGGAGGAACCTTGACAGTTTTAGTTGACAGTTTCTAATTAGAAGTCTGTTGAAATTGGAATTGTAGCCGGTTAATTTTGTCCAGAAGTGTATTTGCCAGATTATGAGATGAATGATTCACAAGGGTATTTGGAGGAATACCACTAACTGCAACACATACAAACTCCACAACAGTCTATATAAAGCTTTTGTAGACAGACCCTAGTCTTCATAACAGCGCATTGAACCAAGTGGAATATTTGCATACTTAGAAAAAAAATAATATCTCTCTTATATACTGGCCTATAAGGTAAATTCAATAAAAAATGTTGATAAAAAAAAAAACAATTTATAAATGAGGATGGATGAATAAGTCAACGGCTTAACGTGTAGTTATTTGCTG
>OY735233.1:13072260-13104760 GCA_963457665.1 Thysanoteuthis rhombus
ATAGACAATGTCGGGCAGAGAATAAGGGACCAGTTTAGCATAAACCTACATTGTGTACTGGAACCCTAATAAAAACCTCATTTGGGGGAGAAAGTTGAAAAAAAACAAAACATTTCTCATGACATAATAGGGAGTGAATGTTTAAATAAATCTCAAGCCCCCACAACCACCATACTGAAAACCTATTCAAAAGGAGTAAATGTTTAAATTTTCATGCCTCTAGCTCCATTAGTGCAGATTGTACATGGCGGCAGTTTTGATTGATGGTTTCTAATTGAACTTGGCACCCCAGGAAGTGCGACTCACAAAAATCTCTTTTAAAGTATCTATTTTTTAACATTATGCTTTCATCTTTCATGTTCCAAAACAGGTTGAGAAAAATATGCATTGTCAATCAATCTATTGATTTATACCTAAAATATTTCTCCTAACACGAATAATACAAGCCCATAGGTGAAAATAACTGCAGGGAGTGAGGTTGTTATATACTTCACCCAGAGTAGATGAGTCTAATATTAGAATGTAGCCAAAGTATTTTCATTTTTTACAAACCTTTACTCCAAATCTCATTTCATTTACACATCTAAAAACTATCTATGCTTCAACTGAATTATCAACATTATTATTGTTAAACTCCAAAAATGGAGTTGACTTTATTTTTTTAACGTAACAAGAACAAGAACAACAAGAGCTATCCTCACCAAAACAAGGGGTATAAACTGATATGGAGTTGACTTTATTTTTCTAACGTAACAAGAACAAGAACAACAAGAGCTATCCTCACCAAAACAAGGGGTATAAACTGATATGCGAAATTCACATTCCCCTACCATGATCTCACATCATGCCCAAGTGTTTATTTTTCTAACGCAACAAGAATAAGAAGAATAAGAACAATCCTCACCAAAACAAGGGGTATAAACTGATATGCGAAATTCACATTCCTCTACCTTGATTTAAACTCATGCCAAAGTGATTACCTGGAGGCAGTCTCACTGACTGAGCTTAATAGACAAGTCTACAGAAAATTTATCATACTGATCTGCAAAGACTTTTTTCATTCTAGTTAATTAATACATTTATACAAAATTTATGTATGTATATTTTATAATTTTTTTAATTTATTGTATATACAATACAAAAGTTGCAGTAACCATCAGCAGTACTCAAAATCTTTCAGATAGTGGGTGGGATAAGTGACATTGTGTACTTTGGATTAAAAGCATGAAACTTGGTACATATATTCGATACTTTGAATGATCCTAGCTCATCTCAGTGGGGCAGTTAGGGAGTAATTTCTAGCTGGATTGTGCACTTATGGTTAAAACATGATTTTTTTTGTACATACAAGAAGTTGTCCTTAATCTTTTTTAGATATGACTACAGATCAAGAGTGCCCCCCTGGTTATGGTTATCTGGGAGTTTTCAAAATGGCCACCTGATTAATATAAACACCATATTGTTTGAACTACACCTCTTAGAATCAATTACTATATGTATAGATTTGAGATCGAAAAGTCATTCCAAACATTAAAAGATACAATCAATGCATTGCCTCGGTATATATGGTCTGACAGAGTGCCTTTGTCTTGGCTAAACTTTGCATAAGTTTTTTTTCATTGGACACAGATAATGTCTTTATACTTGACTTCATAAAACCACCAGCTGCCCAGCGGTCACCCTTGAGCAATTATCAGTGATAGGGTAAACATGAACATGTCTCTCGAAAAGAAACAAAAATATGATGGGCAAATATCTTAATCAACTGTATTAGGCAATACTGACCAAAATTCAAAATATTTTATAAAATTTAGAAGTATTCTGACCAGTTAGTGAACAAAGACAAATAAAGAATATTATATGATATAATATCCGATATGTGATGGGTTTCATAAAATGCTCTATTCACTCAACATTAAACATCAAGTTGAGCAGAGCTTAAAATATGGTAAAGTAAAGGATTCGCTAAACAAACACATTTATGTTTCTGTCCCGTTTGGCCCAGGCAGAAACATAAACATTATTGTGTAGTGAATCACCACATATGTACATATATATATTTTTTGATAACATAATTGTCTGCATTGAAAGAAACAAATAGAGTAGATATAGACTGTGAATAAAGAAAATGAGAATCTAGAGTTGAAACTGTTTTTCGGATCATTGTATTACTGGCGGCTGTTTAGCTCAATGGTAAGAGTAGTGTTACATTGGAATGGCTTCTTTCTCTCTCAAAATATATATTTGTATGTTATCATCTTGAATTTTATGGATGACAGAAAAAGAGAAATAAGATAACATAGTCAGGGATATTTCCAATGTAATACCGACTATTCTATAATATGCCATTTATATGGCCGGGTCAATGACCTCAGGTGACAGATACTGAATAGATCCCCTAGACAACCAAAATGTCAGATAAGTCAGAATCTACCAGTTGACTCTTGCAATTTGGAGAAGAAAACCATGTTCTGAGGTCTTTCATGAGAGTATCAACAGATTGGTTATTGAGAAGTGAATAATACTGTATTGAGAACTCATTTTCCTATGTCTGTATAAGAAGAGTAGAGATGCAGAAATACAAGATCATAGATATTGTCTAACTTCTCCAACCAACAAGTTACATATACATCAGAGTTTCGTGCAAAATCTAAAAGAAAGGATGCTAAAACTGGATACAGATCTGTTGCTGAAAATCTAATGAAATTTGACCAACTTGCTGTCATCTCTGTTGATGTGAATATACAACACTTGAATATAAGCACAGACTTAGCAGAGACATTACAGAAAAATAATACTGAATGGCATAAGTCTAGCTGAAATAAAGTTAGAAATGAAATGCTTCAGAGAGCACGAAAGAGAGAATTCAGAGAAAGAAACAGAATTGTGCATCTTCTGTAACAATCCAGCTGGAATGTGATGTCCTTGATAAAGTCGGCTCATTTGATGTTGACTTCAAAGTAAGGGAGTGTGCTACAGATCTTTCTGATAGTCAGCTGATGGCAAAAAATAGCTGCTGGGGATTTGATGGCTATTGATGCTTAAAACCATAGAAATCACCAGGCAAAACTCTACAAACGGACAGAACTTGTAATGCATAGAAATATGGCGATGTCTTGAATTGACCTTTCATCAAAGTTAACAAGTGACTGGCAAAGCGTCTTTCATGTCAGTGAGAACAAAACAGAGTTATTTTACTTGCTGGCAAAAGCAATTACAAGCACTGATTTCAAAGGTGAAGTGGTTTATAAAGCACTTATAATGATCAAGTTCGTTCATCACCAGTGATAGACCATAAAGATCTCAGTGAATCTTGCTCACATGAGTAAGTGAACACAAAGGATAGTACTGCATCATTTGGATGTTGTACACGAAAGACATGATTATATCAAACCGTCAAAATAATCCAGCAAATAAAATATGGATATCTTTTGGTACAGGGAATCATCAAATGAAATTACTGCTGAAATGGGTTGGGTCCATCAAAAGGTCCTGCATTAGCAATGTTTTATTTATTTACTGGGAGTGGCATCACCTCCTTCTCTACATGGATAGGTAAACATAGAGTATGGGACACATGGAATGTATTTACCACTCACTGATGCATTCTTGCAACTGGCAGATCCCTCTTCAAGTAGCCCTGACAACATATTCAATTTGCTGAAGAAATACGTTACTCTAATATACGATAGGTGAATTGTCCAAAGTGAATGAGGCAAGGCTGCATCTCTTCCCAGGAAAATCCAGACTTTGGAGAAGATTCCACCAACACAAGCAGCTCTTTGGCAATATATACTTGGAGCAGTCTACCGAGAAGGACATGTATAGGGATAAAGTACTGCAAAAGGAGCCCTGTCTGGATTGGAAAGGACGGCTCATGGAAACCAAAGTGGACAACAATTGGACAAGCTCAAAACATGCTATGAGCTGATACATTGCAAAAAAGCATGCAAGGGTTTTTACAAGTGTTTCAAGGCCAGTCTCCAGTGCACAGCTCTTTACCACTGGGAAGGCATCTGTTTCCAAGACTAACTAGAGGTACATACTAAAGCATATGTTAATTTCCTTCTGAATTTTAGTACATACATAGATGTTGACCCTTATTTTATAACAAAGTTAGTTAAATCAATATCAGTTGTGGCACTATGAACTACAATATAAAAGTTACAGCTTATGTTAGTTTTAATAGATACGACTAATGATTCAATTATGAATTATTATTTCTTTATTACAAAGTTACAATTTTTGGCTTATTATTTTGTTTCTTTTTTTGCTTTAAGAAATTTCGATAAATATTTAATCTACTTTGTTGTTATCTAGAGACAATGCTGACCTTATATCTACACATTTAGAAACCAAGATGCTCATTCAAGGATTTATAGTAAAAAAAAATAGGGGCATTTATATGAATTTGGTGGCTATTTTGAAAAAAACCTCAATAACAAACACAAGGGGGCACTGCTGACCTGTACCTATATCTAAAAATTATCATGTACATACCAAATTTTATGCTCTTAACCAAAAGTGCACGATTTAACCAGAAATCACTCCTTAACCCCCCTATTAAGAAGAGCTAAGACCATCAAAAGATGCCATGTATAGAGCATTAAATGAGCATAAAAAACTTACTTGATTAAAAAACAAACATTATTTTGATATATCTCAAAATGTTTCTTTTCATGAGAGGCTATCAACTTAATGTGTCAACATGGGTTTTTTCCATTTCCCAAGTTGGTCTGGCTGATTGTCTACCTATGTATACATGCATGTATGTATTACATATACAGGCTATACAAATGGAGCTAGAGGGCTGACAATTTAAGCATTGAAAGAGACTAAATACGTTCAATTTGCAATGTAAGTTGATCCCTTTAGTTGGTCTCTGGTAGCATTCACGCTTTTTTTTTTGAAAATTCAGACATCTTTAGTGACTACTGCCCAACGAAAGGTGAGAGAAATAAGGTTTCTATTGATCACCCTTTTTTTGATTGATAACCCCCAACATGGCATGCTGCTAAAAGATGTTGGTCATTAGATGGTTCCTTCTGAGTGGCTAACCAGATCTGTAATTGAATTTCATCTTCGTGAAGGTATTCAACCTTCACTGTCATATAAGCAAGGTCGCTGATTAAGATTCAAGTCAAGGAGCGGCTAGGCAAACTTTAATCCAGTTTCTACGTGATTTATCTGGAAAGTATTCAGCCATCTAATATTAACAGAATAAAAATAGCCAACCTTGGGCAATAGGATTGCCATCAGATTCTTTTCTGCGTTCTTTTCTTGATCTTTTGCAGAGTCTTAAATCTCCCCACTTTCAATGGCAAAAAGCCAAAAGTTGCAGGGAGCCAAAGCTGGACTGTACAAAGTTCTGACAGACCTGGGTGATGTAATGTTTTGTCATCACACCCCGCATAAGATGTGAAGAATGACTTGCTTGGTCATTGTGAATGCAATGGTCTCACAGTACGTAATCTCACTCAATGGCATCTCACTGCTGACTGAGTGACCCCATGGGAGAGTATCTGTCCATGGACATGCAATAAGATCCCTTCTGATAGGTTGCCAAATTACATCAAGGCCATGTAACTGGTTCTCTAGATGTTCTAAATGAATGTATAACATAGAGTTCATTCACTCTAACTGAGATATCACACTTGCGTTTCTGGATTCACTCAACTAAAGTTACCCCTGTAAAGATTAAAAAGTGGATTGAATTCAGATATCTGACACTGACAATCAACCATATGCCAAGGAACACCAAATCTAGTATTTACCATTAGGTTCTACATTCAAAGACTCAATCTACTCTGCTAAGTATTCATGGATTGCCATTTACAAAGAATCCAAATGTTTTGATAGGAAATGCTCACGTGTTCAACAGCATCCTACAATAAAGGCTATATTTTATATTCTAATACAGTCAAGAGGTATTATAGGCAGTCTGGTTGATAAATTTCATAGGTCATGCAAGAGATCTGAAACAAACCAGTAACAATATCAAACTACAGGCAGTTTTCTTTACTTGTATACATGTAGTTTTGGGTGCTGATTCTGAAAATGTATTCTGTTTTCTTGTATCACACCTACTTTTCATGATAAGATGAAAACTGTAAGGATCCAAAAACTTAATGTTATTAGCTTGTCTCTCTGTACAGTATCTTCATTGTACATATTATACATAATTATTTTGATTTTCTGCACTGAAGAGTTCCGACTCATAAAAATCTTGTTTTCCTTTAACCTTCTCCTATATTGACTCATATACAGTAGAACTGAAAACAGGATGTGGTTGTAGCCAAAAAATAAGGCATGGTAGAGTGAAACAGACTGGATATTAATAATCTGTATTGAAAATAGGTCTCAGAGAGTTGTACTGCAACCTTGATGAGAAAACAGTTCAGTTTTGTTGACCAGTGTAATTAGCTCAAGGATTATCTTCTACCATTAAATGAAGCATTGACCACCATCATATCATTTTGATTTTCAACCAGTAATTTCTTATGCTTTTTAGTTGAATCACCACAACCCTACAAATGGCCCACCTGATCAACCAGCCAAGCGTGCTCCAGATTCTTCTCTCTTTGCTTGTCCATGTCAATGCACGCCTCTGTATGTGTGTGTGTGTATATGTCTCTATGTGCTCCTGGTCACATTTTTGGGGCTACAATGTTGAAATTTTACACGAGTACACCTCTAGGCGTCATCTAAACAACAGTTTTTTTCGTTTTTCAAAAAAGTGCTTCCTTGAGTTTCTGTGGTCATTTTGGACCAAAATGCCCAAATCTGGTGCTGGTATTTTTTTGATAATTTCATATAGAAGATCTGGGTTTTTAAAAAATAATTTTTGATAATTATTTATAGTACACCTGCAGGCTACTGTGATTCATTTATGTGAGGCATTGATATTTGTTTTATTTTCACTAGATAAAGTATTATGAATAATTATAATGAATTATAGAACTTTTATCATCATCTTAATTTTGATAAAATACAACAAAAAGCTACTAGTTAAGATGAAGGTAAAAAACTATTTCAAATGATATCAATATGTATTCATACCGTGTATGAATGAATCACAATAGCCCAATATTGTACCAGAACTAATTATCTGAAAAATTATCTAAATTATCTAAAGAGTTATCCAAGATAAATGGATTTTTTTATAGAAAATAATCTTAAAAAAGATATTTGATCTAAAATCATCTTGAAAAAAATACCAGCACATGATTAGATCGTGGTTAATCCAAAATTACTATAAAGACCCCAAAATACATTTATTTTTTTAAAAAACAAAAAAAAATGTTTTTAGATGATGCAAATTTTCAAGGTTTAAGCACCAAAAATGCACCCAGGAGTGCCCAGAGACAGACATGCAGACAAGCATAGAGAGAAGAATCTGTAGCCGGTTGGCTGGTTGGTCTGAGCAGTTTGTGGAGCTACAGTGATTCAACTTCTCACATCTTGACTTGAATCAGTCTATGACAGTGAGTAAACAGCGCAAATCGAAAATATAGGATAATCTCTCAGTGAGACTCAAACTCACATCCCTCTTGCCTCAGGGAAGTCAGGTCATCAATACCAGCTACTTTACTGATTGAGCTACAAGAATCCCTATGGTGGTAGAAGATAAAATTAAAGCTTTAAACCTACCATTCATTTTCCCTGATCTCTTGGCACAATATTTGTTATTATTTTTACAATAGTAGTATTAGTAACAAAAATATCATCTTTATTTTTTAATTAGATGAAACATTATCAACCATTATCATTATTGAACAACCATAGCCATAACAGATGGCAAAATTTTCTATCCTTTATTATATGTGCATATGTGTTGCCTGCTAATGTGTTTGTTCGTTCTGGCACTCGTAGTAATACCATTTCTCTACAGACTTGATAGTTGGCATCAGTACTTCATAAGAACCTGTCAAAAAATACTTTTTTGGTTTTTGGAAAAAAGGCTTTTTCGATTTTTGGGGGCCTCATTTTGATGGGTGTTATCCATGATCTAGATATTCCTGGTGGAAAATACCAGTGATGTCATAAATAGAATTTATTCTGACCATACTTATTCTTTGATGGAATTCTTTCATATGACTTCAAATTTTGACACCCAGGTTGTTCAATTATTGACTGTAATGACATGTATTTTCTTCCATCTTTATTTTATCAGTAAAGGAACAAGTCAACTGGATCAGATAGTATTTACAGGGTTTGGACTCCATATATTTTACCAGTCATGCTAGACTTTTCAGGAGTTTTAAAATAATGTGCTTTTGAGCTAATGTATTATTGCAATGAACGCATTGATTCCTTGCATTGAACATTGTCAAGGGAAATAACATTTTCAAAAGAATCAATAGTTTTTCAAAGAAAATATTCAGTGTCACTCAATCCTATTCAAACCCCGGTGCTCTGAACTGAATGCTTGGATCCATTTCTTAATTTTAGTTGCTTTTCATAGCAAATACTCAGGCTATCAGTCTACAGCAAGGCTCTCCTGAGGCAAAAGAGAAGTGAGCTCAAATTTCACCAAGAGATCCTCCTGTATTCCTGATCCGTGCTTTGTAATAACTGCCATAGACTGACAGTCTGCGTAGTTTCGCTGAAAAGCGAGTAAAATTGAAATGAAAGGAAATACTAGTCAAAAATTAATGATAATAACAGACTGTCTAGTTGATAAATTTCATAGGTCATGCAAGAGATCTGGAACAGACCAGTTACAAGCAGCAATTTCCAACTAGCTGTTTATCTCCACTCTAGAAAATCTATAACAACAGGTGTGGTTAGTCACTCAATAGAAACCATTACCAAACCAATGTCTTTTGGCAGTATGATGATCAATGAATAAGCCAAAAGGCTGCTCCTTTTCCCACTAAAAAAGACTAAATTTTCAAAAAACAATCATGAATGCTGCCAAATACAAAATAAGGGATAAATTCAGCATAAACTTACATTGTAAACTGATTCTACATTAACCAAAAAAAAAATATCTGGTGAATTTAAAAACAAACAAAAAAAAATTTTTTCTAGAGATGTTCAAATAAAAGTTTATGATCAAATTCTCAGTCTTCCAGCTCACACATCCAGCCAGACCTACTTGAAAACTGGAGAAATCTATGTTGACAGTTTTGAATAGTTCTTATTATAATTGCTAGTGAAATAGCAATAAACATTCAAACTATAATATATGTGGTCTAGAAGGATAACTCTGAATTCGAAACCCAGAGTGAAGTCCACTTCTCTCAAGTTGGGGTTGAGGGTTGGAACCTGATTCCATAGAAACCCACTGGGTAAAGATGATCACTGCATAAGCTGAAAAATCAATCTGGACCCTGGATTAAGTATCTTAACTTTAACATTTCAACCAATGCCTTTCTAGCCATTCTTCATCATACAGCTCAGATTGCACTTGGGGAAATATAAAATCCGTCTACCTCTCTTCAGTGCACAATAGGCTAATAATAATTCAGAACTATTCATATTAAAAAATCCTTTGATAATTACTGAGTGGATATTTAGTTAAAGGATTAGAATTTTGTTCAAAATTGTTTGGCACTATGTGACCGTTATATAAGAGTCTGTGCCATAAGAGTGTAATCATTCATTGATTTGCCATTTTTGTTATTATTTTCATTATGTGTAATCCCTATCCAAATGAAGAGGGTTTAATTAAGTTTTCCGAGAATGAAGGAGAGAATGCAGGGTACAATACAGAGGCTCTAGTTTAAATTTCAGATCTGATTGCAAATAAAAAATGCATCCAAACAGCATGAACTTCATTGGATAAAATGTTCTTTTTTTGTTTTCATTATTTATGTTTTCATTGTCTATTTTAGACAGTTTAGGTTGTCAGAATTTCTTGAGCGATGCATTGCCAAATACTATTGATTTTTTATAGTATTTCTTTCATCTTATTTCTGTTGCTTTGACACATATAAAATCATGATCTTCCTCATAAACGTAGGAAAGAATGCATTGAGCAAAGAGTTTGTGTCAAAATCTCAAGAAAAAGATGCAACCGGCAAAAAGGTTGTGATTAAAACAACTGAGATGAGGAGACCAAGTCGAAAGAATCAGTGTATATTAATCCTAAATCAGTGTTAATCCTAAATCTGCATCACAATTATTCAGAGAGAAAAACGTTAAGTAAAAAGTTTAAAAGAAGAAACCAGTTTATTTATTTATATTTTTGGTTTTTGATCTCTCTCTAACTCTCTGTGTGATTTTATAACACTGCTCTTATCTGATCTATCTATCCTATTTATTCATATTTTTGGTGTTTGATCTTTTTCTATCTCTCAGTGATATTCCTAACATCACTCTTTCCATCATTCTAATTTCATTTTCAACTGATTTAGTAAGTTTCCATGTTTTACATGTATAAGTCATAGCTTGCATTATACATTAATTTCAGATTTAACGTTTCAAGCGTATTGACACTTTTAAATCTGGTTCTATATTTACTAAATGCTCTCTAACCAATCATTATACATAATTTTTTTTCACTCCTCACTTTCATGGTCTTTTTCTTCATCACTTTAACTAAATAAATGTATTCCTTGACCTCGTCCAAATTTTTACTCTCAATTCTCATAGTCTTATTAGGTCAGAGAACAGACCGAAGCCAAAGAATTGAGAGATAAAAATGGAGATGGGCTGGAGTCTTAGCTAGAAGTAAAGAAAAGAAAAGGTACAAAAGATCAATAGAATGGTAGCCTGAAGAGAGCAAATGCAGTAGGGGAAGACCAGGCACAAGGTGGAAAGATGAGATAGAAAAGTGTGTCCAAGTATGATATGGTAGAATTTATCACAGTCAAGGTCGACTTTAATTGGAGTCGGGCAATCAAAGAAAAACAGGCGTTATTTTCAAAGCTCTGAATAAAAAAAGGTTTTTAATGGATGTTAAAAATATGATTATTCATTTATTTATTGATTATTCATCGGTTATATTTTTTCGTCTAGAAATGAATGCTGATAATCAAAGGGAATGGACGCCATTTTTTTAATGGGTATAATCAAAGAGAAAAAAAGAGGTGAAGAGTGGCATAACAGTTACCAGCAAGGAAAACAGAAATTACAAACTGAGTTTGATTTTTGGTTGAGGTTGTTAACATTCACTTTAAACTAATGCACTTGGGAAAGGCACGAATACAATTCTTCTTCCTGCTTTGGGTAAATTAACAATGCAGTTTGAAGCTATTAGTTGGGAGCAGCCAGTGAGATTTTTTTTAAAAACTTACTTGACCACCAGTCAAGTTGGAGGTAAAGTTTACTTGCCCAATAATAATTTGTCTGGACCAAAATACTTATGAAAGAAGATCGACTAATGTCTAAAAAAAAAGAATCATATAAAATGTAATGAACTATGATGATTAAGATCTCATTGTTTTACCTTTCCTGTTCTGAGGTGAATAAACTTTGCAGAAAAAAAAAAATTACATAGGAGGATACATTAACACTTTTGTCTTTGAAATTTGTCTTTGAAATGTGTTATAAGATCTTATTTTTTCAACAGCCGAGAAAGCTGGAAAACTTACATGCCCAAGAGAGAGTTGAGTAGTCAAGTTCAAAACTTAACGACTGGTAGGGAGTCAGGCCAATACCTCCGCCTTGTAAAAACTTACATTTGCTAGCGAAACAATGGATACCTCTGCCTTGTACAAACTTACATTTGCTACAGAAACAATAGATAAAAATCTCCAAAATGGATGCTACCAAGGATTCTTCAGAAGAAGAAGAAGCCAGGGCTTAATATGCCATATCCGAGGGTTTTTTGAGTTTTAGAGTGAGTCTGGTTGGTTTTGTAAGTGTACAAGCTGCACTAAGGTAGATAGAGGGCTGAAACATTCACTCCTTATTATATGTAAAAAAAAGTATGTTTCTTTTGTTTTCTGAAAATTACACTCCCAAATAAATTTTTCGAATGGTTTCAATTTACAATGTAAGTTTATGCTAAATCAATCCTTTAGTTTGCGCCTTTTGAAAATTTGGACATCCTAGTGATCCAACAAAAGGCAAGAAGTAACTTATTCATTGATCACCTGTTTTTACAATCTTTTAATTGTTCACCTCGAACATGGCATGCAGCCAAAAAAATCCATTGGCCACGTAATGCTTTCTTTTGGGTGACTAACCAGACCTGGTATTATTTATTGTCATTATTATTATTTTAATTATTATTATTATTATTATTATTATTATTATTATCATTATTATCATTTAAAGGTCAAAGAGCTGGATTTAGGGTGGAAATGGGTGGTGGAAATTTGACAGCTGATGTCGGAAACAGCTCCATCTCTCAGAACAGTCTTCCTGTCTGTCACCCAGTTGGAATTTTAGGCTAATGATAGGCATAAATGAGTTCAATCCAGAATGGTAAAAATAAATCCAATTATTCGTAATGCGGATCATACCTAACAGTGGAGACTTAGCATATACCTAACCCCAAGAAATAATTCTCGAAATCAGGATCCATCTTTGAGGCTGGAGCATTCTTGACATAGTGGAAATACAGCAAAAACTATTAGTGATTAGACAATCGTAACATAGTTTGTGGAATCGTTTTCATTCATCATTTTAGGTATCATAGTTCGAAAATGCTTTAGAAATCTTGTACCAGTTTTTTAGGTCATTAGGTTTCTGCCAAAGACTTGCCACACCAGGATGGCAAGCCTTTGGCAGAGCTAGCTTAACCTTCAAAAATAATAAGACCCCACTGATCCTAAAGAGAAGGGTGTACAACCAATGCATCCTCCCAATAGTAACTTATGGAGCTGAAACATGGAAACTAACCAAGAGACAGACCCGTAAATTGAGAACCATGCAACGTGCACATGAAAGAATAATGCTGGGCCACACATGGAGAGACCACAAGACAGCACAGTACATCCGAGAAAAGACAAGAGTTAGGGACATCATAGAATCCATTAAAAATCTCAAATGGCGGTGGGCTGGCCATGTTGCAAGAATGGCAGACAATCCATGGACATCACGACTCACAACATGGATCCCCCAAGACCACATGTGCAACCGAGGCCAACAAAATGCTAGATGGAGAGACGAGCTAGACAAGTTCAGGAAGTACTGGCTCCGTGACGCCCATGATAGGGAAGTGTGGCAAATCTTGGGAAAATTCTATGTCCAACGACGGACATTAAAAGACCGATGATGAGGTTTCACACAGGAGAGTGTGCATGAGTGCAACCCCCTTTATTTCATTTTATGAAATCTCTTTAAAATATCATTTGCTTTCCTATGTTGTTTTTATTTGAAGTTTTTTTTTCCTGGTCAATGCTGGGTACCCCAGCAAGTATATAAGAGCTGCGTCTCTTACATTTCTTGAATCAGTAGCAGACATAAGCCCATTTCCTCCCTGCCCTATTATTTGAGTAATTTTTTTTCTGCCCTCCTCCCTCTTACCCTCATTAAAATATATAACTTTCTTCTCTCAATTCCTATATTATTAAACTATCCAACTTCCTCTTCTGCCCTCTTTCTTCCTATCTTCTTAAACTACCTAGCCTTCTTTTCTTGCCTAACTTCTACACCTGACATCATTTAACTGCTGACCATTTATATACCTTGGCCCTTAACCGAAAAGAAGAGTTAGGAAGTGACACCAGAGTATCAGTGAGAGTAGTTTTTATTTAACTATCCAACAGGAGTAAATGACAATCTTGGATTTTTTTAACCCAGGCAGTAGCAGTTAACCTGATGAGTTCAGAAAATCTAAACCCTGCTCAATTTTGTGTGTGTGTGTATGAGTGTGTATGTGTGTGTGTGTACATGTGTATTCAGGGCCTGAGCATAGCTAGTAATAGACCCTGGCCAGCTGGGAGGTATACATCCCATTTCAAACTGCCCATCAAGTATTTTTGTAATCAGTGCTAAATAATATGATCTATGTATGGGTATATATTTATGCACATATCATCATCATCATCATCATCAGTCTTTTAACGTCCGTCGTTGAATATAGACCTTCCCCAGGATTTGCCACACTTCTCTATCGTGGGTGTCGCGGAGTCAGTGCTTTCTGAACTTGTCTTGTTCATCTCTCCATCTAATATTCTGCTGGCCTCGGTTGCACATGTGATCTCTGGGGATCCATGTTGTGAGTCGTGATGTCCATTGGTAGTGCGGCATTCTCACAACATGGGTAGCCCACCGCCATTTGAGATTTTTAATGGATTTTATGATGTCCCTGACTTTCATCTTTTCTCGGATGAACTGTGCTGTCTTGTGGTCTCTCCCTGTGAGGCCCAGCATATACAAAATACTCAAAGGTAATGGAAAAACTAAGACGATTTAGAAAAAAAATTTCAGTAAGCAGTAGCCCCCCGTCCCAAATTGTAGGCCCATGCCAAACTGGCCCATCTGGAACTACCCCAGGCCAGACCAGTGTATATATGAATATTCACACGCAAAAAAAAAACAACGTCAATAACCTTAACAACTATAATCAATGGCAACGTATTTTCATTAACAAATAATAATAAGCTTATTGTTAAGATTAAGATCAGGGTGAAGGCTACTTAAGAGACACGGATAAATAATTACTGATACAAATTTTACCCAATAAAAAGAACATCAGCCAAAAAGATAATTTGTTCATTACTCATTTTACTCCTCCCTCTCAGTGTTGTTTTTTTTATCACAGTAGTAGAAGATATTAATTATTTTATTTAGAATATTACTTTTTTTTTAGAATGAATTAAAATATTACTTATTTCATGAGTATGAATAGGAATATTACTTATTTTGTTGCTATGAATTAAAATATTTCTTATTTTATTTCAAACATTACTTATTTATTTAGTTTGAATTAAAATATTACTTATTTCATTAGTATGAATTGAAATATTACTTATTTTGTTACTGTGAATTGAGATATTACTTATTTTATACGTATGAGTTAAAATATTTCTTATTTTATTCAAAATATTATTTATTTTATTGGTATGAATTAAAATATTACTTATTTTATTAGTATGAATTGAAATATTACTTATTTCATAACTTTGAATTAAAATATTACTTATTTTATTTAAAATATTACTTATCTCATTCAAAATATTACTTATTTCATTGTTATGAATTGGAATATTACTCATTTTTTTGTTTTAAGTTAAAAAATTAAAACTGAAATATTACTTTTTTCATCACTATCAATTAAGATATCACTTATTTTATTGAATATTTTATTTAAAACATCCTTCAGTTTTTTTAATAAGAAAAAGGGGAGAAAAGGAGTTAGGTAGTTCACTGAAGGTGTGGGAAGAAAGAGGGAGAATGGGAGTCAAATAGTTTAATAAGGAGGTTAGAAGAGGAAATGAGGGAGAAATTTAGGTAGTCCACTGCATGTGTGAGAAGAGATAAAGAGGGGAGAAAAGAAAGTTAGGTAGTCAAATTAGAGGATAGGAAGGGAGAAGACAGAAAAGAAAACCATGTAATTTACTAGACAGGAAGGATAATTTTTACATAAGGAACGAATTTATACTTGTATAATGTTTGGATAAAGCCATGGACCGGCAACGAAGATTGGAAGGGATAAGGGAGAGAATGAGAAGATACAAACATAGAGTGAGAGAAGAGCAGAGGCATGAGATAATAGATAACTGTGGTTGTCAACACCTGTTGAAATTCCACAGGTCCAGCTAGAATGAATTAATCTCTTAGACATGGGCCATGGATATGAGGAACTTATCAACCAAAAATTGGCTAATTTTGGCTCTCAGAAAGTCAGCCACTCAAAGATTACCTGAGGTAAAGGGCCTAAAAAGAAGAAGAAAAAAATCCGACAACTGGTGTGATCCATTTATGTTACTGTGCGTGCGAACATACGACCTCATCCTATACATTAATCCTAACACACTTATAATGGATTCTATTTATAATGTAATAGTTATTAGAAACCGTCAACCAAAATTGTCCATGTAGATTTCTTTAATCTATTTATTACATTAGAAGTATTGTAGATAATTATCATTAGTTTTTTGCTACTATTTACTTCTATTCCGATTTGTGCAGTTAATCTATTTACTCATTACTGAAGGAAAACAGGACGAAATTTATTGCAATAAAAGCAACAAAAATCGAGATGAAAGTAAATAGTACCAAAAATTAATAAGTTTCTTCAGTTTTCAAGTTGGTCTGGCTGGCTAGTTATGTATGTATGTATCACAAGTACATGCAAGAGTTTGCTGCACAAGAGGAACAAGAGGGCTGAAAATTAAAACATTTATGACTACTCATGTCTAAAAAGATATTTTTTTTGTTCTTTGAAAATTCTCCACCTAAATACGTTCTTTTCGGGGGGGGGGATTTCCAATGTAAGTTTTTGCTAAATTGATCCCTTAGTTTGTGCATGGCAGCATTCATATTTGCTTTTTTTTTTTTTGATTTTGACTTCTTCAGCAATCACTACCCAACAAAAGACAAGAGAAGTAACTTATTACCCCTTTTTACGATTTTTTAATTGATCACCCCAAACACAGAATGATGCCAAAAGAGGTTGGTCATGTGAGGGTTTCTATTGAGTGATTCAACTGACCTGTTTACTTATATTTCTTCAAATCCTTGCTGACCTTAACCAGGAGGCATTATCTGTACTGATTTCTATTTATATACAAGGTTAAATAATAGACCTTTGTGCTTACATGTATACAACTGATTATACTACTGTATATGTGATCAAACTAAATATACAACCAGCAAAAAATGGGCACACATTCACATTATACACACCAAGGCAGTGCCTACTCCAAAGGTGCATGTTTGGAAGGGGCCAGACTTTATGATGTTTGGAGCAGCCTACCATGATAGTATAACATAATTTTCCGTTTATTGGACAAAAACTACAGCTCAGAAGGTTTTCAGTTACTTGCCATCAGTGATGCCAATTTAGACATTTTATAGCTAAATCTAGATTATCATCATAATCATCATCAGCCTTTTAACGTCCATCTTCCCCAAGATTCGCCAGACCACTCTATCCTGGGTCTCATGGAGCTAGTACTTTCTGAACTTTTCTAATTTGTCGGGCGTCTCAGTTTCGCATATGATCTCTGGGGATCTATGTTGCAAGTTGTTCCAGTGGTTGTCAGCTATTCTTGCTACATGACCAGCCCATTACTATTTGAGTTCTCTAATGGACTCCTGTTCTTTCTTTAATATACTGCACAGTCTTATGATCTCTCCATGTGATGTTGAGCATGATTTACTCCTGTGCACGTTCAATGATTCTCAGTTTGTAGGTCTGTCTCTCGGTTAGGTTCCATGTTTCAGCTCCATAAGTGACTATCACGAGAAGGTATTGGTTGTATACTCTCCTTTTTAGGATTATTAGGATCGTCTGCAGGGAGACTTAATAGAAATGTTTAAGATTACATATGGTTTAGAATTAGTAGACCCTGATGTCATTTTTTTCTAGAAGGAAGTACAAGGGACTGAGAAGCCATACATGGTAGAAGTAAATAGAAGTAGACTGAATATCAGAAAATTCTTTTTAGCAATAGAGTGGTGGGACTATGGAATAGCACACCAGAACATGTAGTGCAATCAACAAATGTAAATGATTTCAAGAAGAATTATGATGTTCAAGGCTGAAGATAAATATGAGTGTTATGATGTATGCTTGTATATACAATTTGTACACATCTGCCCACACAAAAAAATTAATGTTCTCTGTTTGGATAGTTATGAGGTATTGATCTTGCAGTAAGCAGAAGCCCTTCAAATACCCTTGAAAACTATTGTCAAATTCAGAGAATTATGATGTTCATTCATCATCAGTCTTTTATTACCTGTTTTTGGATTAGCTAGATCTCTCTATCATGGGTGTCGCAGATCTTATACTTTCTGAACTTATCCAGTTTGTCTCTCTATCTTGTATTCTGTCAGCCCCGGTTTTTCATGTGATCTTTGGGGATCCACATTCTGAGTTGTGATGTCTACCGGTTGTCTACCATTCTTGAAACATGACCAGCCCATTGCCATTTGAATTTTCTAATGGATTCTATGATGTCTCAGACTCATGTTTTTTCCCTGATATTTGAAAATGTTTAAAGCCCTATATTTTATATAAATATGAATGTCATGATATGTTTATATATACAATTAGTATACTGCTTTTTGCACCAATAAAATTTTTCTATATGCATTTACATTATATGTATAAAGGTGCTATTCTGTTAGTAATATTTGCATTAATTCCTGACCAGTGACAATCACTTCTTCCTAATTTTTCAAGCATTTCTATAGTAAAATTATTAGTAATGCATTTACATTATACATATAATAGACCTATTCTGTAAGTAACACTATTAATTCCTAATTACTGGCAGTTTCTTCTTTCCTTATTTGTGATGCATTTCAATTGTAATACCATTAGCAATACATTTAAATTATACATATAATAGCCATATTACCACAGTAATGTTTGCATCTATTCCTGACCACAGACAATTTCATTTAATCCTTGCTGCAATATCTGACCTTAACCAGGAGGTATTATCTCTACTGATTTCTATTTATAACCAGGGTCAAATTAATAGATATTTGTGCCTTTAGTGCTGAAGAAGACTCACATGTAAACAAATGAATAAACTTGTGCATTCATTAGTTTAACTGTGACAATTCTTTTGTTTATGCATGTACATGAAATACATTTTCACAAACAAAATATACATGCATCCACATTCACCCAGCAAAATATTTACACACATTTGCATTATACAGTAAGGTAAATAAGGATTCAAAAATGCAGTTCACTCAAAATTTGGTTTGTTTCTACCATTTCTGCCAGCCTATAAGTCAGTGACCAATGCATGAGCAAAATAAGCAACTGCTTTGGGCCCTGTGATCACTAAAGGGCTCCCAAAAGGCAATAGGGTTCCAAAAATCAAATTCTGCTTAGGATCCTATAAAGGTGGTGGGGGTCCCCTCAATCAAATTCTGCTTAGGACCTCATAGAAGCTAGGACCTGTCATGCCATAAATTGATATCTGAAGCCTAAAAAATCCGTATCGACATACTTAGAGTATAAGATGTGAACATTTACTGCAGGATGGTAAGCAAACGCAACATCCTGCCTAACAATCGCTGCGCACAACTTACTGTAAGTCCCACGTCTTGCCACAAATATGTCCAACTAAAACTCGTTTGATAAAATCTATTTACCATAGAAACAGCACTAAAATAGGAACAAGTTACCATACAGATGGCAATAAAATAGAAACAATCACCATCACACAACATTTAGAAAAATTATCAGAATTTTCCTGGAAAATGCTCTTATTGTTTGAGTCATAAAAAAATGATTGGTGTACATAATTTTCATTTTAGGTTTTTAATTTCTAAGGAACATCTTGTCTATTTGTCAAAAAAAGGTGGGAGGGCGGTTGTAGATGAAAATTTCACTATTATAACCACTTTTTTCTTGATATTAGTGGGTTTGTGGTGTTTTTGCTTCTGTCTTAGAGGGTTGACTTATAGTGCGAATATATGCCTAAACCTAAATTATGCCCTGAAGACATATAAGCCAGTAAACACAGTAATTACGAGATCTGCCTGAAATGCTGAACCTGATTACCACCAAAACTTACTAAAAACAAGATAAACGAAAATGGAAAGATTTTGACTTAAAAATAGGTATATTCAATTATTTAGTTTACTTTGCGGTGAAAAATTCCTCAGACATTATCATCAATATTTAATGTTTGTAAAAATTCTATGGGCTACTTTACATTGCAGGACTATTCCTAAACATACTATAAGGTTCTTAGAATGATTTGGGTACATAGAATTACAAGATATAACATATTTCCTCCTTAACTGTCAGAGGGACAATGTTGCAATCATGTCAAAAGTGATCATTCAGTTGACTTCAGAGAAAAGACTGTTCAAGAAAGATAAGCAGGGAAAGGTTATAAAATACTCACTAAACAATTTACTGTTCGCATAGCTACAATACGCTTAGTAATTCTTAAGTGGAGGCAACATAGCACGACGGTAAAGATGCAGAGAATCGTGTGTTCCAGCAAAGTCTCTCCACATGCCATCTTCGGGATCATCAGAAAGGTTAGAAGACAGCCTCACATTACTTGGAAGGAATTGGCTGAAGTCATATAGATGGCAGGGACAGTTATCACTCACCAGATAGTTAGATTCTGACATTTAGCTAAAGGTGACGAACATTGAAGAAATATAGTTGTATTAGACTGAAGTCAAATTATTTGGCCTCAATCAGAAACTATCAGCCAAAAGTGTCATCAATACTGAAAACAAATCTTTTTTTCTCAGTTTTTAAGTTGGTTGGTCTAGCTGGCTGGCTACATATGTATGTAAGTATGCATCACACATACAGGCCACACTAATGGAGCTAGAGGGCTGAAAATTTAACCATTTACTCCTTATTATGTATAGGAAAAAAATCGTCTTTTGTTGCCAATTGGTTCTCAGAGGGGAGTTTGATTTGCAATGAAAGTTTATGCTAAATTGGTCCCTTAGTTTGTGTCCAGTAGCATTCATGCTTTTTTTTTTTACCTTTTAATGATCACTGCGCAACAAAAAGTGAGAGAATCAACTTGCTCATCGATCACCCCTTTTCCCTATTTTTAATTGATCACCCACATCACAGCATGCTGCCAAAAGACATTGGTCACATGATGGTTTCTTTTGAGTGACTAACCAGACCCATTCTGCCTGTAATGTTTAGAGGAAGAATGGAGCCCACAAGATGAAAAACATAGACCTAACAATTAAATTTCATGATGTGGGGTCACTTTTCATCTGAGGGCACAGCACTTCATAAGACCCATTCTAAAAATATTTTCTTTTTTCTTTTTTTTTTTTGAAAAAAGCTTTTTTGACTTGGGGGGGGGGGCTTATTCCGATGGATTTATAAATAATTCTGAGATTCGCCAGAATGTAGATGTTTCTCTATTTCATCTTAGATGTTTTTCCTTGGAAAATGCCAGTGATGTCATAAATAAAATTTATTCTGACAATATTTATTTGATGGAGTTTTTTCAAGTTTTTTCAAATTCTTTACTATAGTTGTTCAATTATTAACTGTGATAGCAAGTTTTGTATATTTTTATTTTTATGCAACAAAACAAACATGAACGTAGCCAAACAAAAACTAAGGAACAAATTTTGCATAAACTCACATTGTAAATTTACCCCATGCCCTAAAAACCTTTTGGGGGATGGAATTCAAGAGAGAAAAAACAACTTTTTTTTACAAAACATGGAAGGGAGTAAATGTTCAAATTTTCAATCTGCACAAGCTACACATACATACAAAGATTGCAAACCTGCCAGACTCACTTAAAAACTGAAGAAATCTATGTTGACAATTTTGTTTGATGGATTTTAATAGTCTATCCAGATAATATAGTGTTGATAATATTCAGCGGCAGATGGGATGAAATGGTACAGCCAACAAATGTAGCTGGAGGCAGTATACTAGTTATTCAAGTTGATAAATACGTAGATAATATTTCAATGGTTGTATGCAATCTTGCTTTTGTTCCCCAAGCCATAAAATAATTTCCATTGTTTTGAGAAGAGTTATTATTACTTAAAGAGTTGTTCAGACTATAGATCTCATTTTTGGAGTTGCTTTTATTTTTACAGCATTTCAGTTGATATATCCCAGAGACTTCTTCAAATGTACAATCCGAAAAGAAAAGAAGGGGTCCCCTTTATTCCGTTTGCCACAATATTTTAAAAGAATAAAAAAGAGAGATCCCTCTCTTTCTTTCAGGATTATATACCTAAAGAAGGCTGTAGAATGGATTAGCTAAAGCTGTAGTTTTTTTTCCTCCGATCATATCAACCTTCTCTTAGATTGACTATCTTATACAGCTAAAGGGCTCTAACTGTCTTATCAATTGCTTGGAGGTGAAATGGGTTCATGCCTTTCTAGAAGGCATTAGTGCAAAGTGAATGAAAACAGCTTTGGCCAAAAGTCAAACTTGGTTTGCTGATTTCACTTTCCACCTCAGTAACTGTTAGTCCTATCAGTACCGTCAGTAGGTGGAGCATAAGCATCCATGAGGGGGTATGAGTGTCAAACAGGTCTTTTGCCCCCGTAAACCCCCATCAGGCCTTCTCACCTAAAGGAAGGGGGGTTTGAAAGTTGAAACCTTGTAGTCAACAAAGGATAATGGTAATGCACAATGGTTTTTTGAAATGCCAACCTAATGTACCCATATAAAAAGATGTTATTATTCTTCACAGGTAACAGGGTTGCTGCTAAGATATTTTCTGAATATATCCCCCTTACCCTGGAAAAATAGCCCCCTCCCTCTTCCTAGAAAAGTGGCAGCAGATGCCCATGGGTTGGAGATATGAATTTATAACTACATCACCTCGTTCGTGTCTAAAGTCTACCTCCCAGCATCTTTTGATATCCCTCTCTAGTCAGGTGCACAATTATCCGTTCAACAATCTGTCATTGTTAGAACTCAATTATTTAGAAACACAATCAAGTGTCTGGATTAATGCAGTGAATTCATTGATTGCCAATCCTAGGTTATGTTGCAGTCTGTATATCAACAAACAAAAGTTTGGAACTTAGCCATGTACTCGACTGTATTGCATAATCAACAAGGCCACCTGTTTTTAATGAGACGATGACAGCTCTGTTATTATGGTTTAAACCAGCATCATGTTTTTTTTTTTTTCTCTGGGTCGATTGACCAGGGGAAATTTCATCTTTCTGATGCAATGCCACACTGTGTTCTGCCTGTCTCTTTCAATTTCAACAGGAAAATTTATTGAATCAAAGTAGCCCCACATATGGCCAACCCGACCAACCAACCAAGTGGACTACAGATTCTTCTCTCTTTCCTTGTCTGTGTGTATGTGTGTCTCTGGGTGCTCATGGTCATATTTCTGGGGCTATAATTTTGAATATTGGCATGATCATACCACTAGACAGCATCCAAAAAGTTTTTCTTTTATTTCTCACTGAAGTTCTTCTTTGGGCCTCTATGGTTATTTTGCACCAACAATACCAAAATCTTGTGCTGGTATTTTTTTAAAGATAATTCTAGATAATTCTTTTGATAATTAGTTCAGGTAAATGCTATGGTGATTTATTTAAGTCATTTATGCAAAGTACGGATATATTATCATTAATTTTTCAACTAGTATTCCTTTCATTAAAAGTGGTTTATGCAGACTAATTTCCTTATCTCTGTTTCAGTTGTGTTCTGGAATGTCAAATCTAGTTCCCAAAGGAGAGTGCATATTGAGTGAGCTTGTGTATAGTGTGTATTCTTTGCATCTCATTCAGGTTTTTCCGACAAAACATCAACTATATTTGTCAGTCATTCCCATTCATCTATCCCTACAGTTCAGATTTGGCTCCTAATGACTTCTGGCTTTTCCCAAAGAGATTTCAGACTGTGGACAAGATTAAGGAGAATGCTGATGGCAAGCCAGTAAGATGACTTACAGAAATAGTTTAAAAAATGGGAAGGAAACTTGGATAAGTAAGATCTCAAGGAAAATACTTTGAAGGAAACTAAGATACCACTGGCTTAGGTAGGCTATTTTTTTCTTTTGTCAATAATAAATAGCTCAATACTTTCTGGATATATATATGTTTTTTGGGGGTGTGGTTTGAAAAGTTTCCAATTCATTCTCCACCCTTTATGATGTCTGTTTATTTTACTGTGCTGATTTTATCTGAGCTAAAGTTTACAAAAAGAACAAAGAACAAAAAACAACAAACAAACTGTAGTCCAAACAGATTAACAGCTGTTGTTAGTCAACTTGTTATTAGCCTATAATTTTCTGTTGGGATTACCAAATGGGAATCAGTATTAAACCTTAGAGGATAAAGATGAAAATAAAAACAAACTACTTGAGATTTGTCGATGACGTTTCCATGACGTCAAAAGCATCGGAAGAATTACAAATCATATTGACTAATAGGCATAATACAAAAAGTAAGGTTAAAGATGAACAGAACAAAGACAAAAAATAACATTCAACAATAAAGTTCTTAAAAAGACCATAAGATTAGAAGATAAGGCTCTGTAGGAGGTTGACAAATGAGTTTATATAGGTCAGACAATAGAGTTAGAGAAAGACCATGACAGCAAGATAAATAGAATATTGACAATTGGCAGGAAAGCATTTGGTATCAATAGGGATGTGGTGAAGAGCACCTTGCCAATGAGCTTAAAGCGTAAAGTATACAATGAATGCATAATACCAGGTACTCATCAGAAACTCTTTGGAGATTGACTGCAATTACTTACAATGGCCGTTTCCAAGTTTTTGATATTAATCATAATTTCTTGAGATAGAATTATTCTGATTCTGTCAAACTTGATAATGGTCCATGATATGCCTGAACTTTGACCCCAAGTGAAATTTCTAAGCTGATTTCCAGAGATACAAGGGATGTCCAAAAAGTATTCAGCTATTTTGAATATCTCAAGAACTGGTTGCACAGCGTTCGTGTAACTTGGCAACCAATCAGAGGGGACCTTACTGTACATACATGGAAAAAAACACTTTCCTGTGGGGTAATTCAGTCAACAGTAAAGTGCCATTGAATGAGATTGTGTACTGTGTGACTATTGCATTGACAATGACCGAGCAAGTAATTCACCTTGCAGGCAGGGTTTTTGGGCAAAACATTGCATAACCGAAGTTTTTCAAAATTGTACAGTCTGTGATTTCTGGCTTTTCCCAAAGGGGCTTCAGATCATGAACAAGGTCAAGGAAAATGTGAGGAGGCAGCTAATGGCAATCCCAGAAAAGGACCTTGTAGATTGTATCACACATACAGGCCACACCAATGGAGCTAGAGGGCTGAAAATTTAAAGATTTACACTTAATTATGCCAAAAAAAAACAGTTTTTTTCTTTTTTGGACCCCCCCCCTCCTTAGATTTCAGTGAGAAATCAATTTGCTATGTGAATTCATGCTAAATTGGTCTCATTGCTTGAGCCTGTCAGCGTTCATTTTTTTAAAAAATTCAGACTTTTTTAAAGATCACATCCCGACAAAAGGTGAAAGAAATAACTTATTCATTGATGCCCCTATTATCCAATTTTCTAATTGATCACTCCTAAGTTGCTGTCAAAAGATGTTGGTCACATAACAGTTTCTTTTGAGTGACTAACCAGACCTATTCTACTTTTGGTCCATTTGACCACTTCCTACTACAACATGTTTTATGTCACTGATGTATGCTTTTGCAAAACTGTCTCGTTCGAAAGTGATTATTTTTCACCAAGAACGTAAGTTTTCTCAGAAGTATAATTGTTACTGTTATGGGCACTCTTATTTATGAATGCAAAGATATTGTTCCATAGGTGCTGCCAAAATAACGTTATGTTTATGAGCGGCATAAATATCACTAACTTATGAAAATATGTAGACCTATAGTTTGTTACCAAAGGAAGGAAAGTTAAACTAATTCCATTATGGCATAAGTCAGAGCAGGCTAAACTTTTTGCATTGGTGACACACTTTTTGAGAATAAATTTTTTTGCGACACCACTTTTATTTCGCTAGCCAAGCCCAATATATAATTTAAAATTCAATCATTCTGTTGGATTGTGTATTCAATTCTTAGTAACATGATTCAGAATGTATATGTTATTTATTCTCTGGAAATTTTCATTGGATGCAATCTTAGTGTATACAAACATTTTTGAAAGCAACTGGTCTCACATTAAAAGCAAATAAGGATATAAGCATGGTATTTCAAAGGTATTACTCTCGGGGGCTCAATTGCCTGGGTGGGCAGAACTGAATAAACAAAGGGGTTGGAAAATCTGTCACAATTCATAAAGCAGGGAAGTTTGAAAATCTGACTTTTAGTGATATTATAAATGGTGAGAGAAATAACTTATTCATTAATCATACTTTTTTCCAAATTTTTTCATTAATCAATACCAGCACAGCATGCTGCCAAGAGACATTGGTCTCATGACGATTTTGATAGAATGACTAGCCAGACCTGTTCAAGTAAACACTGGTGCTATAGAGGTTGGAGTTAAATAACACACACTTCAGCTAATAATTGTAGAAATACAGAGAGACCCTTTGACTCTAGTAGTGTTTAGACTATCATTTTTATAACATATCTAGCCACAACCCACACAAAATTTTCTTGGCTTAGTGACCCTCAGGGTGGAAACATAATTTCAGTATTCCTTCATTTAGTTTTATCTAATAAATTATACTGAATATTATTTTAGAAATAACATACAAAAACTAGTTATGAACTAACAGGAATGTGTCGGTTTTCATACATTTGTAGATGCTTTATTTACATCTGTTTCCCCTCAGAGAGTTTTTTCTTCACAATCAAACTGTTTCTTGTTGCTTGAGTTGTTAACACAATGTTTCAGCCAAGCACCTCAACAGCCTTCTTTGGGTATACCATTCGAATGTGATACTGATAAACAAATTTTTTCTCCAATGGTAACAACACTTATAATGTAGGATTTTGGTGTGTTCTTTTCCTTTCCTTATTCAGCCTAAACTTCCATCTGACTTAAACATGTCAAGTTAGCAGCAAAAACAAGAAGAAGTTCAATCTTCCAAAAACTCTTAGAACGTAAATGACCTTCCTCAAAACTATAAACAGTATCTTTATTCTTTTGCCAGAATCTCATTGATGTTTCATATCCCCAAATTGTGATGTGAATATATTTGCACTATTTTTTACACCAAACATTTTCAATTTTCTTCTTTTTAAAACAATTTTTCATTCTCTTCTTATTTTTTCTTCAAACCACACCATGACTTTCAGGAATATCCTTGTGATCCTCATTTGGTTTGCAAACATGGGTTTTGAAACAATTGGATTAAATAATTAGCTACATGCCCAGACTTCTACTGTTCTAGATAACATTAGAGCAGAGGTTAGGGTTAAAAAAAAACCCACAAACACTTCAAATATTGATAATTGGAGAACAGAAAAAATCCATTATTTCAGTAATCTATACAAATAAATACTAGTGTCACCAAATTGATTTGCATATATGTTTGTCTTTTCATGTCAAACGGTTGTGGAAACAAGAGATTGATATTTACACCAGTTTCAAGTCTCCACACCACCTTTTGAGTGTTCTGTTCTGCCTCTCTAGCTGGCTACTGCTGCGTGTTGTCCCCTCTCTATATGTGCGGTTCATGGATAACTGTGCAAATGGAAAGGGGATGGTGTGCAGCAGTGGCTGGCTGGAGAAAGGTGGAGAGTCGACGAGTAAAAATAAAAGAAAAGAAAAACGTGTTTGAAAAGTATAACTTATTTCATTATCACCTGGTTGAAAAATCTAGATAAAAAATAACTGTTGTTGGATGTAAAATCTTCATTACAAACCACTTAAAACCATTTAATTAAAAAATCATAATTAAATCATTCATGCACGGATGCATTATAAAAAATACATATATTTGTGTATCAAGAAATGGATATGTGTGAACTTAAAGAATGATCATAAATTGTGTTGTATTACTCAGAAACTTATTTGAAAATGATTTCCCATCATTACAGGGTTAATGTATCACTCACCCTACACAACGTAAATGGAATAAACAATTAAAGAAAATGTGGCTGCAGCGGGAATCGAACCTGCCACCAATAGGGTAGCCACTTCAATGTAATGATGCTCTCACCATTGGGCTAAACAGCTGCTGGTAATGCAAAGGCCCAAATATCTGCTTTCAACCAAAATTGTTATTTCTTATATCATCAGTCTATTTGCTTTTTTTCACTGCGACAGTTATGTATTAGGAAATGGATAGCAGCCCCATTTTCTTTAATTGTTTATTCCCTTTACATTGTCAAGGGTTAGTAATTCACTAACCATGTAATGACAGGAGATCATTTTCAAATAAGTTTATATATAATTTAATGCAATTTATAATCATATATTTCTGTATAAAGGTATGTTGTTCTAAGTAGAACAAGGAATCAGGCATGAACTCTTGAAATCACAGTTATGAAATAAATGCGTTTATATTAAGATATATTTGCATAATTTATCCATGCTTGAATGATCCCATCATTTTTTATAAGTTCTCCAATATATAGTATATAGATATATAAGTAATTACCTGCATGTCCGGATTTCCACTGTTCAATGGAACACTGGTGTAGTAGAGTCCAGGAGCGAGCCTGTTCAGCCATCCGGCGCATATTGCTGACCACAGCACTGGCCCCCATCAGGCCATATCTACCAACTTTACTTTCTTCAGCACCCATCCTTGGGTGACCTCTCTGCTGCTGCTGTTGCCGATGGCGATCACGGGCCCACTTCTCACATCTGTGGGGAGAATACAAATTTGAAAAAAAATTTTTTTGAATGATAAAGAAATAAAAAAAAAAAGTATATTTTTTTTCCAAGTCTTTTAATCAAACAAATTTGGTTATTGAGTCCATAGAAGCAGTCTTGCAACCAATGTCTTTTTGCAGCATGCCAACTAGGAGGTGATCAATTAAAAAACTGGAAAAAAGAGTGGTCAGTGAATAGGTTACTTCTTTCTCCTTATACTGGACAATGATCACAAAAAAATTGACCATTCCTTTTTCCAACTTTTTGATTGATCATACTCAACATGGCATGTGACCAAGAGATGTTGGTCAAGTGACAGTTTCTATTAAGTGATCAACCACACCTGGTATATTTTTTTAAAACTTTCATATTTGTAAGCATCACAATTTCAAAAGATATAGAAATTTTTTTTTTTTTCACAGATCATGATGGAAAATATTCAAAATGGCTAATAATTTTTTTACAAGGAAAAATCATGAAAATTCAAGGGAAAATATATTTTCAGAAAATTTCCAAAATGAACAGGATAATAATGGTGATTATGGTAGATAATGTTATAAATGAATTTCTTTTTTCTTTAAACATGAAAATCAAAACAAGCTTCAAAATTAATAAAGATAATATCAATGAAAAAAAACATTAGAATACATTATATATATGAAATAAAATTATTTTTGGAAGAATGAGAAAGAAAATGACAATAAAAAAATATTGAAGTTTACAGAAAAATGGATATATATAAGATTGACAAAAATCATCATAATAATACTATATAAAATTATTAATATTCAAAGGATTATTAGAAAAAAAATATCACAAAAACACTCAGAAAGCACAAACCTCTTATCAATGGAAATAATTGTGCATAAATCCACCCTAAAATTTATTCACTTCTCCCATAGCTTTTTTTCAATCCTTCCACAAAATTTCTCTGATGTAGATTGAGAACTTCTGGAGATAATGTGTGGATACCATACATACAAGTGTATAGAAAAAAATCAGAAAAACAACTTTCAATCAAAAATAAACTCCTGGATCCACCCTTAAATTCAACCACTTCTCCCTTACCCCATTATTTACAAAATTTCATTGAAACCAATGATGTATTTTTGGAGATATTGTGTGAAAAGACAGAAAGATATGACTTGATACGTAAACCTCTCCAATTTTGTTGGCAGAGGTAACAATAACATATTAACAGAGAATAAAAAGACATACATATTAGAGCAGGAGATAATAGATAAATCAAAGAGAAGTAGCATGTTAATTTTGTAAATTTAGGCAAACTCAACTCATGTAAATAAACTATAGAACATTTGCAGAATATACCATAAATAGAGAATATATGTATTGATTTTGTCAGAGCAGAAATTATCAATTATTTTTTTACTCATAAAAATACAAGAGATTTGGGTGCATTAATTATGAGGCAAAAGGTATAGAATTATACATTTATCCAGAAACAGGTCTGGTTATTAACTCAATAAAAACCATCACATGACCAACGTTTTTTGGCAACATGCCATGTTGGGTGTAATCAATTAAAAATTGGAAAAAAGGTTATTGATGAATAAGTTACTTCTTTTGCCTGTTGTTGGGCAGTGATCTCAAAAATGTCTGAACCTTTAAACATCAAGTATTGATGTTGCCGGACACAAAGTAAGGGACCAATTTAGCATTAACTTACATCCATTCAAGACCGGGGGGGGGGGGTAATTTTCAAAAAAGAAAAGTTTTTTTCTTGACAAAATAAGAGTTTGAATTTGCAGCTTTCTAGCTCTATTGGCGTAGTTTGTACGGGCAACACATTCATAGATATATAGCCAGCCAGACTCATTTCAAGACTGAAGGAATCTATGCTGACAGTTTTGGTTAATGGTTTCTAATAGATGGAAAAAGACAACATTATCAAAAGTGGGAATATTTTTAATTGTTCCTTTGATCAGCTTTTTCTTCCCTTCATTTTTTTACATTACAATGAGGAAGGGAGAAAACTTCCATCACACAATGATCATTTCAATTTATGAAAAACCATCAACCTAAAGCTGGAAGGCAGAAAATTAGAAAATTTGTTCCTTATTATATCTAAAAAACCCTTAACTTAAAAATTTTTTTACCCTTACCCAAAACAGTTTCTAGTGGGGGTTCAATTTTCAATGTAAGAGTATCCCAAAGTGGTCCATTAGTTTGTGTCCAGTGTTCATGCTTGATTGGTGCTCAACTACTGGGGCCTCGAAGCTAATCTTGGTAAATATCAAGTATATTCTGCTTCAGTATTCATTATATATATATAAATATATATATATACATATATATATATATATACATATATATATATATATATATATATACATATATACATATATACATATATATATATATATATATATATATATATATATATACATATGTATGTATATATATATATATATATATATATATATATATATATATATATATATATATATATATATATATATATACACAGTATATGTGGTACAAATTAGGCTAGCAGTATAACATAATATAATTATACATCAATAATATAAGGCCACTTCTGAAATGCAATGGATTTATTTCATAAAGTGCTCGATACATACAACATTTTACTCATGGAGTTAAGTTGTTTTAGAGTAGAGCTGGAAATAAATAGTAGAGTGTGGATTCGCTACACATTGTCGATTCGCCTGATGAGGCCCTAAGAGGGCAGAAACAAGAGCTAGTTTGTGTAGCGAATCCACAATCTACTATTTATATATATATATATATATATATATATATACAGCTTAGTTTGACATCAGGCAGCCAGTGTTGATAAAACTCATTACAGTAGTAATGGTCAGTATCACAAGGATGTTATCAAACTACGCTTATTTTGAAACTAGGGATTTCATAAAATAACTGAAATGTTCTGGGATTTCATGAAATCAGTAAGTTTCACAAATTTACTGTAACATACACGTGGAGAAAAACTTCTCTTTGTTAACAACAACAGCAACAAAATATTCAAACTTTTTGACTATCTATCAATCAAAATAAAACAAGTTTCAAAATAAATGAAGATAATGCTCACAAAAGAAACTGTTTTCACTTTATTGAATGTGAAATAAAATTATATGAGAAAGATAATGATGATAGAAAAGATATCAGTATATTGAAAAAAAAATATACATATACACATGGCAGAGGTTAGCATAGACATGGTCTACATGTTAAGAGTTGGGAAAGGCCTTTGTCCAGCAGTGGATAGATGATGATGATGATGATGATGATGATGATGGAAGAGGTTAGCACAAACATGGTCAACAGGGAAAGAGCTGGGGAAATGCCTTTGTGCAGCAGTGGACTCATGATGATGATGATGATGACCATGACGACAAAGACAACAATGATAATGATGATGATGGAAGAGGTTAGCTCAGACAAGGTCGACATGAAAGGAGCTGATAATGGCCTCTGTTCAGCAGTGGACTGATGATGATGATGATGATGATGATGATGATGATGATGATGATGATGATGATGATGGTGATGGTGATGAGCACAGACATGATAAAGATAAAAAAGGAGTTTGGAAAGGCCTTATTCCAGCAGTCGACTGATAATGATGACAATGATGATGATGATGGTGGTGGTGGTGGTGGTGGTGGTGGTGGTGATGATGATGATGATGATGATGATGATTATGACGGCATTTTTAATTATCCTTTTCATCATTTATTTCCCTCCCTTCATTTTGTTATTAAGTTTATGATGAGGAAGTGAAAAAAGAATTCCATCAAGCGATGGTCATCTATACCCAATCCTCTGATTTTCATCTAATGATTTAGAACTTTCCAAACATTTTGAATTGGCAACACACTTTTAAAAAATAAGATTTTTGCAATACATTACTTCAATTTTGTTAGCCAAGCCAAATATATATCATCCCAGCAGTTCGACTGACTTCAGAAAAGTATCTTTTGCAAGATATACAAAATATTTAATTTCACAACACGCCACAAGATCATCAGTGAAACACTAAAGTGTCATGACACATAGTTTGGAAAGCTCTGAAATAATTATTATGGAGACATACGCAAGAAGAAAAAACAAACTTCTCTTTGTTAACAGCAACAGCAACAAAGAATTAAAAGTTTCAGTATAATCCTCACTCTAGCTATCTGATATGATTAAGTTTC